>CAWUFW010004747.1:0-352500 GCA_963921515.1 Calotriton arnoldi | reverse complement strand
TACTGTTAGTCAGCCACATGAGTATATATACATCGGTCCAGATGCTTTATCTATACTGGCCGATCGTCGATGTCATTAAAGTCTCAAAAGTGTCATGTACATACAAACACATGTTGAGGCATTATTGTACTTATCCCATGTCTAGTACACGAAAATTTAATCTTCCATCATCTGACCTAGTAATACAGACTAAGTGTCAATTTATAGTACATAGGCTGAGTGCCCAATTATCTCTGTGGCTGATACAGACAATCAAATTCTCTTTTTGACGGGAATTGTAATTAACAACGTTCGCAACAAAAAAACAAACTACATGATGAATAACATTCGGTTACTTAATTCTTATCTTAGGCCAGTTACATTATTTCAATGGACTATGAGCTGCAAGTTGATTATTTTGTTTTGGCTGATTGTAAAGTCTTTATTTTAATAAATGACCAAGTTCTAGGCAAAAGTTCTATGTGTAATTCACAGATGTATATACATTTATTCATCCCCATTGAGCCCAAGGGGGACCTTTGTCTTGAATCTAATAATCATTTTGGACTCCTGGCGCCTTAATTTCAGTATTCGATTCCCTCCTCTCTCATGCGGTGGTATTGTGACCAGTCCAGAGTATTTCATATCCAGCCAGGTTCGATTCTCATGTACTTTCATGTGTTTGGTGACAGCATAGGAAAGATCCTCAGTCTGTATATCTCTGATGTGTTCGAGTATACGTTTTTTAAGGGGACAGATGGTGCTTCCTACATACCTCTTGCCGCAAAAGCACTCTATTACATATACGACATGTGTTGATTCACAGGTAATATTATCCTTGATCTCAAATATATATATATATATGATTCACCGAAGTCCAAACAGGAACGAGAACGCACTCAACAGCAATCGTGATTCCTCCGATCTCTTTATTCATGGGGAACCGGCATTAATCCTCCTGATATTCTGCCGCCTGACCGGTTTCGGAGCCCCCGCTCCTTATTCATAGGCGTGGCTGTGAATCTGCAGATATTTCTAACTACTTCATTCCTGCCCTCAGTGGGCTGCACAGGTGAGTATTTTCACCATCGCCTTCTGGGATTTGTAGTATGCTGGGAATCCATTTATCTTCCTTAGTAGGTTCTGCAAGATAAACAGTTTTTAGTCCATTAGTCTTGCCCTCCAGTGGGCCACAGGGATCATAATGACACGGTTATATTTGACAAAACTGCTGTTCCATAACTCAGGCTTTCATTCGTTCAAGCCCTATGGCCTTGTAAATATTAAAGGTGGTGCAGTTCTCCACGGCTTTGGACGGCCATCTATATATGATTCACCAAAGTCCAAACAGGAACGAGAACGCACTCAACAGCAATCGTGGTTCCTCCGATCTCTTTATTCATGGGGAACCAGCATTAATCCTGATATTCTGCCGCCTGACCGGTTTCGGAGCCCCCCGCTCCTTATTCATAGGCGTAGCTGTGAATCTGCAGGTATGTCCCAGCATGCTCATAACTACTTCCTTCCTGCCCTCAGTGGGCTGCACAGGTGCGTATTTTCACCATTCGCCTTCTGGGATTTGTAGTATGCTGGGAATCCATTTATCTTCCTCAGTAGGTTCTGCAAGATGAACAGTTTTTAGTCCATTAGTCTTGCCCTCCAGTGGGCCACAGGGATCATAATGACACGGTTATATTTGACAAAACTGCTGTTCCATAACTCAGGCTTTCATTCGTTCAAGCGCTATGGCCCTGTATTTATTAACGGTGGTGCAGTTCTCCATGGCTTTGGACGGCTGTGTATATATGATTCACCAAAGTCCAAAGAGGAACGAGAACGCACTCAACAGCAATCGTGGTTCCTCCGATCTCTTTATTCATGGGGAACCGGCATTAATCCTGTTATTCTGCCGCCTGACCGGTTTCGGAGCCCCCGCTCCTTATTCATAGGCATGGCTGTGAATCTGCAGATATGTCCCAGCATGCTCATAACTACTTCCTTCCTGCCCTCAGTGGGCTGCACAGGTGCGTATTTTCACCATCGCCTTCTGGGATTTGTAGTATGCTGGGAATCCATTTATCTTCCTTAGTAGGTTCTGCAAGATAAACAGTTTTTAGTCCATTAGTCTTGCCCTCCAGTGGGCCACAGAGATCATAATGACACGGTTATATTTGACAAAACTGCTGTTCCATAACTCAGGCTTTCATTTGTTCAAGTCCTATGGCCCTGTATTTATTAAAGGTGGTGCAGTTCTCCACAGCTTTGGACGGCTGTGTATATATGATTCACCAAAGTCCAAACAGGAACGAGAACGCACTCAACAGCAATCGTGGTTCCTCCGATCTCTTTATTCATGGGGAACCGGCATTAATCCTGATATTCTGCCGCCTGACCGGTTTCGGAGCCCCCCCGCTCCTTATTCATAGGCGTGGCTGTGAATCTGCAGGTATGTCCCAGCATGCTCATAACTACTTCCTTCCTGCCCTCAGTGGGCTGCACAGGTGCGTATTTTCACCATCGCCTTCTGGGATTTGTAGTATGATGGGAATCCATTTATCTTCCTTAGTAGGTTCTGCAAGATAAACAGTTTTTAGTCCATTAGTCTTGCCCTCCAGTGGGCTACAGGGATCATGATGACACGGTTATATTTGACAAAACTGCTGTTCCATAACTCAGGCTTTCATTTGTTCAAGCCCTATTGCCCTGTATTTATTAAAGGTGGTGCAGTTCTCCACGGCTTTGGACGGCTGTGTATATATGAATCACCAAAGTCCAAAGAGGAACGAGAACGCACTCAACAGCAATCGTGGTTCCTCCGATCTCTTTATTCATGGGGAACCGGCATTAATCCTGATATTCTGCCACCTGACCGGTTTCGGAGCCCCCCCGCTCCTTATTCATAGGCGTAGCTGTGAATCTGCAGGTATGTCCCAGCATGCTCATAACTACTTCCTTCCTGCCCTCAGTGGGCTGCACAGGTGCGTCTTTTCACCATCGCCTTCTGGGATTTGTAGTATGCTGGGAATCCATTAATCTTCCTTAGTAGGTTCTGCAAGATAAACAGTTTTTAGTCCATTAGTCTTGCCCTCCAGTGGGCCACAGGGATCATGATGACACGGTTATATTTGACAAAACTGCTGTTCCATAACACAGGCTTTCATTTGTTCAAGCCCTGTTGCCCTGTATTTATTAAAGGTGGTGCAGTTCTCCACGGCTTTGGACGGCTGTGTATATATGATTCACCAAAGTCCAAAGAGGAACGAGAACGCACTCAACAAACAGCAATCGTGGTTCCTCCGATCTCTTTATTCATGGGGAACCGGCATTAATCCTGTTATTCTGCCGCCTGACCGGTTTCGGAGCCCCCCGCTCCTTATTCATAGGCATGGCTGTGATTCTGCAGATATGTCCCAGCATGCTTATAACTACTTCATTCCTGCCCTCAGTGGGCTGCACAGGTGCATATTTTCACCATCGCCTTCTGGGATTTGTAGTATGCTGGGAATCCATTTATCTTCCTTAGTAGAATCTGCAAGATAAACAGTTTTTAGTCCATTAGTCTTGCCCTCCAGTGGGTCACAGGGATCATAATGACACGGTTATATTTGACAAAACTGCTGTTCCATAACTCAGGCTTACATTCGTTCAAGCGCTATGGCCCTGTATTTATTAACGGTGTTGCAGTTCTCCACGGCATTGGACGGCCGTGTATATATGATTCACCAAAGTCCAAACAGGAACGAGAACGCACTCAACAGCAATCGTGATTCCTCCGATCTCTTTATTCATGGGGAACCGGCATTAATCCTCCTGATATTCTGCCGCCTAACCGGTTTCGGAGCCCCCCGCTCCTTATTCATAGGCATGGCTGTGAATCTGCAGATATGTCCCAGCATGCTTATAACTACTTCATTCCTGCCCTCAGTGGGCTGCACAAGTGCGCATTTTCAACATCGCCTTCTGGGATTTGTAGTATGCTGGGAATTAATTTATCTTCCTCAGTAGGTTATGCAAGATAAACAGTTTTTAGTCCATTAGTCTTGCCCTCCAGTGCGCCACAGGGATCATAATGACAAGGTTATATTTGACAAAACTGCTGTTCCATAACTCAGGCTTCCATTCGTTCAAGCCCTATGACCCTGTATTTATTAACGGTGGTGCAGTTCTCCACGGCTTTGGACGGCCGTGTATATATGATTCACCAAAGTCCAAACAGGAACGAGAACGCACTCAACAGCAATCGTGATTCCTCCGATCTCTTTATTCATGGGGAACCGGCATTAATCCTCCTGATATTCTGCCGCCTGACCGGTTTCGGCGCACCCCGCTCCTTATTCATAGGCCTGGCTGTGAATCTGCAGATATTTCCCAGCATGCTTATAACTACTTCATTCCTGCCCTCAGTGGGCTGCACAAGTGCGTATTTTCAACATCGCCTTCTGGGATTTGTAGTATGCTGGGAATCCATTTATCTTCCTTAGTAGGTTCTGCAAGATAAACAGTTTTTAGTCCATTAGTCTTGCCCTCCAGTGGGCCACAGGGATCATAATGACACGGGTATATTTGACAAAACTGCTGTTCCATAACTCAGGCTTCCATTCGTTCAAGCCCTATGACCCTGTATTTATTAACGGTGGTGCAGTTCTCCACGGCTTTGGACGGCAGTGTATATATGATTCACCAAAGTCCAAACAGGAACAAGAACGCACTCAACAGCAATCGTGATTCCTCCGATCTCTTTATTCATGGGGAACAGGCATTAATCCTCCTGATATTCTGCCGCCTGACCGGTTTCGGAGCCCCCTGCTCCTTATTCAAAGGCCTGGCTGTGAATCTTCAGATATTTCCCAGCATGCTTATAACTACTTCATTCCTGCCCTCAGTGGGCTGCACAGGTGCGTATTTTCACCATCGCCTTCTGGGATTTGTAGTATGCTGGGAATCCATTTATCTTCCTTAGTAGGTTCTGCAAGATAAACAGTTTTTAGTCCATTAGTCTTGCCCTCCAGTGGGCCACAGAGATCATAATGACACGGTTATATTTGACAAAACTGCTGTTCCATAACTCAGGCTTTCATTTGTTCAAGCCCTATGGCCCTGTATTTATTAACGGTGGTGCAGTTCTCCACGGCTTTGGACGGCTGTGTATATATGATTCACCAAAGTCCAAACAGGAACGAGAATGCACTCAACAGCAATCGTGGTTCCTCCGATCTCTTTATTCATGGGGAACCGGCATTAATCCTCCTGATATTGTGCCACCTGACCGGTATCGGAGCCCCCGCTCCTTATTCATAGGCATGGCTGTGAATCTGCAGATATGCCCCAGCATGCTTATAACTACTTCATTCCTGCCCTCAGTGGGCTGCACAGGTGTGTATTTTCACCATCGCCTTCTGTGATTTGTAGTATGCTGGGAATCCATTTAGCTTCCTTAGTAGGTTCTGCAAGATAAACAGTTTTTAGTCCATTAGTCTTGCCCTCCAGTGGGCCACAGGGATCATGATGACACGGTTATGTTTGACAAAACTGCTGTTCCGTAACTCAGGCTTTCATTCGTTCAAGCCCTATGGCCCTGTATTTATTAACGGTGGTGCAGTTCTCCACGGCTTTAGACGGCCGTGTATATATGATTCACCAAAGTCCAAACAGGAACGAGAACGCACTCAACAGCAATCGTGATTCCTCCGATCTCTTTATTCATGGGGAACCGGCATTAATCCTCCTGATATTCTGCCGCCTTTCCGGTTTCAGAGCCCCCCGCTCCTTATTCATAGGCATGGCTGTGAATCTGCAGATATTTCCCAGCATGCTTATAACTACTATATTCCTGCCCTCAGTGGGCTGCACAGGTGCGTATTTTCACCATCGCCTTCTGGGATTTGTAGTATGCTGGGAATCCATTTATCTTCCTTAGTAGGTTCTGCAAGGTAAACAGTTTTTAGTCCATTAGTCTTGCCCTCCAGTGGGCCACAGGGATCCTAATGACACGGTTATATTTGACAAAACTGCTGTTCCATTACTCAGGCTTTCATTCGTTTAAGCCCTATGGCCCTGTATTTATTAACGGTGGTGCAGTTCTCCACGGCTTTGGACGGCCTTGTATATATGATTCACCAAAGTCCAAACAGGAACGAGAACGCACTCAACAGCAATCGTGATTCCTCCGATCTCTTTATTCATGGGGAAAGGGCATTAATCCTCCTGTTATTCTGCCATCTGACCGGTTTCGGAGCCCCCCGCTCCTTATTCATAGGCATGGCTGTGAATCTGCAGATATTTCCCAGCATGCTTATAACTTCTTCATTCCTGCCCTCAGTGGGCTGCACAGGTGCGTATTTTCACCATCGCCTTCTGGGATTTGTAGTATGTGAAAGTGCCACTCATGGTCATCTGGTCGCACTAGACAGGGGGAAAGTCACAGGTTCAGGCTGACCATGATGCAGTGCAGGTCGGATACTGCAACTAGGTTAGTCCAGCTGAAGAGTTACTTTGTAAATTCCGGTGCAAAGAGTTTCGTTCACATTGGAGGAAACCGCGAGAAGGAGGTTAAGCATTGCGGATAGTCATTGCTGTAGCCCGAAAAGCAGGACGGACGTCACAGACGGTCATCGCTGTAGCCCGAAGAGCTGCTTGAGATGGTGGTTGCAGTAGCTTCGCATTGGGGGTCGTTGTGCACAGTTGTTGTTGGCGTGAAGAGTAGGTCTCACCAAAGCTTTGTGTTGGTGGTCATCGCAGGCGGCAGAGTCTTGACAGAGTCTTGGTCTGAATTTGCCTGTTTATGGTCATAAATATCCCAAACTTCAAGAGTTTGACCTTTTCTTCTTTGGAGGAGCTTTCACTGATGCCAGCCAGGGGTTTAGGACCTGGGGGTACTTCATGGGGATCAGGACTCTCTGCAGCAGAAGCCAGCAGCTGAGCTCAAGTGGGTCCATTTGCAGGTCCAGGCAGGCCCCGTTGCAGCAGGTCAGCTGGGCAGTTGCAGGGAGGCCTTTGAAGCTTGCTATGTCCCTATAGTTTACACAGTAGGTCAGCCAACTGACCCTTGTAGTCACTCTGGGTAGTCTTGGATGAAAGCACAAAGGTCCAAACTTCCTTCTCAGACAGCAAGGCGGTTCTTTAAGCAGCAGGCCTCTGCCAGCAGGGCAGTCCTTCTTCTGAATATGTTACAGGTCAAGGAGTGTTCTGATAAGTGGCACTAGGGGTTCAATATCTATACCTGGTGCCAGTCATTGTGTGGGAGGAATCCCTGTCCGACCCATACCTCTGGATCTGAAAAGTTCTTCCTCTTCCCCTGGCCAAAACTCCAAACTGTCTAGGGTGACAGAAGGCAGAGTAGGCCCGGTGTCAAGTTCCTTTGTGTGTGCAGTAGGCAAAGCCCTTTGGAGTGAAAGTAGGGTTAGGTACAGCCTATCAGGATGGCCTATGTTGTCCATGCCGAGCCAACCTTTGTGTCACTGTCTGGAACTAATACACAAACCCCCAACTGCAGAGCTATTCACACTCATGAGACCAATGTACTCTTGCAGAAAGACACAGTTAATTGGGACAAGAAAATGACAACTTTCTTAAAGTGTCTTTTTCAGAATTGTAACTTAAAATCTGACTTCAACGTTAAAGAGTGTAATTCATTTGAGTGGAAACAGTATATTTCTATCTTCTCCCAATCTAAAGTTAGCACTTATTAAATGTAATTAGGTAACCCAGTGTTATTCAATGGGAGAGATAGGCCTTGCAACAGAGAAAACCGACTTTAAGAGCTGTTCACTGCTTGGACATAAAAAACTTAGGTACACATGTCCTACTTTTTAAATACAATGCTCCCTGCCCTATGAGCCTTTAGGGACTAACATAGGAGTGACTTATAAGGAAGGTTTAGGCCTGCCAACAGGCTTATTTTGCCATGTCAAAATAGCAATTTAAAACTGCACTACAGGCTGCAGTGGCAGGCCTGAGACATCTTTTTAAAAGCTACTTTGGTGAGTGATACAATGTGTGCTGCTGCCCACTTGTAGCATTTAAGTTACATGCCCTGGGTACATGTGGTACAATTTTCTAGGGACTTACAAGTAAATTATATGTACCAATCAGGTATAGGCTGACTATACCATGCTTTAGGGAGAAAGCACAATCACTTTGCCACGGGTTAGAAGGGAAAAGTGCAGAGTCCTAAAAGCCAGAAAAAAATGAGTTCAGAAATAGAAGGCAAAAAACTGGTGGTGACCCTGCTAAAAGGACCATGTCCAACACCAATAATTTGCATATACTTAGAGCGGACTTTAGTTTAGCCCCTTGTTAATGAGTTGATTGCTTTGCTATCTACCTGACTTCCCTGCTCCTGATTCAATAACGTTTTATGCTATTATTGTGTTTGTCTGGCCCACAAGCATTTTGGTCTCACATTCTTTAGATTCACTGATCTATTCTTCTAATGCTGGCATCAGACCTGCTTTGCCGTGCATGGGGGCACTATCTTTTCCCCTTTTCTCTCCATGCACTCTTCCTTCACCATCCAACTCTCTATCACTCCCTTCACAACTTCCCAGCCAGAGTCCTCTTGCCCCACAATCCACTTGCTAATTTTTTCACCACTTGCCATCCTATCAGTGGGCAGCATTCCTATTTTTTTTTTTTTTACTTTCCAAGATGGCTGTCACACGTATATGCAGCTGGCATCATCAAATGGCTTTTTTTTTTTATCGTATTCAAATAACAGGTTGTGTTGAAATGTAACAAAATACAGGCATAGATGGCCGATTTGGAGCACAAGCATTTGTGGAGGACATCTATTAATGGATTTTTTGATATTTAAATAATTCCTACTCTAAAATGTCTGCCCTAAATATATGTACATTCACATCCACTATCTGAGATTTTAAAACGCATTGGCAAAGCCAATTTCATGACCTAGACCTATTTGCTTTGTGAAACCTTTTAAGTCAGCGATATTTGTTGCAACACTACCCACTGCTAAGTAATTATTCTCACGTTAGGCACGCATCTACCAACCTCTGTGAGCAGGGTTTGCATGGGTATGCACCATGCAAAGGCACCATTACTGCAATACCTGCTCAAAATGCTAAGCCCTCGACTGCTTCTGTCGATAATGGATGTGAAGTTTTTAGTATCACATTTGACCTGCGTTGCCAATTTGAACAAGCTGCTTTCTTTTCCGCCCAAACTGCTAAAAAGTTACTGAAATGAGAGACAGTAGTTCCATCCATGTAGGGAGTTATGATTTTATTTTAAGTTTCCTTTTCCTACGGAACAGACCACAAAGGGGATTTCCCATTCTCACTTTACTACAACAGTCAAAACGACCGCTGACAGTGTCACTGGATCAGAAGAAAGAATACAGAGTGCTCAACCTCTGTGATCTTGTTCAGTCACATAAGAGCAGGACTCAAATTAGTTAACAAGCGATCGTAGCATAATTTATTCCATTAGCATAAACCTTAGAAAGATCAGGTGTAGGCAATTGCCAACTTGAACCTGAGTACAATATCCTGGGTGTATAACATTTTTACAAATGATGGATAATACGTATAACAACATAATGTAAAAGATAACCTGTGCAATTTGGTACAATCCAATTTTACTACCTCATTGCCTAAAGGTCAGCATGAGCAAGAATAGTTATCAAATGTACTTCAGCGCAAGAGTCAAAATAGCTGCTTACAGTGGCACTAAGAGCCTGAGTTCAAGTTTGGCAGAGAGGTACTTCATCACAAAGATATCTTAATACAATACATTGGCATATCATATGATGCACTTGTAAATAAGTGGGCGGCCGGACCAGCCTTTAACTTGAACTAGCTGGACCTATGGGGGGTGTGTGTGTTTGTGTGTGTGCGTGTGTGTGTGTGTCGAAAGCAAGGGGTGGGACAAGGAATAGTGATGAGGAGGAGGAGGCACAGGTGGTGACTGTGGTGGGTGGTGGAGCAAGAATGGCAAGCTGAGTGGCGCTGTGGAAGAGAGGGGGTAAAGGTGTGAGAGGAGCCTAGGAAGGTGGGTGGTGTCAGAGAGGTAAAGGGAGGCCTGGAACGTTGAGGAGAAGGGAGGGCATAGGCGTAGTTGGGGGAGTCTGGGGCACAGAGTAAGCGTGGGTGGAGAGTAAGGGTCAGAGGGAGGAGCCTAGGGGAGTGATGGCGATTGCGGATGAACAAGCAGTACCCCGCTCACTTCAGCACTCAAATGGGGTGATCAAATAATTGGGTGGGCCTCATGGTAGGGAACCCCAATTTTTTTTTACTGCCCCCACCTCACCTTTTAGTTTTAGGGGGCAGTCAAATTTGGGGGTGCAGTATTGAAAGGGGGGTTGGGGTGCACTAAGAAAGGGGTGATAGGAGGCACCGAATGATGTCACTTGTGGGGGGGCAGTCAAATTTGGGCGTGCAGTATGGAAAGGGGTGATAGGAAGCACCGAATGACATGGCTTGTAGGGTATTTGGGGGGCTACCTATAGTTTTTATGTTGCTCCCCTTCCTCCAAGGGGGGGACCCCAAAAAGGATGGGGGGGTCTTAGGGAATAGGCCTGTGGCAATTTCTATTTCCAACCACAAGGGGGCGCCATAAAGACCTACTGCAGTTATGGTAGTGAAAGGGGCCCCTAGGGGTGTAGAGGACTGGTCGCATGGAGCCAATTTCTTGTGTGGTACCCTCTTCTTTATTTACCCACCACAAGGGGGCACCCAGAAAGTGACAATTGGTGTGCTAGTACGGAAAGGGGGGCTATATTGCTAGAGAAACAGAAGGAAGGCGAGCATGGAGTGACACTTGGAGGAATGGTCATCTGAGCACATTTGAGGGAAGAGTTACCAAAAAGTCATGCAATGCAGCTCAGCCCCCGTGAGGCTGCGCTGCTCTGCGTTGCGTGACAGGGAGGGAGCAGGAGGGCGCCATATCTTCAGAGATATGGCTCTCTCCTCCCCTTTCCCTTGCGCCGGTGCTGATTTCAGCGGCCATGCGCCACGCACACATGTTAGCGCCATAGCGCTAGGGTGTGTGCATTAGTCTAGCTTAGGTTTTGTACAGGAAGGGTACCCTTCCTGTACAAAATACGATTCCCAGACACGATGCAAAGCTTTTCCCACTTTGTATGCGTGCTGCACAGTGCAGCAAGCATGCAAAGTCAGGAACCGAAGGAGAAATGAAAGCATTTCTCCTTCCTTGCACCTACTTGAAAAGTTGCAGTTTTCTCACGCTAAACCCAATTTACTTTTTTTAGTAAATTGGGTTTAGTGTGAGAAACCTTGGGTGGTTGCATGGGAACGCCCATGCTCCACCCATTGTATGCCCCCATGGCGTAAAGTAACGCAAAGCAGCGCTATGCGCTGCTTTGCATTACTTTTCCGTTATTTCCAGCGCTAAACATGTTTAGCGCTGGAAAGTAAATTAGGAAAAAAAGATTCTGCGCCGATTTGCGTCTTTTTTGGGATGCAAACACAGCGCAAAATCTTAGTAAAACCCCCCTTGGTCGCCTCACAAAGAGAGGGAAAATTGAAAGAACAGCAAGCGGAGATGCGTTCTCTGACATCAGAGAGCATGAAATTTTGCTAAATAAGGGGGGGGGAAGGTTAGATGAATGAGGCAAGGAGAGGGCCCCTGTGGCAATTGGTTGGATGGGGCATAGAGAATAATCATGGCATGCAAAATTGGCAGCAGAGCATGGATTGGCAGTGTCTGCAGATAGTTTGGGGTGCTCGCGAAGTGCACTCTGTAAAGAGCCTCACTTATGTGCATATTTATCACCAAACATGGCAAATCCTTCACCCTACAAAGCATTATATCTCACTTGGAAGCTTTGGGATAGTGTAAGTGTTTATATTTTGGGGAAATAGTCTTCTGCGCTTCTTTTCCCATCTGAGGACCGTGGAGATGCTTTTCTTCCTACGCATATCCCTTCATAAAGACAGATGGCACACTCACTCAATCGCTCAGGAAACATCTATGATTTGACCCTTTTATCTTGCTGTTTTCCTTCCAAATGCCCCCCCTTTGCCACAAATGCAGGCTAATCGTTCCTCATTACTCATTTATTCACTTACTGTAGTCCTCCATAAGCCTGGGCAGAGTTCAGCGAAGCAGTAAAAAAACGCTGCTGCGCTAAGCGGAGTTCCGCGAGAGGGCAGAGTTGCTTGTTGGCAGAGAGTGTGACCCGGGCAAAGTGGAGCCGCCTTTCTTGCGGAAGGCGGCGCCCGGAAGGGGTGCAGCCTCGGGCCTTGTTTTCTGAGGTGGCTTGTTTTTTTTGTAGAGTGCTATCTCCCCTCCACCCTTCAGCAGGCGGCAGGCCTGGGTCCGGGCACGGGATCCTAGAGCGCCAGCAGTGGGGGGCGAAGGTGTGCCGGGCAGTGTATTGCTGCCCTGGGTTCCGGCACACCCATAACCAGCTGACGCAATGGTGGTCTGATATCCTGGACCAAGAGCAGGACCTGCTGGAGCTGCTAGGGGTTGAGGTTGTGGGGCTTGGTGAGTAGCTAATTATAATTATTATTGTGTGTTCTATGTTATTGCAAATATTATTTTTTTCCCAATTAGCACACATGCTGCTGCTCACATGCAGGTAAGTTACGTTTAAAAATCTTATATTATGTGATCGTTATTCTAGACTGGTGCTTGGCGCTACCTAATCGTACTTGTTTGCAACACCCAGTCTCACACTGCCTGTTGCCACCACATGAATCATCTCTTCTTCTCAAGTCTCAACTCAAGTTGACAGACACATGATGATGATGACATATCATCATTCACAAGTTGACATCACAACAAACAACAATCACTCAGCGTGCCATCCATGCCTTCATTTACCTGTTCTTCCAGTGTGCTCACCGTGATCGATTGGTGGCACATTGCAGAATGCAGATCATCCATTTCTTCACTGTAAATCAAAATCATTTATAAAGAAAGTCACATGTGGGGCATTCCCTCTAGGCTAGGAGGAAAGGATATATATAGATAGTCAGGGCCCAGGGTTGGAGGCAGAGGCCGGCACACATTTGTTAGTATTCTCCATCCAATGTCTGGCTTGAGGGGAATGGCTTTAGGGCGAGTCTGGACTTCTTCACTGCACAGAGTTGCAACTCCAATTCGGCAATAACGTTTATTTCCTCAGAGAGCAAATGCAACAAGAGCACCACCATTAGTATTTCCAGTGAGACCCTGGAGGTTTCCTTGAAACTACACACCCCATAGCATGGCTCAAATAGTCTAACTGTCTGGGCACAAGAACACTATATAGACAAGCCTTTGATTGTGGAACTGCTCCTCCACCTGACCCTCTTACATAATGGCTACTAATTTCATCCTTTAGCTTAGCTTTCTTACCATAAAATAACCTGAGCTACGTGATCACTACAGATTTGATGTCTGCATGGAAATCTAAACATGATGGGGCCTGTTCACAAAGGAATTTTGGGGTACATAATATCATACTCTTTTACGTACTTTTACACACCTTTGTGAATTGGCCCCAGAACATCTGGAATGGAAATAAAATGGGTGTATTCAAGCAATATTCAGATACAGTCAGTACAATGAGAAAGGAACGTGCCCGCTGCACTTTTGCTAAAAGGGAGTTGGACATCTTTGAGCCATTTCACAAAGACATGTTATGAGTATGTAAAGAGTACTTCTGTTCCATTACTTTCTTTACACATAATGTTACATTTTTAGGTTTTGCCCTTGAGACAGGTGTAGCTGTTTTGCCAGACTGCTTTTTTTGTTTAAACATATATAATAAACATAGAAAGAGGAGCTTTGGGTCAGCAGTCTTCATCCTTTGGTCAGTTAAATTGTCATTCAAATGTTGCTTATGCCCACAATACCATACAGCAAGGTCCACTGCAGCCATTGTCTCCCCTCACTGTGAGTGATACCATTTTGCTTGTGCAAAAAGGGTCAGATGTACAAAAATCTAGAATTGCGACTTCCTAATCGTGATTCTTACCGAATCACAATTGGGAAATGGCAATTCCTGATGTAAGAAAGCTTACATCTTAGAAATAGCGATTCCTAGTGGGTCGCAAATCAACCGACCTCATGAATATAAATAAGGTAGGTCGCAATTCTAGACCCATTAGGAATCGCAGCCCATCACAGGGATGGTGACACCATGTCTGTGATTGCTTTTTAAGAAAGCATTCTTTTTTTCTTAAATGCAGCCTGTTGTCCTTAACCCCTTCCGTGCTCATGACGGCTCCACACCGTCATGAGTCACGGTAGGCGTGTGCTCATGACGGCGTGGAGCCGTCATGCCGCTGCCGCTCCTCCCACGCGGCACTAATTCCCCGCCTGTGCGGGCGAATTAATGAGTGGGCGGGGTTGTGACGGAACCACGCCGTCATGAGCACACGCTGCCCGTGACGCATGACGGCGTGGAGCCGTCATGAGCGCCGAAGCGCCGCGCCCACCCCCTAGCCCCCCGCGCCGTGGCGGAATTCGCGGCGCAGGCAAGGGGTTAAAGGAAAACAGGATGCGTTTAAAGAGAGAAAAAAATGAAACTTTGAAGTTTCATTTTTTAAGAGGAGGCAGTGGTTTTTCAACATTCTCAAAGGGGAAGGGATTCCAATAGGACTCCTATCCATTCGCGAATGGGTTATCACCACTTTTGAAATGGCAGAATTCGGTCACAAAACAGTAAAACATACTACAACGATTTGGTATTTTGAAAGAACACCCAAAACACACTTTCAAATACCAACTCCCAAATGCAAATTGTGATTTGGTAACAAGTTACTAAATTGCATTTTGCATTTTGTACATTTGAAAAGCATTTTTCCAGTTGCAAATGGCCCGATTCTGCGAATCTTTGTACATGTGGCCCAAAGTACTCATTAACTATAAAAACAGTCCCCTTTAGTGCCAGGGCTGGTGGGTGCCAGTGTATCTTTTTTAATCACATTGATCATCAAAGTATGTGTGTTTTTCAGACCCGTGTTTCCAATGGAAGAGTGAACTTCTATTTATATAAAGCCATGAATTGCTATCCAATCTGATGAAGAGAAAGAATTACCAGGAGCCAAAAGTTAATGACAGAAAGCAAAAATGAAATTTTTTTAATGATAAAATAGTAGAATATGAGGTGCTTTTCTCATAAATATTTGCTGATGAAATAATGATTGAAGTGCCCCAACAACATGTAGTAATGTAACATGTAGTAATTGTGTAAATTAGAAAAAAGTCAGGTTATTTTTAAATGGTCAGATGTATGTAATAAGAAATGTTATCTATCATGAAAATATTTTTTTTAAATATTGTCATGGAACTGTTTCATTAATTAGGTATACCTAAATACTGTAAAGGAATGTAGAAAGAAAATTAATGTATATTTCTGGTAATAATAGCATCATTTTGAGTCAAATACTTGTTTGTTGTTTCAGTGGTAAAAAATATTCAATAAGCTGATGAATAAAGCTTAGAGAGAGGAATTAATTGCAATAAATACTCGCCATAAAAATCAACATAGCTGTGACTCAGACAGTCCAGAAACTGCAGTATCAGTGACAGGGCCAGCCCTGCAGTGAAAGGCTTCTGCCCTGCCCTTGCCTACCTCCTGGCTCAGAGCCACTACAAAGTAGAGCAATCAGAACTGGAATAAGGAAAATAATAGTACATTATCTTGAGGAAAACTCCAAAGTTCACTCTCTTTTATTTTCTTGCAGATTTATATAGCGCGAACTCGACCCGAAGGTATTGGAGTGCTTTACATGAGCACCAGTTGCGTTACAGACGGACACATTCATTTTTGGTAGGCATGGGGAAATTAGGTGATTTGCCCAGAATCTCAGGATGCTGAGCCGATGCCGCGGCTCGAGCCCGGTTCTCCAGCTCCAAAGTCAGCAGCTCTAGCCGTAAGGCTACATCCTCTCGCCACATTCTATTCACTTGGAATAAAATGTAGCAGCTCTGCACCTGCCTGTACTTCTTCACAGGACTATAGTCTCCAGCCATCAGAAGAGGCTGCACTGGCTTCATAGCCACACGTGTTCTATGTTTAAGAGTCTGTAGGCATGCTTTGAAAGCTCCTAATAAGACAAACTCTTCCTTCCTTATCCAGCAGCTCTGGAATTGGTATAAACAAGTGTGTCCCCTGCGCTCGGCTTGTGCTCACCTCGTCAGTGTACCCAAGATTGAGAAGTCACACCAAGGCAATCGTGCTATTTTCAACCAAGTTGCCACTCTTTGGAACACACTGCCGCCTGAACCCCATTCAATGGCCGAATACAACTTGTTCACAAAGGGAACATGTCTTGTCAGCTGTAGATACATTGGCTAGCATTTGGCATCTCCTTGGCTTTAGACCTCATGGCGTCAGGACCTCTTTGGGCAATTATGTGCTTTACAAATCCTATAAATAATTTAATGTGAGGCGTTTTAAGGTTGTAGTATAGGGCATGCGTTTCATGCACTAATTGGTTCTCTATAAACACTGCAGAAAAAGATTTTAAGGAAGCAAGTAATAAACAGGGATGTAGGAGTTAGTTGACCTACAGAACCTGCCAGGGGTGGCTGATGCACTGGGACACTACAAGGCTGAGAAACGCACTAGTGAGGACAAGCTGGGCCAGTAATGTCCCGGTCCTTGTCCTCGGGATTGGGGTGATGGTAATAAGGGTCCACCTCTCAATAGCTTCAAGTCTGACTTGCTATGGTAGCACAGACAATTGAAGTGATTAAGCGGGGGAAGGAAAGGTAGGGTTCACCAAGGAGGGAGATCTGCAAAAAGAAAGACACCATCTAATACTCAGTATATTCTTGTTCATAAAATACAAGGTCTTGAATACACATACACAAAATGTACCTGTAAACTAAAATACGTTTCCACTTTTAGAACAAGGGTTGTAATGCCTTTTTGGCATAAAAGGCTATCGAAAGCTGTGAGGAGAGAAAGAATCATTGGATTAAACCAAACTAATACTCCAAACACTCTTATCTCTCTCCCTACTTCCTACATACCCTTAATTATGGAGAGCCTATCATCACAGGGGAGGTGGAGCAAAGCTCACTCATAGTCCGTACACAAACCCCTGTTAAGAAAGGCAAAAGAAACAACAAAACGAGCTCAAAATCAAGAGATGAATCAGTATTACTTATTTCTCGTCATAAGTATCACAAAATGCCTGTATAATCATCCAAAAGAACGTCCTGAAGAATCAGCAGAGTACTTCCAAAGCAATCATGGTTCCATTACCATCCCGGAAGTAAAGCCACCTCTAGACCCTTAGAACGGTAAACCCCTTTCCCGCACGAGCTACAGGATGCAACTCACCAACGGGAAGGGCATGCAAAGTCTACACGAACAGTCTACTCGAAAACGAGTGTAATACAATATACAGCGGTTTTTTTCACTACCAAGACAATGAATCCGAAAAGTGCCAGTCGCACTAAACAGGTAGCGGGGAAACTTTTGCGGTGCTACTAGCACCCTTACCACACAGGATCAGAAGTTCTCCCTGGTTTACTCGCCGCCTCCGAACACGGAATAATCGGCAGCGTCGTCTGATCCGGAAGGGATTATGAACCCTTCACCACGACGCTTGCACGCCCATGCGTCACTTCCGGTACTCGAGGGCTGATGGGAATTGAAGTTCATTCCCTCTATGTCGCGCTGTGACAGGATCGCGCGTGTCAGTGTTCATGAACGGGGCTTCTTCTGATGAGACTTGACAGTACATCCCTTCCCAGGAGAACACTGACACAGACATGGTTTCTGCGGATTACGTAAATGGAATAAGTACGTTAGCCTGGATGCATGTACTCCCGAAGCTGGTTCCCAGGAGTTCTCATCTGGCCCATAACCCTTCCAGGCTATCAGATACCACAACTTTCGGCACCTGATCTTTGAGTCTAAGATTCCTTTGACTACATATTCTTTTTCCTCATTAACCCAAATCGGATCTGGCTTTTTCTTAACAGGAGTAAGGACACATGGAACACTGGATGTATACGCAAACTGGAAGGTAGTGCTAGCTGTACTGCCACCGGATTAATATGTTTCACCACTTTGTATGGCCCAATGAACTTTGGATTAAATACACTGTATTTTTTAAATCGTATGTTTTTTGTGGACAACCACACTCTGTCCCCTTTTTTGTACCTGATTTCGGGCCTTCTGTGCTTATCTGCTTGTTTCTTATAGACGAGCTTAGCCTTCCTCAGATGTTCTTGTGTTTCTTTCAAGTTTCTTTGTATCTTTGTGATTCTGTCTTGTACATCAGGTACTTTGTGAGCTACCGAAGGATGTACTAAGGGAATAAAGCGTGGGTGAAAGCCATAGGTACAGTGATAGGGGGAAGTGTGTGTGCAGGAGGGTGTGGCACTGTTATAAGCAATCTCTGCCAGCCATAACCAATCTACCCAAGCCTCTGTATTCCGGTCTACATAACATCTAAGATACTGCTTGAGTGTCTGATTCAACCTCTCTGTTTGTCCATCCGTATGAGGGTGAAAACTGGTAGACAGAGCTGATGATATGTGCAAAGCGGAACACCACACTTTCCAAAAATTAGCTGTAAATTGTGTTCCCCTATCGGAGACTATTACTCTTGGCAGGCCATGCAGTCGCACTATATTTACCAGTAACAACTGAGCAACTTGACCCGCAGTTGGAACTTGTTTGCACGCTATGAAGTGCCCCATTTTGGTCAGGTAATCCACCACTACCAGTATTGTGGTGCGGCCTTGGTCTTTGGGTAGTCCTACTATAAAGTCCAAGGATATATTTTCCCACGGTTTTTCTGGAGTGGGGAGGGGATGAAGTAACCCTTGTCTTTTTGTAGTGTCGTTCTTCATCTGCGCACACACCTCGCATTTCCTGACCCATGTGAGCATATCAAAGCGCAAGCTTGGCCACCAGAACTGACGGAGGATCCTGTCTCTGGTCTTCTCAACCCCATTATGACCAGCGCTGGGTAACTCATGACACCAAAGGAATGCTTGTTTTCTTAATTCTCTAGTGGGTAGTAAGATTTGTTGTCCACGAATAGGGATGCCTTTTTTCAGCTGCCAATCCGGATGTCTTTGTATCCAGGTCTTCCAGGTGAATGTTTTCAGCCCTCTAACCACTTTCTCTAAGAAGGAGTTGGATTGGATGACGCACAATACTCTTTGGGGATCGATAATAGCTCTTTCAGGGTTTTCTTCCATGTTTTTTCTGGTATCTTGCCTAGTGAGAGCGTCTGCTTTTCGATTCTCACTTCCAGGTCTATAGGTCACTACGAAAAACATCATCCATCGCAATTGTCGCGGAGTTAGTTGTCTTGCTGCCCTCATGAATTGTAGGTTGCAATGATCGGTGAACACAGTGACCTGGTGTTTGCTCCCATCAACCAATGTCTCCATTCAGAGAATGCATCCTTGATCGCAAGTAGTTCTTTTTCGGCGATGGTGTCGTTTCTTTCGGCTTCATTCAGGTTTTTGGACATGTAAGCCATTGGATGCATTTGCCCAGTGGTGAGGTGTCGTTGGGAGAGCACCGCTCCTATCGCTACTTCGATGCGTCGGCCTCTACTATGGAAGGTCTCTCAGGGTCTGCGTGAGCCAGCACCGGAGCTGTCGTGAAAGCCTTTTTTAGCTCTTCAAATGCCTGTTCTGCTTCTTCGGTCCACTGGAAGGTCATCTTCTTCCTTAATAGTTTTGTGATGGGAGACACCATGTTCAAGAACTGACTGATAAAACATCTGTAAAAGTTGGCAAAGCCTAAGAAACTCTGCACATCCCTCACAGTCTGAGGACGTGGCCACTCCTTTACTGCTTGTACTTTGCGTTCTGCCATGTCTTGCCTCTAAAGAGTTAATATAACCCCTAGAAACTCCACTGTAGTAACGTGAAATTCACATTTCCTCAATTTACAGAACAAGAAATGTTTTTGCAAGGTGTGCAACACTGCTCTGACGTGTTGTACATGTAGTGTCTCAGATACCGAATATATCAGGATGTCATCCATATATACAACTACGTATCTGTTAAGGTATTCCCGCAGCACGTCATTGAGGAAGAACTGGAACGCTGCGGGGGCATTGCCTAACCCGAAAGGCATTACCCTGTATTCGTATAATCCATAGCGGGTCTTGAACGCTGTTTTCCACTCGTCTCCCTCTCTCATTCTCACTAAGTGGTAGGCTCCCTTAAGATCCAGTTTTGTTAACTTGTTCCAACAGTACGGAGATCAGAGGTAGCGGATATCGGTTCTTGACGGTGATAGCGTTCAAGGCCCCGAAGTCTATACAGGCACGAAGGTCCCCATTAGCTTTCGGAATGAAGAATAATGGCGAAGCTGCTGGGGATTTATAATGTTGAATAAACCCCAACTCCAAATATTTCTCCAGATAAAAGCGCAGATGTTCGTTTTCCGGCTCAGTAAGAGCGTATACTCTACCACACAGCACTATCCCTCCTGGAACCAAATCGATCTGACAGTCGTACTGGCGATGAGGAGGCAAGACTTCAGACATTTGATCACTGAATACTTGTTCATAGTCCTGATATTGTGTAGGTAGACATACGTCTTTTTCTGCTGCTGTAGCAATCCTGTGCTGGGTGGCCAGCGCTAGTGCGGGTTTACTCACCAGCGGCTGGCAATGGAGCTCACAATACTCGGAACCCATCCGTACAGTTTTTTCCGTACAGTTGATCTCTGGGTTTTGTTTCTGTAGCCAGGTCAACCCCAAAATGATTCCATACTGCGGAGCCTGGATAATGCTGAACGACAATATCTCAGAATGATGAAATTCATGAAGCACCCGGAGGTCTTCCGTAGTGTAACGAATTGTTCCTGAATCCAATAACTTTCCATCCACCGCATAGACCTCTTCTGGCGTCTTCTTGGATACTAGAGGTACTCCCAATTGTTGTGCTTCAGACGCATCCATGAAACATCCAGTAGCCCCGGAATCTATCATGGCTTGTATTGGCGTCCAGATGTCTTGAATACAAATGTTCAGAGGAATATACAGATGGTCTTGTCGTGTAGCCTTTGGATCCTTAAAGGAAGGGATATTGATTGTGCTCGAGTGTATCACTTTTCCTATTCTCGAGCGCTCTAGTTTTCCGTCACCTTCTCCACAGCACCCGCCGTAGATGTCCCGTAACTTGTCCGTGGATTTCTGGATTTCATCAAGCAATCACGTATGAAATGTCCCTTCTTTCCGCAGTATAAACACAACCCTTTTCTGCATCTGGATTCTCTTTCTTCTTGAGACAAAGGTGCCTGCACCGCACCAATTTCCATGGGTTCCGGAGTTTGGGCAGTGTGTTGTTCAGTGGGTTTCGGGCGCTCAAACCGAGGATACTGTCGGTCTCTTCTTTTGCTCTCTCCTTTTCTTTCATTTATTCAGTGGTCCAATCGTAATGCAAGCTCGATGAGATCCTCATATGTGGTTGGCTGTGGGTCTATTTGTGCTATTACGTCATTTAAATCGTCTTTCAGTCCTTCATAGAACACTGAAGCTTGTTTTGCTCTGGGCCAACTGGTCTCTGCGACCATCCTCCTAAAGGCGTTTAAATACGTAAGCAAATCCTTGCTTCCCTGTCTCAATTCTAATAATTCCTTATCGGCGGTACCAGATGCCGCACGTTGATTAAAGACTTTCTCAAATTCCACTAAGAATGCTTCCCAATCGTATAGCAACGGGTAATCACCTCTAACCAAAGGAACTGCCCACTGAGCCGCCTTCCCTGCTACACATGAAAGCAAAAAAGCCACTCTTGATTGGTTAGTTCTAAAAGCTTTGGATTTACATGAGAAGTGCAGAAGTATTTGCGTAAGAGATTTGTACCTTGTGAGGGTCTCCATGGAATCTATCAGGAGGAGCTAAAGGCACCACAGTAGGTATTTCTACCACTAAAGGACTAGCGGTCGACTGCGACCCACTACCTACATCAAAAGGGTTTCTAGTCATGCGATCTACCCTATCTTGTAGAGCCGCTGTTTCGGCACGTGATGCAGGGCCGGACTGGCTACCGGGCGTTTTGGTGTGCTGCCAAGCTGGGGGCTGATTTCACTGCGGTGGGGGCTGATTTTGTTGATGGGGACCTGCGTGTGCTTCTAAATGAACAAAGCAAAACGAATGGTTTTAAGCACACGAAGGTCCCCATCAACGAAATCAGCCCCCAGCTTGGCAGCTCACCAAAACGCCGGGTAGCCAGTCCGGCCCTGATGTGATGCCGCTAACTCCATTTGTATTGCGGTCAATGCCGCCACAACATCCTCTAAGGTGGCCATTACGCATCAACCCAACCATGAGGGCACCAATTCTTGGGCCGATTATTCTGTCCCGGTCCTTGTCCTCGGGATTGGGGTGATGCTAATAAGTGTCCACCTCTCAATAGCTTCAAGTCTGACTTGCTATGGTAGCACAGACCATTGAAGTGATTAAGCAGGGGAAGGAAAGGTAGGGTTCAGCAAGGAGGGAGATCTGCAAGAAGAAAGACACCATCTAATACTCAGTATATTCTTGTTCATAAAATACAAGGTCTTGAATACACATACACAAAATGTACCTGTAAACTAAAATACGTTTCCACTTTTAGAACGAGGGTTGTAATGCCTTTTTGGCATAAAAGGCTATCGAAAGCTGTGAGGAGAGAAAGAATCATTAGATTAAACCAAACTAATACTCCAAACACTCTTATCTCTCTCCCTACTTCCTACATACCCTTGATTATGGAGAGCCTATCATCACAGGGGAGGTGGAGCAAAGCTCACTCATAATCCGTACACAACCCCCTGTTAAGAAAGGCAAAAGAAACAACAAAACGAGCTCAAAATCAAGAGATGAATCAGTATTACTTATTTCTCTTCATAAGTATCACAAAATGCATGTATAATCATCCAAAAGAACGTCCTGAAGAATCATCAGAGTACTTCCAAAGCAATCATGGTTGCATTACCATCCTGGAAGTAAAGCCACCCCTAGACCCTTAGAACGGTAAACCCCTTTCCCGCACGAGCTACACGCTGCAACTCACCAACGGGAAGGGCATGCAAAGTCTACACGAACAGTCTACTCGAAAACGAGTGTAATACAATATACAGCGGTTTTTTTCACTACCAAGACAATGAATCCGAAAAGTGCCAGTCGCACTAAACAGGTAGCGGGGAAACTTTTGCGGTGCTACTAGCACCCTTAGCACACAGGATCAGAAGTTCTCCCTGGATTACTCGCCGCCTCCGAACACGGAATAATCGGCAGCGTCGTCTGATCCGGAAGGGATTATGAACCCTTCACGACGACGCTTGCACGCCCATGCGTCACTTCCTGTTCTCGAGGGCTGATGGGAATTGTAGTTCATTCCCTCTATGTCGTGCTGTGACAGGATCGCGCGTGTCAGTGTTCACGAACGGGGCTTCTTCTGATGGGACTTGACATGTAGTTAACATGCAATCTGATATAAACACATTGATGAAATAATATCATTAACCCTTTGTACACTGAGCCAGGAACGCAAAAGAGAGAGGGCATTCAGGAAATCTTCGGTCAAACATGCATACAGGATGTCACAGCACAGGCTTGGACCTAACTAGATCTACCTGTAGAAGAGGGCATCGTGACTGCAATAGAATATATGAGAGGAAGACAGACATCGGAAAATATGGATTATCATCTGAGCTTCACAATTCTTATTAAGAGTTACTGACTTTGCATCTTGCCAGGGCACATTTACATTTTACCAGTGTATAATAGGACTAACATCCATAAAGTAGACACAGAGTTTGATGCTTTTCAAGCCCAGTACACTCACAACCTTTTTCTGGAATTATAATGCATTACCAATCTATAGACAGTAATGCTGGCTAGTTGGTTAGGGTGCTGTCATCACTCAAGAGGACCGCAGAGTTCTGTAGTAGGTTAAAGCCGTCTTTCATAGGCATCATATCAAATATCCTGTCACGAAACCTAGCTCTTTTGCATTACTGTGTGGGCTGACTATGAAACTCATCTGTGGCAGAAAAAGGGTGAGACTAGCATTAGTCAGACTGAATCTTCAATTGGAAGAGGGTGAGTGCAGTCTTTTAGGTTTGGAGAAATACTATTTTGATGCACAAATTACAGCACTTGTTGTCAATTAGGACAAACACATGCTGGATAGCAGAATCTCATACATGAAACGATCACATTTATGGTTGACAAAGGAAGGGCTGAAAATGCCTTAAAATTGTAAATGTGTTACACTAGATGTGGATGAAAGTACAAATCAAACTGAGCATCTGTTGTGATACTTCAAAATCTCAACTATGGAGAGATAGAGAGTTTTCTCTTGATCTTGGTGTATCTGAGTGGGTGAATGGGGGGTGCACTGCATCTGTATAAAAATGATAAGCTCCTATCAATACTGGTTTCAAGGATTAGGAAATGTTGGCAAACAACAATAAAACAACCAGATAAAAGTGTTGGTACTTGAAGGGGGATGCCTGTTTCATCTGTAAATCTAATAATGATATTGTCACAAGCCAAGGGGAGATGGGGGTCTAATATGCAGACTTGAATAGTAAATTAGATAATTCCAAATGAAAGGAATCCTACAAACAACTCAAAAGAGTTTAATGCAATGAAAGATTCAAATTGACTTAATGGAAGATTTTGCATAGAACATTTATGACAACCACTAGACTGCATAAAATATGACTTCAAATATCACACATGACCCTGGTGAGTGGTGTAGTGAGTGCACAATTCTATCATCCCACGTGGGACAATAATCCACAAGTATTGGGAAGAAATATGGGGGCATATGTACAAGCCGCTGTAGCGTTAAATTTTTTGTAATCGCCGTATTTTCAAGTTTTCTGGCATAAACGTGCGTTTTTCGGACCGCCAGTTCTGTTAGCGGGACTTAATGAAAATGAGATGCAAGGTGGGCGTTCCCGTGTAAAAATTGCCGCTAACCCCACTTCACGATATTTACAATGATTTCTCGTTCTGGCAATACTTCCAAAAAACTGCCGCTAAGGCCAGGTAGCAGCTGATTTTTAAGACCAGAAAAAAGCTAGTCTAAAAAATGGTGCAAACACACCTGTACATAAGGGAGACTAACCCAGACCCACATCTGCTTACCTAAGGATGCCATGGAGGTACTCCTCCTACAGGTTGGAGCCCCAAGATTACCACAACCACCACCACCGCCACCAGTACCACCACAGAGGCAGCACCAAAGAAGAGAGCGGGTCTACTGCCAACGCTTCACCCTGATAGACCTCCGGCCAGAGGATGTGATAGCCCACTATAGGCTGAAAAGTACCTCCATCTTACGCATACTCACACAGATAGCGCCAACCCTGCAGGCACCATCACAGCGCAGCCCAAACATCCCTCCGCAGACAAAACTACTTGCAGTGCTGCACATGTTGGCCTCTGGTACCTTCCAACCAACCACTGCCAGAGTGGGTGGAGTCTCACAGTCAGTCTTCTCCAGGTTCCTCCCAAATGTCTTGGATGCCATTATCAGCCTGACGCCACAGCACCTACACTTCCCCAACACTGCACAGGAACAACTTGACAACAAGCAGGGCTTCTATGACATTGCTGGGTTTCCGCATGTGTTGGGGGCAAGTGACTGCACCCATGTTCTACTTGTGCCTCCTGAGGACACTGCACATATATACAGGAACAGAAGCACACACACTCAATGAACGTCCAGGCAATTGTGGACCACCTGGGCCTGTTCATCAATGTTGTCGCTAAGTTCCCTGGGAGTGTGCATGACTCCTACATCTTTTGCCAATCGATCATCAACCAATGGTTTGAGAATGTCACATATGGAAATGGACTGCTTGTTGGTGAGTACAAAATGAACACACCACACACTTCAAGTACACAAGCATGTAGCTCAAATATGTGAGAATTCACATATAGCCAATGTAATACAACATACCTTGAAACAGGTCAAAACAATATACACAAGCACACAATGCAAAATAATCAAGATATATGTAAGACAGCCCAACAAGGGAGTAGCCAAGAAAATCTCACACAAACCACTATTTCACCCTTCGAATATAGATTTTGCAGAACTCCTCAGACAAATATGAAAATAATCAATGCAGTACATGACACAGAACATAAGCTTTTGCTGTGGTACATACATCTTGAACTCAACACCTTTACCATATGGACAACAAGATGACATATCACCCTCCTCTCACTTGTGATAGTGCACAATTAGCTGACATGCAAAAACACAGTCAACCATGCACCATGCAGCGGGTGTACCTGCATCATGGGTCTGCAAGTAGGGATGCATGAAGGGAGCACCAAATGCACACAAATAATCAACAAAGTTGTTTAAACATCAGTCTGTGTTGCCCCAGAATGGAGCATGCATAGGAAGAGCATACAAACCATCCAAATCACATTCTCACCACATGTTGTGCATCCACATGACTCCCCTGGTGAGGTGTAGCACTATGATGCACAAAATCAGAAATCATAATGTGTGACAATTGGGAACAGACACACACATGCCAAAATTGATGTGTATCACCCCAACATGCATACATGCAGAGTCTAAGTTAACTAACGCACAAGTACATCAATGCATATGTATGTTGTCTTCACATGTCACAGTAAGTAAAGTGCACCAGGTAGCAGTGCCACTGTCACTAAGACCCTGCCCCACCTTGGGGGCAAGCTGGATGTAAAGAGCCCACAATGAGTTCAACGTTTGCCATACAAGGATTTTCACTCTCAGCTACCTTCAGCACAATCACTCCCAATGAGGTACCTAGATGATGTTCCAACATAGTAATCACCAAAAAGTCAAGGTGGGTGCTTAATAAGCCACATGTGCTAATGGTGCACCCTCTACAATATGTGCACAGGAGATGGTCTGTTTGTGCAACGGGCCTGTAAAGAAAATATCACTAACTTATTTTAGTGACCCATACATCCTGACAGTCACAACATGGAGGTAGTTCACCGGACCTGGACAATGACAACATGGTGATGTGTAGGCTGTCAAGTATAGGAAAGTTAATTTCAGTGATGCTGGTAAATTGTTGGAAACTCCACATGAAGAACCAGAAAGCACAACGTTGCACAATGAACACACAACTAAAAAGCCACTCTGCAAAAACAGCAGGCACAAATACCAATGTACACATATCTCTTTAATCTGTGTTAGGTGATCAAGGATATGCACTCTCGCCATGGCTGATGACGCCCATCAAAGTGACCCACACACAGTCCGAGAGAGACTACAACGTTGCCCTGGGACGCACAGGGGCCATTGTTGAATGGACATTTGGAGTCCTCAAATCCTGGTTCTGGTGCCTAGACCTATCGGGGGGCAGACTCCTGTACAGTCCTGAACTTGTTTGCAAGACCATAATGGCATGTTGCATTCTGCACAATATTTGTGTACGCACAAACACGCCATTGGATGAAGACCAGGAGCAGCAGGACAATCCAGCGGATGGACAGGACGAAGAGGCAGATGCTAGACACACCACAGCTTCTGCTGCAGGAACAGCAAGGACAGATCAAATCATAAGAAATTATTTTACATAATGACAACAAACAAAGATGCCATCACATTGTCTTATCTGAAAAAAAAAACACCTAATGTGACTCTGTGAAATAAAATATCACTACACAAAAGTCTTGTATGCATGGTTTATTCCTTCAGAAGTTCATATGTCTGTTAAGTGAAAGGTAACTAAAAATATGTGCCACACAGCTATCACATATATCAGTGGACAGAACATCAATCAAACGAAGATTGGGGTTGTTACAATGTATCGGGCATATGAGCAAATCAATGTGTATGGTATCTCAGTGACAATCAATACGTGTGTGTTGTGTCATCCCGGGAGCACATACATGCCTGATGATATACAAGAGTGTAGTACAACAAACACTGTATGTCTGATGCGTCATTGTAGCTGTGCCCACATAGCTAGAAATCATCATAATATGTACAATCAAACATCTCTGTGAAACCAATGGCACGTTTGCGGTAATATTTTTCATAACCGGCACAAACAATACTCGCAAAATACATATATACACATGAAATCTTCCCGCTCAGCCCTAGGCGTGTGTAATTTTGTCGCAAAGCATGAAAATGGGCCGCACACTGGCAGGAAATGATGTCAGTCTGCCTCCTGTCCCATGGAGGAGTACAGTACACTTTCACTTTCTCTCTCAGCCACACTGTCAGTGTCTTTTGTGGGTTGTGGAGGTGTTGGAAGGTGTCTGGTGGTCTTGGTGTTTTTGAGAGTGTTCTGTGTGTAGTGTACTGTCCATACTGTCCTTGTTGAGTCCTGTGTCTCTGTCCCTACGTGTTTTTTGCAACTGTCTAATTGTTTTGTCGGGTGTACGTCTCTGGGGTATTTTTGTATATTTCTATAGCTAATAGGGGTTAATTGTGGTTTTTTTTGGGTTTGCCTGGGGTCAAGTTTGTATTAGGGAATGATGGGTCAGGGTAGGGAGGGCAGGATGTTGGAGGGGGCTTTGGGGGCCTTCCTCTTGTTAAATTTTACCTGCCCAAGATGGTAGAGGCTGGGGGACGTATCCTACAGGGATACAATGTTAAAGTCCAAAAAGTGAGATGGGAGCATATCCGGGAGAAGATGCTCAACATGTTTGGCGTGGACAGGACTGTCCAGCAGTGGAAGCACCGGTGGCAGGAATGTGTGGGCCGTGAGGGGGACCTAATGGATCACCTTGGACTCATCGTCAGCAGGTAATGTGGTAAGTACATGACCAACATCGTATCATATCAGAGGATGAATGCACAAGACACCAATTAGGTTGAGCACAAGATGTATGCACCTATCATGGAAACTGCCATTTGGCAAAAAAGCATGCCTGTCATGATATACTGTGCCACACCTACATGCTTTGATATTGGCACACTTCACATGATCAACTGGCTGACAGTCTATGTGAGGTACACAATGTGGGTCACCAACATGTCAAAGCTCTTGATACACCTGTGTGTAATGGAAAAACAGATTTGACCTACAAACGTCACGTCTATTGAGGTGTGAGAGCAAATTTGTTATTAATGAAGCAGTGGTACAGGTCGAAGTATGTTACGTCACTCAGACCATGGCAGGGATGTCTATTAGGCCACCAGGGTGAAATTGACATGTGTTGTGGGTAAGACAGGCTCAGCAGATTGCAACATGTATTTAACGTGGCACCACACCTGATTATTACAGTGAATGAAATTGTATCATGAAACCATCAATGATGTATGAGTCTTGCAAAATGTGATGTCAATGACATTAATTGTACTTTCCACACTTTCTCCGCAGCTGGTAGACCCTTGATCACACAAGGAGATGTGGATGCATTCATGGACTCACACGCCACAGGTTAGTGTGTCGCCCCTAGCTTTGCATTGTATCTGTTGACATATGCAAGCAATGCCACAGGCCCTGTATGTTGTAGTACACAGTCTGGATGTGCATCACATGACCTCACCTCTAGTGTGATGATGCTGCATCAAGTCAAGAGTTATGCACATCAGCATCATGTGATGCTGGAGGACAGCATTGCCCTTCCGGACTTGATGTTGCAATGCCTCGTATGATTCACAACACCCTACCTATGTGCAAGGACAGAGTCCATGATGCAGGTGATGTCATAGCCATGTCATAGAGCCAATCATGCAGCATCACAAACATCTATGTGCCCTGCCATGATTGTGCAAGTGTTCCAGATATGCAGCAGCCAATTTCAATTGTAGACTGTTGTATATGAAGATAAGTTTGTTCCACTGAACATGTCACATCCGTTGACGATCATCATTTGCAAAGTGATGTGGCATTCTGACATGAACTAGTGACAAAAACCCACATACAATCTTATTGTAAACTAACTAGAATGTACTACCATCAGCATATGATGTTTGCCCCAATGCATCAACTGTGTCACCACAAAACAGTGATTTGACGTAAGCTGTGTCTGATGTGCACTCACGACAAATTCAATTTGATAGGACATTTAGGTACAATGGTCAGACACATATGTGATGTATTGTGCATGATCTGATCAAAAACTCACAATGATCCTGGCTCCTTGACATGGTGTGATGTGTACAGGTCAACTTGTGGACATGTTTCATGTCCACTGCTACAACAAGTTAATTATGTTCCCTTTGCAATGGTATTATTTTCCTGGTGAATATGGTACATATTGAGCAACTGAATTAAGAGCCCATCAATACAAACTTTGTACATCACTCCAGCCATTGTAGGTACATCCCAGAGTGTACACACTTAAGAAGATACATTTGAGTAAAAATGTTGATGTGTATGAACAGACCTGGAACACGTTGACACCCAGCACTGATGTGCATGTTGGTAATTGTCCTGTCTGATAGCAGTTCCAGTTAACATTGACAGTTAGTTGTTCAAAGAGCATATCACATAACCACAATGACAACATTAGTTCGTGTCACAGAGGGCTGACTGACATGATGAAACATCAACAAGTTTGTCAGGAAAACTCTTCCAATGTAACAAAGATTGTTGGTACATGAATCTGTCCCATCAAATACTTGTGAATTTGATGAGGAATCCTGTGAATCATTTCCATGCTGATGCAAGTAGGCAGTCCTCTGCATCCAAAGAAAAGTTTGGTGTCACAACACAGTCTTGGACAGACTATCTCAGACTCAGTGCCGAAGCAGGCATGAGAAAATCAACGTAGGACAATAACGACTCATGCATCAGACATCCTTTCACACTGCATTTAGATGTCGAGAGTTTGACATTGTTACACTACTAAGCCCATTCATCATCACACAGAACCATTCACACAGGGGCACCTTCAATATCGTGGAGTGTCTGATTTACAGACTGTGTGTAAAATATGTCTATAATATGCTCTTTATGGTGACATGCTCAACAGTTCTCCAATTCACATGTTACTAGTTGGTCATCAGAATGTGTCACACATGAAAAACACTATAGTTCACTGATAGATCAGGTGAATGATGGTGATCCTTGCGTACCATTGACTAACATGTGCTCAAATCAGACAACATAGCACTGTTGGACGAGGGTGCATTCCTTTGCACTAGCATAAATGTGTTCACACTGCCACTGTTTGAAAAGCAGTGCAGACAAATGTGTGGTTGACATGCAGCAGCTTTGCTGTCCCATTGGGTCATTGCACAGAAATGTGCAGAGCTGGTTAATACTGGTATACAATGCTTCATGCAACATATGCCCTCTTTCCTTGCATGCATGTCAAATTATAGGCATTGTTCCACAAATTGGCAAGTACATGTGTACATGATCTAATCAGGCTGTGTAGCTGTAGTGACACCTCCAAGGGCTCACTAATACGATGATTTTCCATTTCCTCAAATGTACTACATGACTAACACTGTTGTGATTAGTCATCTGATATGATTGCAGACTGTACAGCCTACTGTCTTTGTGTAGTTGGAATGGCAGGGTCTGCTATGGGCTTGTTATACTTTATACTTACTATACTCCCCCTGTTGGACTCGATTGTTGTTCTTTTGCACGGCCAAATTGCAAACAGAAATTCTACAACTGTTGTCACTGCCCTCTGTGCCTGTTTTGTTCAAGCACAGGAATAACCATGTTGTCATGAACATCTAATTCTAATTCCGGCTATGATGTCTTTATGATTTTTCAGGTTATGTATGTAGTTGCATATTGTTATTGATGATGTTTACAGAACCTATGGCTCATTAGTTTTTGGTGTGGCAATTATGAGTCAGGAAACATGACATGTATAATTTTTTTTTACAGATAACATGTCCCCGGAGGAGCAGCGTATGTTCCTCCAGCGGAAGGAATGTTACCATCACATCAGGCGTGTGGCCAAGGGATTCAACACAATGGCTAAGAAGTACTACGAGGAAAGGGCTTCTGGCAGGTGGAAGTCCATCACAGACAGCACAAACAAAGCTGGGAAACAACACGCTACCCTGCCTGCCTCCACAACACACCATAGCCAGCCCCAGCAAATACCTGGCCCATCTGGAATTCATCGGCCCACACAAAAGAAAAGGTCAGCTGTCCCAGGACCATCAGGAGCTGCTCCACGTGCGGCACCCACATCTTCGAGCCTAAGTCTACCCCACTCACAGAGTGCACAACCGGGGACATCCTCCAGAGCTGCAGGACACAGGGAGAGGTCTGTCCTCACAAAGAGGGAGAGGAGGCCCATGTACAATTTGAATGTTCGTGTGGCCCGACTTGAACGGGACAATGATGACATTAAGGGCCACCTCATGGACATAAAGGGGGCCCTGGGGCTCCCCTATTGAAGGTCAATGGTGGTTCAGTTTTCCACCCTGTACAGTCCCATGTTTCCCCTCACCTATTTATCATCCTTTTCATAGATTTAGTAGTTAGTTAGTGTTAAGTGTAGATTTAGTGTAGGGCTAGTATAGTGTTAGGTGTAGGTAGCTTTTTAAATTTTGGATATTCTCTTTTTAGTGCTTTTGGTTAAGTTTCCTTTTCCTTTGGGTGGGGGGTTGATGTGGTTTTAGACTTGTTAGTAAAAAAAAAAATCAAAAAATATATATAACTGTTTAGTATGTATGTTTAGTTAGTTGATGTATAGGTTAAGGTGTCTTTGTGCCGTCCCGGATGTGCCGTAAAGGGGGAGGTGGGTTGATGTTTAATATATGTTGTTATGTGTATAGTCTTAGGTAAGCTAGTTAGCTTGTACATGTTGCACATGTGCATGAAGGGGGACCTTACTGTACATACACATTCTTCCACACAACACAGGCACCCCTGCACAATGGTACATGTGTGCCGGCATCAGTGGTGGCCTGCTATCTCTAGCCCCAGAGCAAGCTGATTCACGGGGCTGCATCATATTGTCGTCAATGAGATGCAGCCCTGTGTTGCCAATTTGGATGAGCATGATGTTGAGCCTAGGAGGTCAATGCAACACTCTGCCACCTCTCCAGTCAATATGCCCCTTTGCTTGTTCATGTTGCCCTTATCTTGTAGTCAGAAGTATATTATTTTTGCTCTATATTGGCTTATTTTTATGTGCAGGATTTAACCCTGGGCATAGTTTGCGTAGTAGCGCTACGCGTAGCTACGCGAAGTGCACTTCGCACTACGCACGCTACGCGTAGCTACGCGAACTGCGTAGTGCGGTAGGGAAATGCTGTTCACACTGATTGCACAGTACCGGATGCTTGTCCGCACTGTGCAATGATTGCAAACGGCATCTTGCACAGTGCAAGCAGTCATTTTCTGCCGCTCGAGTAGATTTGTACTCAAGCGGCAGCTTTCTCAACGCGGACTGGTAGTTTCTCATCGCGAGCGGTCGCGAGCATACGCGACCACTCGCAATGAGAAACCTGACCTCCCCGCGTTGAGAATCTCGCTGGGAGGTTTATTTTCCACGCTCGGGATCGGCAACTTGACGTTGCTGATCGCGAACGAGGAAAAAGTCTCGCTGGGATGTTGATTTTGCTCGCTCGCGGTCGCCAACTTGACGTTGAGGACCGCGAGCAAGCAAAAAATGCTCGCTACGCGTTTTTGCACTGTGCTACGTGCAATTCGCGTAGAAGCGCAAACTACGCACGCTCCGCGAGCGTAGCGTAGTACTACGCCCAGGGTTAGCAGAATTCCAAGTCAATGACACCATTATGTGTCTTTATATATATTCAATGACTAAGGTGACGTGTCTATACCCCCAGGGACCAATGTATCTGGAAAGAGATCTGCAGACAGTGTTGGTGTGCACTGAGGGATATTTAGTTGGACATGAGTGACATTGGTGCCCCCCCACCAGTCCCTGGTTGTTACTTACCCTGCTGCTGATGTAGCTGGTCATGTTCAGCACTATCCTGTCCCTGGACTCCAACCACCGACTCCTCGCAGATGACCGCGGACACCTGTTCCTCCAAGGCATCCAGCTCCTCCTATGGTGCTGGACTCCCACCTCTGGTCTGCAGTGCTGCCTGGCAATTGTTGGACAGTTTCTGCCTGGTCTTGCGCTTAGCATCATACCAGCGCTTCTTGCAGTCGGTCACTGTCCTCTTGACCTCTGCTACAGCATTCACCTTGGCTACGATGGACTGCCATATTGCATTTTTGGTCCCCAATGACACAGTGGAGCTGACAAAAAGCTGGTGTTGTTTGTCTGTCACCTCCGTAATCAGGATCTCATTTTCCTGCTGGCTGAATCTGGTTTTCCTCTTCCCCTGGGTCTCTGGCTGGTCCTCCTTGCTGTTTGAGGGGTTAGGGGGGTTGTTCTCTCCTGCATCACTGGGTCCAGCTTCCTCCATGTTTCATCTGGGCTTTTTTTAGATTTTTATGTTTTGGGAACTTTGTGGGCATTTTGTAGTTTCTTTTTCCCAAGCAACGTGACAAAAGTGGCATCACGCTGATTAGCGTGCATTTTCTGACCGCTGACTGGCCGGCCCTCACTTTCTTCACCTTGGCGGCAATATTTTTATCGCCGTGACACAGGTCTTAACGTCGACAATTCCCACTGCGATGAGAAAATATCGCCAGGTTGCGATGTATTGTAAATACATCGGTACCATGACGATAGTTTTCAGCGGTACAAGGCGGTAAGAAAATTGACGCTAACTAACGTTAGCGTTAGTTTGTGGCAATTCTTGTACATATCCCCCATGATATGCTGAGAAGTTAGTTTGTGTGCTGGAAATAGCAATAGGAGCTGCATGACAAACTTTTAGTTTAATACAATTTAGAATACAGGAATGTTGAGAGATCCATTAAAGACAATGGAGTGGCTCAGGACTGATAATGGCTGCTATAGGTCATCTGCTTCAACATTCCATTGTCTGTATTTCTATTTCTCATGTTCTTATTTAGAACATTCTGCCCTCAGTGGGTGGAAGGTTCTAACAGCATAACAGTCCTGCCTCAAGCTGTATTTGTTGTAAACGGTGTTCTTCCTCTATATTTAATTTGGGTTCAGGGCCTTTAACAACCAGTATAGCCCTCAACATCAGGCTATAATGCTTTATTAAAATGACCTACCTTGGTACCAGAGGGCTCAACCTTAAACATTAGCCACAAAACCTTATGAGCAGTACCTATGTGAAATTAAATGTAGCCACAGTAGTGAAGAGGCGGACTAGTACTGAAGTAATGAACCTGATGATAGTTATACAAAATAATATATCCTTTCCATACAAGGCCACTGTATGCCGCCCCGTGACACAACAGATCATCATGCATGGAGTGCTATTCAAGTCTACACTTTAAATTATTGGTAAAACGCTAGACATGATAATCTGTCTTCCAAACTTTAGTGATGTGTGGTGCGAATGATTGCACAATGTACACTGCTATGCTGAACCCTGGGCAGTCCACAGCTGGGAGCCTGGGATGAAGCACCTTACATCTCTTAACAAGAAGGAAGAATGAGGTCATGGACTGTGCCTGTTAACTGTGTAGCATGTGATTTCACAATAATTTGCACTGTATTCCAGCATGAAGTAGGAAATTACTCATAAAGGATTATCTAATTGTAATGTAAAAAAAATGTTTTGCATCCCTTTGCCCACGGCTTTAAGAAAAGGGTTTGAGATGGACTGTGATACCGGTTATTATGCAGGATGTCAGGTGCAGAGACAAAGATAAAGCTCTATTAGAAAAACAGGTGAGAATGATACTTTGGTTAAACACTGTGAAAGCTAAATGAGCGACAAAAGTGAGGAACTTTCTTTTTTTTTTTTTTTTTTTTTAAATATCTTTATTGAATTTTTAACCCCACAATTTTCACCCCCCCCGAATCCCACCCCCCACCCTCCAGGTCAGACAGATAAACAAATTAATACATTACATACATGTATTCAATCCTTCAAATGTTCGTTGGTTCGATGATACATTCAATTATATTGACCGGTATGGTTTTACAAAACATTTACAAGCATTAACAAATCATTTACATACGTCCTTGAGTTTGACACCACTCTAATAGAGGGGTCCAGATCTTCATCCCTCTTTTACGCCGTTGCCTACCCTTCCGTTTATAGATAGCCACCTCCATATTAGAAATTGCTAACAGCCTAGCTAGCCACTGTTGGAAGGACGGTGCTATAGGATCGAGCCAGGCTGAGGCTATACACAGTCTTAAAACTGCCATGGCGATAAAGATTAATTCATGGCCAGGTCTAACATTACTAGGGTTCGCCACCCCTAGTAGTATAACTTCGCTAGACAGTACAATATCACATTGAATAACGGCAGTCAGAAACTTCTCTATCTCGTGCTTCAATGAAGTTAGACCGCTACAAGTAGAGAAAATATGTATACAGTCAGCATTGTATAGCTTACATCTGGGGCAACATGTCCCCTGGCCACTCCCCACTTGGCAATTTTATCTGGTGTATAGTATAGAAAAAAACAAGTTTTAAAAAATTGGGCTTGTAATTTGGTAGACATAAGAATTGTTTGTGACAACAGATACGCATGGTTAAATACATCAATGGACAATCCAAGTTTCCCGTGCCATTTCTGTGAGGTTTTTTCCAAGTCATCTGGAAACCGTGCAGTGATAAGAGAATAAATTTCCCCAATAGTGCTGGCTTTACTACAATTTAATTTTTCTACTAAAGCAACTTTTCCAAGTGAAGCCCTTCCACCTACTTTCCGTGAGAGAAAAGCTCTGATTTGGAGATACTTAAAAAAGTCACTCCAATCTAGATGAAAATCCTTTTTAAGTGCCTCAAAAGATTGAATCCCGGTAGGGGAGAGGAGGCAACCCACTTGGACTATTCCCGCCTTATTCCATTTGTGTATATATCCATCGCTAAATATTTCAGGAAGGTTAGGATTATCCCTTAAAGGGGTATAGAACGAGATTCTCCCTATATCGAACAATCTTCTAACAGCCTTCCATACCTTAAACCCACTATAAAGTGTTTTAAATTTGACTTTTTTATGATAACTATCATGTAGGTGTCGCCAAAAGTAACCTTTACTCTTATTACCAAGTAGTAGTTGAAAGGTAGATGGTGTACTACCCCCAGGCATTACCTCCTCCCCAAAATTCCATAATAATTCTTTGCTGTATAGTAGCACAGAGGCCCAGTAGTATACTTTTAAGTTTGGGAGCGCTAACCCACCTCGATCCTTGGGGAGGGTAAGAAGTTTGTAGGCCCGCCGAGGTTGCGAATAAGCCCAAATAAAACTAGAAAGCACACGTTCTATTGATTTAAGCCACTGAGTTGAGAATTCAAGGCAGATTGCTCTAAATAAATACAGAATTTTAGGAAAAAAAACATTTTCACCACATTAACTCTGCCTATGATGGAAAGGTGTAAGTTATCTAATCGTCGTAGATCTTTCTGCATTACGGCCATCATGGGCTTAAGATTTAGATTAACCACATTATCTAGTTGGGATGATATACATACTCCTAGGTAGGTGGCCTTTTCTGTAACCCGGTGATCATCCATCTTACTATTTTTATTCAGTACTACCTGAGTTTTCCCCTGGTTCAGAGCATACCCGGATACTGTTCCGAAATCCTTGGCCTCTTTTTCAATTGCATTCATTGCTGTATTAGGATCCGCAGTTACAATAGCAATGTCATCAGCATATGCCAGGGATTTGGTGGAAAGCTCTTGTGACCAAATTGATTTAATTTCGTGATTGTTGTTTAAATTACGGATAAAAGGGTCAATATATATTGCAAAGAGCAAAGGTGAGCAGGGACAGCCCTGTCGTGTTCCCCGGGATATTGTTAACTCCTTAGTAAGGCTGCCATTCACCATCACTACGGCCCTCGGGTTAACATATAGTTTTTGTACCGCCAGGATGTATCCATCCTTTATTCCGACCCTGGACATCGAGGCCCAAAAAACTGCCAGGAGACCCTATCAAAGGCGTTCTCGGCATCGAGAAGCACCAATGCCATAGGGTCTCCTGCCAAGTCCATACTGTCAAATAATGTGAGCACTCGCTGGATGTGGTTGATAGTAGACCGCCCCGGAACAAAGCCATGTTGACATTTAGAAATCACTTTGTGGATAATAGGAGCGATTCTATTAGCTAGGACTTTTGAGTAAACCTTTGAGTCTACATTAATGAGAGTAATGGGTCGGCAAGAGCCTAACTGTTCCGGAGGTTTATTTTTTTTGGGAAAAATTACTATCTTAGCTCTAGACCAAGAAATTGGGGGTTGGCCACCTTTAAAAATATGAATAATAAGATCACTAAGAATAGTTTTAATTTGATCGAGAAACGTAATATAAAATTCCGAGGGGATACTATCTAATCCGGTTGCCTTCCCCTTTGGTAGATTTTTAATTATTATAAGAATTTCTTCAGGGTTGGGAATCTCTTCAAGGATGGCCTGATCAGCCTCCTCAAAATGATCATAATTGACCTTATCCAGATAGCTTGTAATTTTTGCTGAATCACCCCCTGCCCCCTCCGAGTATAGTTCCTGATAAAAACGCCAGAAGGCATCTCTTGTATGTGCTGGATCGGTAAGTTGACCTACCACAGGATCAGAAATCTCACGAATCAAATTTAATGATGTCAGCTGCCTAGTGCGTACGGCAAGCTGATGCCCAATTTGTTCATTCATTTCATAAATCATCTCCTTTTGTGAGAACGCCTTTTGACAGATCTATCAGTAAAAATATTTGTAATTGCAGCCTTGGCTATTGCTACTTGATTTTGCACATTTAATACTTCTTCTGTGCCGGGATTCTCAATTGTTACCTTTATTAATTCTTCTTTGGCTAACCGTAAGATTTCGTAGAGTGCCTTCATAGCTTCCCTGGCTAGTTTATTAGCCTGTAACGAATATTTCAGTGTCTCCCCTCGAATCCCTGCTTTTAGCGCATCCCATACAATCTCAATCGATGTACTTCCAAGATTGTCGGTTAAAAAGTTAGGAATCCACTTCCTCATGTAAGCACAATATGCGTCATCTAAGAGCAAGGCTTTCTCAAATGTCCAAGAACTGGGTGTGATTCTTCCTCCTTCCATCTCTAGGGTGCAAATTAAAGGATTATGGTCCGAAAGGACCCGTGGCAACTTTTCCATTTGACAATTGGATTTAAGTGAGTTAGACATCAATATATAGTCTATTCTTACGTGAATAAGATGTGGGTGGGAAAAAAAAGTATACCCCGGATCATTAGGCTTTAAGGTCTGCCAGCCATCCACCAATCCGTGCGTATGACACATATGTTTCAAAGCCTTGAATACCTTAGGTTTACGGCCAACATATTGCCACCCCGCTTCCATAGACCAATCATTGGGAAGATTAATGTTAAAATCCCCGCATACCATTAAAGGTAATGGCCAATGCGTGAGTTCGACAGAGATCTCTTCAATAACTAATGGATCATCACCATTACTACCATAGAACGCGCAAAGTGTTATCTTTTTCCCATTCCCATATTGGCATTCTGTGACCGCCCAACATCCAAATTTGTCTACTTTGGAATGGCTAAAAACGGACTCACCCCTTTAGCTAAAATAGCAACCCCCGCACCCTTGCACCCTGTGTCGTAGCACAAATCAACCTGTATCCAAGAGTTTTTAATAAATGTATTTGCGATCCCTCAATGTGAGTTTCTTGTAAACAGATAATATTAGCACCCATTGCCTGTAATCCTACCGTAACTAGTTGCCTTTTTTTAATGTCATTAAGACCACAAATATTCATTGATAAGACCCTTAACACTCCCATCTGATTATCATTTGAATACGGGCTATTAGCTCATAGTTTTGCAAGAACCGATTGTAACTCCACATCCTGTAATTACCATCAAACCCTCTAATCCAAATTACATTGATCATAATGTTTTTTAGCGACCTGTCAGACCGACCAAGTGCCCCCCCCTCTCCCACCCCACCACCCCCCTACCCTCCACCATGTTTAGAGGTTACCTGGCAAAGCCAGGGGTTTGACATCCAACAAACAGAGCCCCGTGAGCCCGCTGAGACTCCCCCCCTGCATTATAACCTTCTAAGACATTTTAAACTGTAAAACAAGCAGCGCCAGACCTATATAGTAAAAACAAAAAAAAATGAAGAAAGGAACAGAAAGCAGCAGGGAAAGGCAGAAAGAGAGCAGCTCGGAGATGTTTTTAACTCTGTTATCCTTGGGAGTACATCCACCTGAGCTCCTTAAGTATAAAACCACTAGGGTTATCTATACTTTATACAAAATGTAATAGCAATTGTGATATATTTTTTTAACACACATTACTTATGACCCGAGGCTTCTTCTAAGTATTTTTTAGCCTGCACCTCGGAGACAAAGCTGCGTGTAGATCCTTTGTATACAATTTTTAGTCTGGCCGGAATTTGAAGATATACCTCGGCGCCTATTTTCTGAAACGGCTCAAAGAGCTGCCGGAGTCGCCATCGGCGCTCCACTGTCGCGTGTGCAAAATCCAGTCTGGTAAAAAAAGTTATACCATCAAAAGACCATTTATTTGTGGGTCTGGCCAGATCATAGAGAATTTGTCGCAGTAGAAAGTTGCCGAAAAATAAAAGCATGGCACGAGGATGTTGTTGAGTGGTAGAGATACGTTTAGCGGAGGACAGAGGAAATCTGTGGGCCCGTTGTATTTCTTTATCCCAGTCCCAGGAATGTAGTTCTGGGAAGGCCCCTTTCAGCAATGTAATCATAAAGTTTCTGGGATCATCTTTTTCAACACCTTCCGGAATCCCTAGAAAGCGGAGGTTATTACGCCGCTGGCGATTTTCATGCTCCTCCAAATTCCACATCAGATCTTTAACAATTCCCTCATGTTCAACGTGCTGTGTTTTAAGAGTGACAACCTCTTTTTCTAATTGCTCGGTCCTTGCTTCCACTGAAGCCATGCGATCTGCTATTTCGGCACAGGTTTTACCAACTTTCCTGACCACCCCTTGTAGCTGCTTGGCGGCTAAGCGTGACCTGCGACTATCTACCTTGACTTCTTCCTGAAAGCTCTTGATGGATTGTAAGATGACCACCAGAGCTGGATCACTTATAGAATCATTGCTGTCACTCATTTTGTTGCTTCCTATGAGTGTTTGGTTTTTGCCGGAGGCGGCCAAGGAGTCAGAGCAGATCGTAAGCGGATTATCCTTATAGTCCCACTTCAAGTCTTTAGCGCTTTCTTTGCCAAACGTATCAACATTCTTTTTTAGACGGCCCTCATTTTTCTTTTTTTGTAGTTTTTTCAAGCCAGACTTAGTTTTCTGCGGGTCCGTGTTAGAACTACTATACCACTTATTGCCTTCCTCCCCACTGGATAATGAAATGCTAATGTCTGACGGTTCTGACTCGTCGGTTAGAGAATAAAAATTTTCTAGGTTGTCAGGTGTTTTAAGTAGGTGCCTAGCCCCATGCAGCAATGGAGCTGCTTCTGTAGTTCCAGTAGTAGTGTTAGCGCAGGCATTTAGATTCTCATTAAGGTCATCAAGGTCTCTGGGATTAAAAATGGTAGTAATATCACCCTCCATCGACTGAGATAAAGATAAAGATGTATTGCTTTCCATTAGCTCCGTTTGTTCTACCACCGCCAAGGATGTGGCCAAAGATGTGACGGTGTCTTTTAGCCGTGATTCAACCGGGACTGCTAGTAGAACCGGGGGGGTCCGTTCTTCCTCTACTTCCCCCATCGGTTTATTTGATAGAGCCAGATTCTCCATTGATAGGATATGATCGCTTTCAGCCCCTTTTGTGGCGCCAAAGCTAACAGTGATTAAAGGTTGCGAAGCGTCGATTTCTTTGAATGAGCGAGCAGAGATTTTTTTACTGGTTGAATTACTTGCAGTGTTATTATCCCCAGTATTTTTATCCAAGCTCTCTCCTTTCTGATCTTTCTCTCCCCCGCTGTGCTTTTCTTACCCAGAGTGTCCAGCCTTTTCTGCCGGGTGACAGCTAGGGATATACCAGCCTGTGAGAGAGCCTGTGGGGGAGCGGGCGCAAGGGATAGATTTGCGGCTGCATTCTTAACTTTGACAGTTCTTGTTCCCTTGCCTGTCATCCTTACTTGTTTGGTGTCGCGGGCGATACAAAGTAGCACCGCGATTGTGCCGCTCTTCAGAAACGCCTCGTCGAGTTGCCATCCAAGATTGCTCTGCTGATTTTTGCTGTTGGCGGGGGCCGCACTGGGACAGCTGGTGCTCTGGCGCTCGTATCGATTCTGCCGGTTCTGTTGGGCGGACGAAAAGCAGCGCAGGCCAAGATACATCCGGGAGGCCCGAGCCAGGTTGACGTGTTCCAGACAAGGAAGAGGTGAGAGCTCGATTATTTGCAAGTAGATAGGAAACGTTTGCAATCCGCCAAGAAAACGTTTTTGAAACATTCCGTAATGCTTGCCATGTACTTAAATAGATTGTAAGAATTCCAGTTTGATTTCAGAAGGCATGTGCGACAAAAATCTTTCAAAGATCAGGGGAAGCTCAGCGGAGCCTCACTGCAGAGTTGCTAGTCGGACGCCATCTTGCCTCCATCCCCAAAGTGAGGAACTTTCAGTGAAATTGTTACTGGAAGAATTAATGTGATTTGAATTTGAATAAAGGGTATATAATAATGAGTAATGGAAAAAAAAAAAAATGGATGACTTAACCATCTATGAAAAGTACACATTTCAGCCATATCATGAACCATAGAGGTCAGCTATAAGATTGAAATAGAAGAAAGACAGGAAGGAGGAGATGGAAACAGACATGTAATATAACACAGTTAAAAGAAGTGCCAAACTGATGCTTGCCCTGAAAGTACAATACAAAAATCAAAAAGGGCAAAAAATATGCAGTTGAAAAACAGGCCAACTAACACAATACAGGATGCTTCAGAGTAGCTGTGGGCCACTTACAAGAAAAGTGGAGATGCCCATCTCAGTATAGATGAGGAGAGCTTGGCTTACTTGATAAGAGACTAAAGAATTACTGAAGAACGTGCTGGTGATAATAGGAATGACTTTCCATTCCAGGGGAACAGAGGTTAGTCGATATGATGCTAAAGTACATCATTAGTAGAGAGCATGGCTTTGGAGGAACAACATCATTCTTGCTCATAAGTGTTAGATGGGGCCCACACATTTTTAAGGTGTAGGTGCTGGCCATTCTCCTCTGCTACACACTGAAAGCAACCAAATAAGGCAATTGTTACTTATCTTCATGACCACCTCCAATTGCTAAACCATTCACAGCTGGGAACACATGTTGGGAAATAGATTTGTTAGCTTCAAACTTAGTTTAAAGTAGCTGAAAAGTCCAGGGGAATGTCAGAGATGGGGGCCAGAGACATTCAGTTCTAATGAGGTAAGCAGCCCTAAACTGATACGCATTCACAAACGTTGTGTATGAGGTTCTAATACTTAGTTGTACATATAAATTACACTTGAATGTTTCAGGCTTACATGCTTCAGGTTCCGCAAGTAAGAGTACTAAACATGGAGTTCTTGAAGAAAGAGAAAATATTAAAGGAAAAACATTTTGGGAAGAAAAAGTAATTCCACACTCTACAAATGCCTTATCCTTGAACACCAATGCTGTATGCAAGTGCAGAGTATAGACATTTAGGGCCCTGCTCAAAAAAGATTTGGCCATGAGCAAGTGTGGCTTAGAATGTAGTGGGTGATATCATAAGCAGCTCAAGAGGGAGGCACAAGTTATGATTCAAGCAGTCATGTCAAAGGTGATGTAATCAGTGATACAATCAATATTGTCACTTACGATGTCTTAAATTATGTCGTATGTGATGACAGTCACAATGGGAGGAGGTGATGGTTATGGTTTGTGCTGCAAATCATGACTTGTGAACTTCAGTAGGTTAACAAATTTGAGCCAGAAGCATAACCCAGTTTTCAGTGGCGGCATGTAATTTTAGGAGGGAGGGGGCGAGTGGGACACACATGCACACATACACACTCACACCCATGAATTCACACAAGCGTGTGCATACACACGTCCATTCACAACTCTGATTAGTAAATATTCAAACATACATGCAGCAAACATTCATTTAAAAAAAAAAAAATCACACTTATCGGCAGGTATGCCTTGGAGGTCCCAGACGGGTTGGGACTTCTGGCTTCCCTCGCTAATTGACCTTAGGTCAGCCAATGAGAGAAGGCAGCAGTCCCAACCTCGTCACAGAGTGGGATGGGGTCAGTGAGACTGCTGACCCCACCCCACTCTGTGACGAGGTGTCACTGATTGACACTCTGCCCTGGGCACTTCAGGGCTTAAAACTGAAGCGCCCTGATCCGAGGCAATGCGTTAAGCTCGTCACAAGGGAGAGGGCCTTGAGGACCTTTGCTGAGCTGAGGAGGTCACGTCCACAGGAGCTGTGACATCCTCAGTCCAGAAAAGTTGAACTCAGACAGCCAGGAACCTGCACATTTAACGCATGTCTAGCTCCTGACTGCCTGACCTGAAAATGAAGAGGGTCTGTCAGGCTAACCTTTTCTCAGCCTGACAGACACTCTTCCTGAAGGGCAAAAGGTGAGTGAGGCGTGACCCCTCAGTCACTATGGACAGGCTGTGGCTGCCAGTTTTTAACAGTAGTTATTTCCGTGAATTTCAATATTTGTTAAAGAGATTTGGCTTAAAATAAGGATTTACATGTAACTTTTTACACTTGTGATAACATAGTTTTCAAAATCTGCAAATTCTTACCTGATTGATAATAAAATTACCTTTCTTCTTTTAGCAAACTTCAACCAAATTTTTACTGTATCTGTTCGTTGGAAAAAGTAAAATGCTAAGTTTTATTACTTTGAGGTGACTGAGTATCTCAGTGAATGCTGGTGTTTGTGATCTTGGGTCTTTTTTTTGGACACCCAGGGGCATATTTACAAGGGGTTATCGCCACCAGAACGTCACTTTTTGACGTTTTGGTGGCGATAACCCCTTTGCCTTATTTACAAGGCGGCATTAAGCCACTTAACGCCGCCTTGTAAATAATGCTCCTATTCAAGCAGCACTTAGTGTGAAAGGGGCGGACAGTGGGTGTTGCAGTGGGCGTTCCGACGCAACACCCATTGCTTTTTGATGCTGCCCCTATTTACAAGGCTAGCATAAATATGGGGCAGCTCCAAAAATAAGACCAGGGAAAACCTGGTCTTAAACTGGCACAACGAGGAGAAATTATTAATTTCTCCTAGTTTTTGCTGTTTCTTTGTGTGCCGCATTCTTCAGCACACATAGAAAGAGCAAATCGTCATTAGTGATTGTTCATGTGCAAGAAGGTGTCCCTTCCTGCACATAAACAATCATTAAAAAATTACGATTTGTAACTTCTATATGTTACCTAGCAACAATTGTTCACATGGAACCCATTTTTAAGTAAAATTCTTTTTTCACAAGCTCTTACTTTGCATTGGTTTAATCATAGATAAAAAAGGAGGCTGAGTTAACAATAAGGTAGAGTCCATCTACCCTTAATCAATTACGGCAATACATTTTGATTATTTATTCTGAGAAGAAATTAGCCTAAGGGATATGATAATTTATACTCACTTCAGCCGAAATGAGTAATGCATTTATTCATTAGTTTCAGGCATATCCTATCACACCAATTTTATTATAAATACAATGCAAAAGCAGTAGTTCGTAAGTTTGTTATTTCTAAAAAGGAAAAAAACACAGTGACGATTGTGACCCCAGTGAAGTGACCATAACCAACGCTCTCTTAACAAGCATTGGCATAGCCAATAGGTCTCGCTTTTGAGACCTTATAAGTATTTAGTTATGCAGCACAATATCCTTGGTGCAACAACATCAAGTGTTGCATGGCTAAACACTTAGAAGGTCCCAAAGGCGAGACCTATTGGCTATGCCAATGCTTGTTCCAGGCGTGAAGAGTATGTGTGTGCATGGGTGTTAGTGTGCATGTGCCCCTCCGCCTGCTCGATAATTACCAGCTGGCACTGGCATTTTGATTAGATGAGTATTTCCTTACGTTCGATTCTAGCCCAGACTAAATAATATAGTTTTCAGATGATGTAGTCAACAGTAGCTAAACGCAATTTCAGTACAAAAGTGTTTACATATTTTGGAACTGCAGTTTGCTAACGTTGTCAATTAAATGCAGTGCTTTTAATATTTACTGATGCATTGAATCTGGCATCTATATTTTTGTACTGTTTTTTCCTCCTCTTGTTACTGAGTGCAGAACACCCCATTTGTGTCGAAGAAACAGTTAAGTAAAAGGGCTGCTATCAGTTATGGGTAACCCTTTGGGTTGAAACTGCTTTCGGATTTCTTGAGTTGGTTTGTTACGTTTCACTATGTTCTTCATCCCTTTTTTTTTTTTTTTAAATCCATTTCTTGTGAACGCACATAATTAGGGAGTCATACCACTTACATTTTTATACACAATTGGTCGGTTTCCCATGGCTAACTGGCATTCTATTGTTTGTCTGCAAGAGGAAACTAGTAACTTCTTGTTGTGGCAGAACGCAGATAAAGCGACCCTAGGAAGCCAAAACTCTGTTTAAGTCTGTTGGTGTTCATGCTGTGAGTAGAAGAAAGCTGTTAACACGGACCAAATGAGGTGATACATTCTGCTCCTGCATGTTGGGACTTGACATGTTGAAAGTCTTAAAATTGCTTGATCTTTCTCCAGAGCGGAATTTAACAGCTCATTGTAATGCTAGAGTGTTTGATAACTACAGTAAACAAGGAAGCCACGCACGGCAGTGCCGGCTGAAAGCATGAGACATGCAGGGGTGGGGGCAGAGCTGCGCCCACAGGAGGCCCGAGCAGAAACGGGGAAAAGGACGCGAGTGGTGCGCGCGCGCATGACAGCGAGCGATCTGTTTCCAATTGTCGCGCCCGCGTCTGGGCACGATAATTGCAAACAGATGGCGCCCGTGCGGGTAACCGCAGGGAAAAGGCCATGACGCACGAGCGTCTGGTCAGCTTTTTGAAACCCCTAACTTAAAGTCTTGCCAGTGCAGCGCTTGCGCGCTACTCGAGGCTCGACCTAAAAAGGGACACATAGTGACTTAAAATCAAACAACAGGTTATTGCAGTGTCTTAGGATGTCTGTGTGGTTCTGTTTCAATAATCCAGACTGCACCTTATTGAAGCTCTGCAAGTCTAAGTACTGGAAGTGTGTGTCCCGCTGCTACTCGGCATCTTGTGCAGTTGGGTTCTGACTGTCCAACAACTGCTTCCTGTTAGGATCGAGCTAAAAAATCAGAGCCTTTGCAGATGTTATCAATCCCACTGTCTGCTGGTTATAGTATGTGTTTTGGCAGTCTGGTTTCAGTCCCTCTCACCCACAGCCCTGTTCAATTTGAAAATTAGCTGGGCATGTGAGCACTACCGTTTACCACACATGCCCTCTCTTTGACTCTCTTTAGCATGCAAAGGAGTCAGTCAGTGTGGCTGTTGGTTACTTGATCATCTTGGCGCCCAGTCTTTGTTACACGTCCTGAAGGCTGCAGCTTCAACATCAGTGATCCTTACAAAATTTAACACAGAGTTGTCCTGCTGTATTATAAGGTGTTTTAGTGATTTAAAGGAGTTAAGATTTTTTTCACAATGTTAAGGCTTGTGTTTATTTAACATCCATACGGTTTGTGGTCTCTGCTTGTTCTAATTGCTGGCTAGTGGCATTTCGATGTATGTCTCTGTCGAATTTGCCACAATATAATATCCCTATGCAATGCAGCGCCTTGCACTCCATGCCTCTGCAGCACTATAAAATCTGCCCAGGATCGGTCTTTGCAGTGACAGGCTTGGACTCTGTCCATGCGCCACACATCAGTCCACAAGTGTTAGCAAGTGAAAGCGTGATTTTCATTTTGCAGAGTTAAGGGAATCATAAATTATACTTGATCGGAGCATTGGAATGCAGGTACCTCGGCTGCTAGAGGAGGAAGTGTGGCCCTAATGGATAGAGCTGCAGACTTTGGAACTGGGGAAACAAGTTCAAATCCGGCTTTGGCTCAACACCCTGTGAACGCTTAATTACCCTGTACCCTCCACACACACCTCTTACCCTGAACTCAAACCGCTCATCGTGCACTTATGCTATTGACATACCGCTCACCCTATACTTGCACACCGCTTACCTTGTACAGGGTAACATCCCTCACCCTGTACACTCACACAATTCTCATTCTGCACTGTTCACACATTAATTATCATTCATTGAGGCACTTTCACCCTGCACTTGGACACTTATCAACCTTCATTCATGCACCATTCACCCTGCACAGAGAGCACTCACACCATTCTCCTTGCACTCTACACTGCTCCCACACCTCTTAACTTATTATGTTAGGCGAAATCTAATGCATTTACCAATGCTTGTTGTGATTTGATGTAAATCTGTTCAGCATTTTGCGAAATTTGCATTTAAAGTGATGGGCTTGAAGAAGCTAAAAAGTTAAGTATAGCTGGATGATTGATGCAGTGGGTCTCTCGCAGTACAGAAACTTAAACAATAGGGTCCTCTGGCTGAAGGAGCTTTTTCTCCCATCAGCCATTTCGGTACCACAGAACTGGGACTTGTTTTGCAGTGTAGAGTGATCAGAAATTAAAATGTTGTGGCTGCCATTACAGGACTTAGGGACTCGGTCTCTGTGTCCTGAAAATGTTTTAAAAGTAGCGCATAAGGGAGCAGAGTAGGGACACTGATGCCTGAGGCACTTGTGGAGGGGACTCAGAGGAGCACTCCTTTCCCGGGCCAAAATGTAAAAAAAAACATTTCTGCCAGTGACCACTTTACTCCAGTGAGACCCAGTGAAGTCTTTTCATGAGGTACCAAGGTACTGCCCTGGAAGCCGCCGCTCAAGCTTCACCCTCATAGTACCATTGTACTATACATACTTCCCCAATGAAGCTTGCATGGTAAAATGGTACTATGGGGGTGAAACTTTAGCGGCGGGCACCGCAAAACCCAAAAAATGTTTCACAAAAATAAAAACCTAGGGGGCATATGTACAAGCCCTATTGCCACCACAATGTCATTTTTCACGGCGTTGTGGTGGCGTTAGGGGTTTAGCCTTATTTACAAGGCAGCGTTAAGCCACTTAACGTGGCTTAGCGCTTCCTTGTAAATAATGCCCCCTTTCACGCTATGCTTAGCTTGAAAGGGGTGGGCTGTGGGTGTTGCGGTGGGCGTTTCACAGCAACACCCATTGTTTTTTTTGTTTTTTTAAACTTCTTTTTATTAAAACAGTAGTCAGCATTCACAATCATGATTACAAACAGTCTTCGAATTACCTTCACGTTCAATGGGATATACATATTACATTGCATCAACATATTGACATTCCCCTTGTAGGGCCCCCATCCCACCCCTTGGTCCCTGCGCGCACCCCGCCTAACTAGTCGAGAATCCTAAAGAAGAAAAGGCCTTGCTTTACCCTTTTCTGCCTCTTCAAAATGCAGCATGTCTATCTTCTGATAAAGGGAGATTCACCATCTATAACTTTACCCATCTTTTCATGAGTCAGACCTAACTCTAGGCCTATATGCCTAGCCAAGAGCACAGCACCATCCACCTGATTTCAGAGCTTAGTTCACACCAAAATGAAAGCTCACCAATATAACAACCTGTTTTACTAGCTGCATAGCATCTTCCTCATATACCTGTGCTGAGATATGCCCCCTAGATCACATGTGCGCTCTACAAAACACCAAATTGAAAGAAAAAAAGAAAATGAACACATTGCTAAATGAAGATAAGGCTTTGCCCATATTTCAACTACTTGAGAAAAAGGAGGGGGGTGCCGGGAAGTCAGGAGGGAAGAGACTTGTAATTTTGGGACGCTAGTGCAAAAAAAGAGTGGCTGAAATTGCGTCTTTGTATTAACAAATCCAAAAATGTGTAAATGAAAAAAAAATGCTAGACTTTTTTCCACTTCAAATTTTGCCAGCATTGGCAGGATTCGAACCGTTGGCCCACAGGGGAGCCTGAGCATCCAATGGCAGAAGACATTACCACTAAGCTATAGCTCTTAGTGGTATTCTATACTGCAGGAGGCACTATCAGCAACATACAGGACTCTATTGCACACGGGAAAGGATAACCATGATATAGGAAAGATTTGGAAAGCTACATACCTCGAAACCAATGTGGTCCAGTGGGTAAGTTCCTGACTGCCAGACAACCAGAGTTCAATTACTAGGGTCAGCACCAGGTGAGTATTGGCGGTGAAGCAGACGTAAGATGTAAAAGTGAATTGGTAAGTAATGTGTGGGGCAATAACAAGGGGTGTGACTAGGAATAGTGATGAAGAGGCACAAGTGGTGAGGGGTGGAGCAAGAATTGCAAGCTCAGTGGGGTTGTGGAAGAGATGGTGTACAGGTGTGGGAGGTACATAGAAGGGTAAGTGGTGTAAGGGCGACAAGGAACTTAGAGGAGAAGGGAGGGTGTAGTTGGGTGGTGGGGTTAGGGAGGAAGAGGGGGTCATAGGTGGAGTCTGGGGCACAGAGCAAGCAGGGGTTGAGAGTAAGTGTCAGAGTGAGGAGCATAGGGGAGTGATTGCGAATGAGTAAGCAGTGCCCCTTTCAGTACCAGATGGGGTCATCAAATATGGTGGGGCTCATGGTAAAGAACCCTAACATTTCTTTTTGACTGCCCCCACCTCACCTTTGAGTTTGGGGGGGGGGAGTCAATTTGGGGGTGCAATATTGATATTTGTGTTGGGGTGGGGTGTTGGGGTGCACTATGAAAGGGATGCTAGGAAGCACCAAATGGCGAGGCTTATTGGGTATTTGGGGGGTTGCTACCTATAGTTTTTATGTGCTCCCCTTCCTCCAAGTGGGGGTACCCCAGAAAGGGTGGGGGGGTATTAGGGAATAGGCTTGTGACAATTTCTATTACCAACCACAAGAGGGCACCACAATGACCTAGTTATGGTAGTGAAAGGGGCCCTTAGGAGTGTAGAAGGACTGGTCGCATGGAGCCAAATTCTTGTGTGGTACCCTCTTAAAGCTAAGAGCTTAAAAGTTACTCCCTCTGGTGGCAGCGCACCATCCGTGCCTGTAGAAACAAGAGTGTTTATTCCCAAGGAAGTGATTAAGGAGTTCCATAGGCATGAAGATATTGGGCAATGGTTTAAGTCCTATGAAGTGGCCATTACTTCCCACCAGGTCCCTGAGAAGGATTGCGGAGCGGGGTTGTGGGGGCGGTTCCTCAGTGATGGGCATGATACTTTGTTAGACTTGCCCTCTGAGGACCAGAATTCCTATGCCCACATGAAGGAAGCCTTAATGTCCAGGTATGGGTTGACCCCAGAGCTTTATAGACAAAGGTTTAGGAATTGTAAGAAACTGGAGTCAAGCACATGGGTAGAATATGTTTCTTTCTTTGGCAGAGCATTGGATGGTTGGGTGAAGGGTAGCAAAGTGAATGATTTTGAAGCACTCTATTATTTGATTGCATGGGAGCACGTGTCCAATAATTGTTTTCCAGAGCTACGCCAGCAACTTATTGATAGCAAGCTGACTATCCCTAGGAAGCTTGCTGAGGAGGCGGACCGCTGGGTTAGCACCCGGGTCCACAAGGGTCATGTGGGAGACTTCGCCAAAGGTGGGCAGGGTCCCCAGCAGAAGAGTGGGGGGGACAAGGGTAAACAGAGGGAGTTCCAGAAAGGGCCCCATAGTAATCCCCAAGGGAACCAAGGGAAGGGTTCCCAGCCTCCCCCTGAGAAGGAGTCAGGGGCCCGACAGATAAGCCTGTCTCACAAGGGACCCCCGAAATGTTTTAAGTGTGGTCAGGTGGGCCACTGCTTTTATGATCCTAAGTGTCCCCTGAAAGCAAATGCAGCACCCCCGAGTGCACCGCCCCGGCAGATGGCTAGTGTAGCCCTGGGGGAGGAGTTGGGTGCCCAAGGTGGGTGGAGTCCCGCAGAGATGTCCCTAGTCTCTTTAGCAGACAGTGAGATGGTCCCTAGGACCCAGCTGCCTGATAACACTAAGAGGTACAGGCAGTGGGTGACCATCAATGGCCATAGGGTGGAGGCTCTGAGAGACACTGGAGCCAGTGTGACGGCTGTCAGTTGTCAGCTAGTGTTTGAAGAGCAGGTGATCCCCCATGCATTTTACCCTGTAGTTGCCGCTGACAACTCGGAGAGCCACTGTAAGGTGGCCCGGGATCCCTTTGAGTGGGGGGGGTCTCAGGTACCTTTCAAGTAGCTGTGAGGCCAGCCATGCCTGTTGATTGTCTGTTAGGCAATGATCTAGAAAGCTCCCCTTGGGCTAAGGTGGAGCGAAGAGCTCATTTGGAGATGTTGGGTCTGCCTGAGTGGGCGTGTGTGACCACCCGGTCCATGGCAGCCAGTAAGGGTGTTCAAGAGGACCTGGAGCCTGAAAAAGTGGCCCAGGTGCCTGCCTTAAAGAGAAGAGGCCGGGGGCATGGGAAACCGGCCCCCGAAGTTCCCACTGTCCAGGAGGAGGCAGACCTTGAGGGGGATGCCCTGGGACCTACAGGGGAGCAAGTAGCTGAACTGGGGGACCTGCCTGAGCTGACCCATTGGCAGCAGGAAGAAGGACCCTCCAGGGAAGAGTTCTGCGAGGAGAAGAATAAGTGCCCTTCTCTTGTGGGTTTGCGGCAACAGGCCACAAACCAGGCAGCAGGTGATCAGTCTGGATCACATTGGATCTACTGGGAGAATGGTCTCCTGTATAGTGAGCCTAAGGTTGCTGAGCCTGGGTCAGCCCGTGTGCTGGTGGTACCCCAGTGCTTCAGAGCCTTCCTACTGGGTCTGGCTCATGATGTGCCTTTAGCAGGACATTTGGGGCAAGACAAGACCTTTGAACGGCTTGTCACCCACTTTTATTGGCCCCAAATGCGCAAGTGTTCAGATACTCATTGCAGGACCTGTCAGACTTGCCAGGCAAGTGGTAAGAGTGGGAGGAAGCAAAAGGCTCCTCTCCAGCCTTTCCCTGTGGTCAGTACCCCCTTTGAACGGGTGGGCATTGACATTGTGGGGCCTCTGGATCCCAAGACAGCCATGGGCAACAGGTTCATCCTGGTCTTGGTGGACCATGCCACCCGGTACCCAGAAGCCATCCCTCTCCGGTAGGTGACGGCCCCCGTGGTGGGTCGTGTGTTGATGGGGATATTCTCCCGTGTGGGGTTCCCCAGAGAGGTGGTGTCAGACCGTGGTACCAACTTCATATCCAAGTATATGAAGTCCATGTGGCAGGAGTGTGGTGTAACCTACAAGTTCACCACTCCTTACCACCCCCAAGGTAATGGGCTGGTTGAGAGATTCAACCGGACCCTGAAGGGCATGATTATGGTTCTTGAAGAACCCATGAGGCATAAGTGGGACGTCCTCTTGCCATGCCTTCTGTTTGCTTACAGGGAGGTGCAACAGAAGTCCTTAGAGTTCAGTCCCTTTGAACTGCTGTATGGTCACCCTGTAAGAGGACCTCTGAATTTGGTAAAAGAAGGCTGGGAGAAAGCTCCCAGTAAACCTCCCCAGGATGTATATAGCTACATGCTGGCCTTCAGAAACCAAACCCAGCGTTTCAGACAACTCGCTCAGGCGAATCTGGAAGCCAGCCAGGAAGAGATGAAACGGTGGTATGATCAGAATGCCACTCTGATCGAGTTTCAGCCTGGACAGAAAGTGTGGGTCATGGCCCCGTGGAGCCTTGTGCACTCCAGGATAAGTGGACCGGACCATTTGAGGTGGTGGAGCGCAAGAGTAATGTCACCTACTTGGTGGACTTGCAGTCTCCTAGGAACCCTTTGCGGGTCCTGCATGTAAACCGCCTGAAGCCCCACTTGGAGAGGTCCGAAGTGGGCATGCTCCTAGCGACAGATGATGGAATGGAGGAGGAGACTGAGCCTCTTGCTGACCTCCTGTCTGCAACAGAGCAAGATGGTTCAGTGGATGGTGTAAACCTCTCTTCCACCCTGACCCCTCCTTGAGCAGCAAGATGACTGTCGCCAACTGTTGGGACAGTTTCCTGATCTGTTCTCCCTGACTCCCGGTGTCACTGAGTGGTGCGTCCATGATGTGGTCACTGGGGACAGTCCTCCTGTTAAGCACAAAACTTACAGAGTGACTGACAGGGTGAGAGCTTGCATCAAGGAAGAGGTCTCCAAGATGTTTACGTTAGGGGTGATTGAGTCCTCTAACAGCCCTTGGGCCAGCCCAGTGGTTTTGGTCCCAAAGGCTGCCACGCCTGGTGCCACACCCAAACTCCGGTTCTGTGTGGACTACCGAGGACTCAATTCAGTCACCAGGACTGACGCGCACCCCATCCCCAGAGCTGATGAGCTCATTGATGGGTTGGGGGCTGCCCAGTACCTCAGTACGTTTGATTTAATGTCTGGGTACTGGCAGATCGCCTTAACTGATGGGGCAAAAGAGAGGTCAGCATTCTCCACACCAGATGGGCACTACCAATTCCGGTTTATGCCCTTTGGGATGAAGAATGCTCCTGCCACCTTTCAGAGGTTGGTCAACCATGTGTTGGCTGGACTGGAGGATTTCAGTGCCGCCTACCTGGATGACATTCCAGTGTTCAGCGCCAGTTGGGAAGAACATCTGCGCCACCTCTGGGAAGTGTTGATGGCGCTGCGGAAGGCAGGCCTCACGATCAAGGCGAGTAAGTGCCAGATCGGGCAGGGTTCTGTGGTGTACTTGGGACACCAGGTTGGGAGCGGCCAGGTGGCGCCCTACAGCCCAAGATTGATACCATCCTGGCTTGGGAACCCCCAAGACCCAGACAGAGGTGAGAGCCTTTTTAGGACTCACTGGGTACTACAGGAGGTTTGTCAAGGGGTATGGCAGCATTGTTGCACCCTTGACTGAGCTGACTTCCAGGAAGCAGCCCAAGAAAGTGAACTGGACTGACACCTGTCAGAAAGCTTTTGATGCCCTGAAGACTGCCATGTGCACAGCGCCTGTGCTTCAGGCGCCCAACTTCTCAAAAGAATTCATTGTACAGACAGACGCTTCAGAGCATGGTGTGGGGGCTGTTCTTTCACAGATGAATGAGGAGGGCCTAGATCAACCCGTAGCCTTTATTAGTAGAAGGTTACTTCCACTGGAACAGAAGTGGAGTGCAATTGAGCGTGAGGCATTTGCTGTGGTCTGGGCACTGAAGAAGCTGAGACCATACTTGTTTGGGACTCACTTCCGGGTTCAGACAGACCACAGGCCCCTCAGATGGTTGATGCAGATGAGGGGTGAGAACCCAAAGCTGTTGAGGTGGTCCATTTCCCTAAAGGGGATGGACTTCACGGTGGAACACCGCCCTGGTACAGAACACGCCAATGCTGATGGTCTGTCCAGATTTTTCCGCCTTAGTGAAGAGAACTCCCAAGGGGTAGGGTAGTTCTCCCCACATTTCAGCTGGAGGGGACACGTGTTAGACCTGGCACCATTGGCGTGGGTCTCCCTTCCATTTTTTGCTGTTGCCTCCTGTGTTTTTACTATGTTTCTGCTGGTCTAGATGCTTTGGGCACTTTGCCACTGCTATTCAGTGCCAAAGTGCAAGTGCTCCCTATTGTAAATTATTGTAATGGATTAGTGACTCCATGATTGGCTTATTTGATATACTTGTCAGACCCTAGTACAGTGCACCATGTATGCCCAGGGCCTGTAAATCAAATGCTGCTGGTGGGCTTGCAGCACTGATTGTGCCACCCACAGAAGCAGCTTGTAAAATATGGCTCAGGCCTGCCATTGCAGAGCCTGTGTGCAGTCTGGGACTGCCATGTCGACTTGGCAAGTGCACCCACTTGCCAGTCCCTAAACCTTCCCTTTTCTACATATTAGTCACACCTAAGGTAGGCCCAAGGGCAGGGTGCATTGTATGTAAACGGTATGACATGCCCTGATGTGTGTAGCATGTCCTAATAGTGAATTACAGGGAATTTCGTTTTTCACTATTGCAAGGCTATCAGTTCCCATAGGCCAGAATGGGCAGTTTGATTATAACATCTTATAATCCTAACTGACCCTAGGAACAAGATAGAAAAATAAAGTATAGTATTCCTGAACTCAGAATGTTAAAATACATCTTTTAATGTGGGTGATTTTTACATTCTGTGTTTGAAAATACCACTTTTAGAAGGTAGGTATTTTCTTGCCTAACTATCCAGCCTGCCTCTGCTAGGTTTGTGTATTCCATGTCTGGTTTGTGAGTGACAGGGGGCTGGAGAGGGCCTTGGCTCCAGCAGTCCGATGCGTCAGGGCTGGGCTGAATAGGACCTGATTTGAATAGAGAGTAGGGGGAGGACATTTCCTTTCACCAAACTGAGCCCTCATAGAATAGAGAGTAGGGGGCGGAGATTTCCTTTCACTGACCCGAGCCCTCATAGAATAGAGAGTAGGGGAGGAGATTTCCTTTCAGCTACCTGGGCCAGGTCTGCTTTCAACAATGCTGTCTCCACCTCCTGCCAGGAAGCTGCACCAGGGAGGACAGAACTGGTTTTGGCTGGGCACAGACACTCTCTGCCTTCAGAGAACAAAGGATTTACTAGTATAAATATTGGGGCCCAGACCCCAGAACTTTAGATCACTTCTGGGAATCAAGACGGACCTTTGTCAAGGAGAGAAACCAAGGAAGCTGAAAGAGGAGACTGCCCCTGTGCTGGTTGCTGTCTGGGGTTGGTGTTATACTGCTGCTGCTCAGCCTGGGTGACTGTGTGTGAGAATGCTGGTGATTGGAATGTTCGTGTGTGAGAGTGTCAGTTGGATGAGGGGCTGAGCAGCAGTAAGGCTGCTCCTGGTGGGGTTCTCCCTTCTATCAATCTTGTACCATCTTACCTGGAATAAATTACCTACAGAAACGGCATGGACTCCGCTACTTTCATTTACTACAGTTGGCCTGCAGTGGTTACTCATTTCCAAGGAAAGGGAAAAAGGAACTTTGTGTACTTTATCATCTTGAGGAAGATCTCCAAGGGCTTGAAGCTGAGCTTGCCTCCTGTCTGAAGTCACAGGGACACCAAGACTTCACGACCAGCTCCCCCTGAATTTCCTTGCTGGGAATTCTACCTGCAGAGAGGGGCCTGCTGTTGTTCTGGGTACCTCTAGTGTCTGCTTGCCGCTGGGAGCTGGAAGCGCGACGCAATGAGGAAGAAGCGTGACGCCGCCGCCGCAGTTGCCATCGCATCGCCGAAGAAGCGTGACGCTGCCGCAGCAGTTGCGATCGCATCGCCGAAGAAGCGTGTCGCCGCCGCAGAGGTTGCCGTCGCATCACCGAAGAAGCGTGTCGCTGGGCCTGTCGCGGCTCCAAAGTTCATCAATTTCGCCGCACAGCCGTCGGGCGTGCACGCATCGCATTTACGTTGTCGCATCGCATCAAAGACGCCATCTTGTCGCATTGCACCGGATCGTCACATCGCATCGAGGCGCCATCTTGTCGCATCGTCACCGGGCCGCAGTAAGAAACGACGCATCAACTCCCCACACAGTAAGGAAGCGACGCATCACCTCCCCTGCGCTGCAGTAAGGAACCGACGCATCCACTCCCCTGAGTGTAAGGAACGGCGCATCAACTTCCCTGCGACCCTTTTGTTTGCATTGCGTGACGCATCCCAGGTACTTTGAGAACCAAGTGACGCATTTACCATCTAACTTGAACTAAGCTATTTCTACCACCTGAAAATCATATTTTTGAGTATTGTATTGTGGATTTTTGTCGTTTGGTCTTGTGTTTAATCTAGATAAAGATTACTTATTTTTCTAAACTGGTGTGGTGTCCATTTGTAGTGTTATCACTGTATTACTGTATGTGTTCACAAATGCTTTACACACTGCCTCTGAGATAAGCCTGCCTGCTCGTGCCAAGCTACCAAGGGGGTGAGCAGGGGTTATTTAGGATTGTAGCCCCCTTACCCTGACTAGAAGCAACGGTTCCTACTTAGTCAAAGGTACCTACCTATGCCAACTAGAGACCCCCATTTCTAACAAGGGGGGTTAGATGAATGAGGCAAGGAGAGGGCCTATGCGGTAATTGGTTGGATGGGGCATAGAGAATGAGCATTGCATGCAAAATCGGCATCAGTGCATGGATTGGCAGCGTCTGCAGATAGTTTGGGGTGCCCGCCAAATGCACTCTGTTAAGAGCCTCACTAACTGTGCATATTTATCACCAAACATGGCAAATCCTTCACCCTGCAAAGAATCATATCTCACTTGGAAGCTTTGAGATGGTTTTAAGTGTTTATATTTTGGGGAAATAGTCTTCTGTGCTTCTTTCCCCATCTGACGCCCGTGGAGATGCTTTTCTTCTTGCTCATATCCTTTCAAAAAGACGGAAGGCATACTCACTCAATCGCTCAGCAATCATCTATGATTTGAACCTTTCATCTTGCTGTTTTCCTTCCAAATGTCCCCCCTTTGCCAAAAATGCAGGCTAATTGTTCCTCATTAGTCATTCACTCGCTTACTGTAGTCCTCCACGCCATAGGCCCAGCAAAAACCAACATGAACAAGAGGAATGGCAGCAGGCAGATTCAAAGCCTCCGCTCTGCTCTTTTGGTCACACTGCTGCCCTCTAGTAATGCTACGTGGCCAATGCAGCATAATAGTGTGATTGAGAAGAGGGCTGTACTATGCAAATAGTGTCTTCCCATGCTCACTTTGGTCTGAGACATTTGCAGGTCCCACCATGATCTGGCCTCCAACCAGCATCGGATTGGGAAGGCGGGCAGTCGGGCATTGGCCAATGGGCCGGTGCCTAAGGGTCACCAGTGGGTCGGTTTTTGTCAACCGGCCCACAGAGCCTTGTTGTCTTCCCCACCAGGCCACTGTAAGGGGGAGGCAGCATCATGAGCAAGGAGGCTCTGAGGGGGTTGCTTTCAGCAGCGTCGCTAGGCCAATATTGTTCTGTCCACTGCAGACTTTATCTTGGCCTCCTGTGGGGCCGGCACAGATGCCCAGAAGCAATGTCCCACTCCCCTGCTGTGGGCCATTATTACCCCAGCTCCCCTGGAGCAGCAGCAGCTCTGTGCTTTTCTTCACCCCTCCCCTGCCAGGCCATCACTCTGAGGCTACATTTGACTGGGCTGGGGTGAGTAAGTGAATGGCCTTTCTGAGGGCCTGTCGTTGGCACCTCGGCTACAGTGTCTTTCAGGCCTTGGTGCTGGTGGGGGAGGGGAGTGTATGTTTGCATAAGCTTCACTGTGAAGCACCTTTTCCAGAGCAGAAAATTTAGAAAATGTAATGTTAGGGTTAGAGCTGCCGAATGTGGAACTATGGAAATAGGTTTGAGTCCCAGCCTCACCTCAACATCCTGTGATTCTGGGCAAATGACTTAATTGCGCAAGGCCTAAAATAAAAATGAATTTGATCTTCTGTAATGTAACTGGTGCTTATATAATTGCGCCCTTAGGCTGAGTTTACGCTATATAAAACTCCAATAAAAAAAATAACCCTCTGTTTTCTCATTTTTTAAGAATCTGCAAAGGCTGGAACTTAATAATGAGAGAGGATTCTTTATTTAATAATAAAATGTCTGTATTCCTTCTTAACATGGCTTTTCTTCCTTTGTTTAGTTTTAACTATCAGTCATGGATCATTAAAGAAGCTTTAGACCACATTTTAAACTGCTTTCACCTCGCGTTTACTGTTCAAACTTTAAAGTACATATCGATCAGGGGAGAAAATACCAGCTTTAGGTGTTTTTCTTCATTTTTGTACTGGCAAGAGCATTAAAATACTGGTAATGCTGGTTAAAAAAAACGGCCAGGTGGCAAGCATAGCCATATCAGGAGTTGTGGCCCTTGGGCCACTTTATTTCACTTCGCCCGCCCTGCCAAAATGTAGTGCTTCTATTTTTCACCAATGTTTCTGGCTCTATGAGCTTTAAAATACATAATTTATTAAACATTTCTCTAAAAATGAGCCCGATGAGACTAGCCAAATGCTGTTTCGTGAACTGCCATGATCCAGGAATGTGGGCCACATTTTTGGGAGTGCCCGGGCCGAATTGTGATCCCAATCCGACCCTGCCTCCAACGTATGGTCTTCAGCAGAATTCTAAGACTGACATTGTGTCCTAGGCTAAGGCTTTTACCACTGGAAGGTCGCACATGGGGACACCACCCTCATTTACCAGGGTGCCAAATGACCTGCAGTCCTCCTTTATACAGAACCTGGGCGTTCCTGGGCTTGCTTACTACTGACTGAGACTGGGTGTTTAAAGCCCAAGTGCCAGGCTAGGGCAGGCCAGGCTGGGCCAGCCACTCCATCCTGCCTCTGCTGCAGCAGGCGTGATGCAGGCCTAATGAAGAAAAGGCCTGGCTCTAGGCCTATATGCCTAGCCAAGAGCACAGGCACCATCCACCTGATTTCAGAGCTTAGTTCACACCAAAATGAAAACTCACCAATATAACAACCTGTTTTACTAGCTGCATAGCATCTTCCTCATATACCTGTGCTGAGATATGCCACATGTGCGCCCTACAAAACACCAAATTGAAAGAAAAAAGAAAATTTACACATTGCTAAATGAAGATAAGGCTTTGCCCATTTTTCAACTACTTGAGAAAAAGGAGGGGGGTGCCGGGAAGTCAGGAGGGAAGAGACTTGTAATTTTGGGACGCTAGTGCAAACAAGCATTTGCAATGCAATAGGTCTCGCCTTTGGGATCTTATAAGTATTTAGCGATGCAGTGGAGCACTCCAGCGGGTTGTGGACAGTAAAGATGCACATTGTTGGATAGGAAAGTTGAGTAAGGGAAATCACTGGGGCTGCAGGAAATAGGGTATAAAGAGGCATTGCAAAGTGGTAAAGGCACAAAGAAAGGCTGGAGGTGCAGGCAAAACAGAAAGTGCTAAAGAGGGGTGAGAGACACAGAGCAGCATCAGGTGGGTGACATGCAGAGGGACTGTAGTGTGCAGAGTGGCACATAGTTTTTGCAGTAGGAGGGGAGGACGATGTCATATAGGGGGTGAGGGCACATAAATGGCCTGGAGGGGCAAATCAGGGTGGTGTGGGGCACACATAGTGCCAGTAGAGTCTGGGCAGGGTGACTCACAGAGTGACTGCAGAAGCGAGACTAACTGGCATGCATAAGAGCTGCTTAATGCACAGGGCCTGCAGGTCCAGTGCCAGGTCTGCGCCAAGAGGGGCTGCAAAGTGATAAGGGGACAGCAGTGGTGTGATAAGTTGTCATACAGAGGAACTTAAAGTGGTGAGGGCACACCCACCATTATAGTTGAAAACATTCACCAACATACTGAACATGATATCCACCGATAAGCGTAGTATATATGTAGCGTTGCTATTTAAATTAAATCGTTCTCAGTCGCGTCTGACCATATTTTATTTCACTTTTTGAATGTTAAAGTAAGCAAGGTACAGGATGACAAATGAATCACCTTTTTAAAATAGATTTAGAAGTGGACATTCACAGAGAAGACAGCTTAAAATAGTTTGGTTAAAATTATAAATATCTACGTAAAGGTTCCAAAACAAACCTAGTTAAAACCAATCCTGAACAGAATACAATAGTGAAACCTGTGCTGCGGTTTAAAAACATATTCGAAAGGCAACACACCAGCATTGTACAGCGATGCGTTAGTAGCTACCCATGAGAGACTACAGGCCATTCAGCTACTGTGAGGACGCAGGCTTGAGGGGTTGGGAGTGCGAGCGGCGCAACCCCAGGCATGATGTGGGGATGTGACCAATGTCCCTGCTTCTGAAAATTGCCACATATGAGGGAAGTAGGGGCACACCCTTTAGTGAAACATCACAGGGGCAAAGCTCCGCAGACCCGCAGCACTTGGGCGGAGCCAGGGGTTGGTTATGAGAGCCACTTCGGGAGCCCCAGGCAGACCCAGGCATCTGGCAGCACCTTGGGTGGGCAAATAGGGAGCAGCGCCGGGGGCCGGTCAAGAGAGCCACTTTTGGAGCTTCAGACAGACCAAGCACACAGCAGTACCTTGTAGACTGCAACAAAACGTGAGCTGCATGCAGATTCTGCAACACATTCATGTCCTCTCCAAACATGAGCTGCACACAGCTCAACATGTTTGTTTCCTTTCCAAAAGGCATCCCGAGTACATTCTTTAGAGGAACAGCGCATGCAGACGCTACAAGATGTTCACATGCATGTCATACGTGTAGGGTGTGTCCCTTGTGCAACAAGCGGCTTCAGCACACATTGCCCAGGAATGCATTGCATGCAGAAGGCAGCACTTTTATTTAATGCATATTTTCCTTGTGAAACAAGAACTCAATCATGTAATGCACATGCATATATGGTGGGTACCAGGCAGCCGTGGCATTTGATTCCCTGGCATTTTATGTGTAGAGCAGACAGTTCACTTAATGATTAACCCTGAATGAAACAGTACAAGATATTCAGATGTGCTGTAGAATTCCCTTATATTACAATCCATGAACATGCCCTGTGTACTCCAGCAGGCAAGATTATTGCATACGATACAGCTATAAGCTGTGAGCAGCAGGCAAACCAAGTTGCACATGCAAGGAATGAGCGACAGTAAAGGCATCTCCTTACCAGCTGTCCAGCTCTAGTTCAAGCAGCGACTGGCTCCTCTCTGAGTTGCAGTGCAGGTTGTCAGCACCAAGCACCCCCGGGGAGCGGTGCCACAATCATGTCCCCCTCCTGACCACAAATCTTCGTGGTGACATACCTTGATAGCAGAGGAAACTCCCTCCACACTGCCAGACAAGCAAACCACACTCACAGCTTGTCCCGAGTAGCGGGAGCACAGCCACATTCAGTGGAAAGTGGATTGCACCAATTGCTTAGGATGAACAGGAAGAATTGGGGAAACTTATTTTGATTGACAGGATACGGGAAAAGGTACGGGCTTCAACCAGTGGTAGACTAGACTTCCTTGTGCTTTCAAACCCAGGTGGCAAAGCTACTCCCGGCAGGGTTAACGCCGGCGGCCATGTTATGACCAGGCAAGACATCATTTCTTGTGTGAATGATTTTATGTGAAATGGGAAGATTAACCCGTTATCTTCTACCCTTGGTAGAAATTCCAGAAAAGTAACATATTCCTTTATTTTACTGTGTCCGTCACTGAGAACATACCGGGAGTGGCTCTGCTTTTCAGGATGACAGTTTTGGCAAATAATCGGGAAAAGTGGTGGTGCACGGGTTGGGTAGAACGGCCTTTGATGTGAAGAAAGTGGGAGGGATACGGCTCTCTTTGCCAGCAACAGACAGTTTCGATATTAATAGCCGCTCTCAGGCATCAGCAGGAAAAATGTCATGCGTTCTGGAGACTGCCATCTTTTGGTCAGGCAAAATAAGCCGTCAGCAGCGCGCGCGAGAAAAAAAGAGTGCAAATTCACCCAGCCAATCCCACGACAAACAAGCATTTTCAATGCAATAGGACTCGTATTTACGCGGGACCTATTACATTGAAAACGGGAGTGCGGGCGTCCAAGAAGGCATGAACGGGAGTGGGGGGGGTGAAGGGGGGCGAGAAGTCACGGACTGCGGGAGGGGGCAGGGGGGGACACAGGGAAGAAAATAGTGTTGGAGTAAAGGGGCCAATAGCCAGGTAAGGATACAAATAACAACATGGCCGTCAGGAGGAGGGAGTAACAAGCCTAAAACCAATCAGAAGGCAGCATTTAGGATCTAAGCCGATCAAAAAGATGGGGGGAGAGTGGACGGAGCTTCCACTAAGCTGCCACGCTATAGTGTATACTGCATGCCTCGCAAAGCGAGCAGCGCATGTGCTGCAACGCTAGGCGAGACCTAAAAAGAGTGGCTGAAATTGCGTCTTTGTATTTCCAAATCCAAAAATGAGTAAATGAAAAAAAAATGCTAGATTTTTTTCCACTTTAAATTTTGCCAGCATTGGCAGGATTCAAACCCTTGTCCCACAGGAGAGCCTGAGCGTCCAGTCCCAAAAGACATTACTGCTAAGCTATAGCTCTTTGTTGTATTCCACAGTGCAGGAGGCACTATCAGCAACATACATGACTCTATTGCACACGGAAAAGGATAACCATGATATAGGAAATATTTGAAAGGCTACAGACATGGAAACCAATGTGGTCCAGGGGGTAAGTTCCTGACTTCCAGACAACCAGGGTTCAATTCCTGGGGTCGGCACCAGGTGAGTGATGGCTGTGAAGCAGAGGTAAGTCGCAAAAGGGAATTGGTAAGTAATGTGTGGGGCAATAACAAGGGGTGTGACTAGGAATAGTGATGAAGAGGCACGAGTGGTGGAGCAAGAATAGCAAGCTCAGTGGGGTTGTGGAAGAGAGGGTGGTGTACAGGTGTGGGAGGTACAAAGGAGGGTAAGTGATGTAAGGGCAACAAGGAACTTAGAGGAGAAGGGAGGGTGTAGTTGGGTGGTGGGGTTAGGGAGGAAGAGGGGTCGTAGATGAAGGCATAGTGTGGGGGGAGCATAGGGGAGTGATCACGAATGAGCAAGCAGCGCCCACACCCTTCAGCACACAGATGGGGTGATCAAATATGGTGGGGCTCATGGTAGCGATCCCTAACATTCCTTTTTTACTGCCCCCACCTCACCTTTGAGTTTTGGGGGGGGCAGTCATTTTGGGGGTGCAATATTGATACTGGTGTTGGGGTGGGGTGTTGGGGTGCACTATGAAAGGGGTGATAGGAAGCACCAAATGACAAGACTTATTGGGTATTTGGGGGGTTGCTTCCTATAGTTTTTATGTGCTCCCCTTCCTCCAAGGGGGGGTACCCCAGAAAGGGTGGGGGGGTGCTAGGGAATAGGCTTGTGACAATTTCTATTACCAACCACAAGGGGGCACCACAATGACCTAGTTATGGTAGTGAAAGGGGCCCTTAGGAGTGTAGAAGGACTGGTCTCATGGAGCCAAATTCTTGTGTGGTGCCTTCTTCTTTATTCACCCACCCCAAGGGAGCACCCAGAAAGTGACAATGGGTGTGCTGGTACTGAAAGGGGCTATGTAGCTAGAGAAACAGAAGGAAGGCGAGCGTGGAGTGACACTTGAAGGAATGGCAATCTGAGCACATTTGGGGGGAGATTTTGCAAAAAGTCACACAACGCAGCGCAGTCCCCTGCGAGGCTGCGCTGTGTTGCGCGACTAAGAGGAAGCAGGAGTGCACCATATCTTCAGAGATATGGCTCTCTCCTCCCCTTTCCATTGCGCCAGCACTGATTTCAGCAGCCGTGCGCCACACACACCTTAGCGCCGTAGCGCCAGGGTGTGTGTATTAATCTAGCATAGGTTTTGTACAGGAAGGGTACCCTTACTGTACAAATTATGATGCCCAGACATGATGCAAAGCTTTTCCAAATTTGTATGCGTGCTGCACAGTGCAGCACGCAAGCAAAGTCAGAAACGGTAGGAGAAATTAAATGAAATGAGATAATTTCTCCTCGTTGCACCTCCCTACACTACCCCTGGGGTGGCGTAGCATTGTGACGCATTTCCAGGTTTACAATGGCTCATAAATCTGGAAATGCATCAGTGGACATGGGTGTTGCGTGGCAACACCAACAACAACACCCATGTCACGCCCCTAACACGCAAGTGTTACGTGAAAAGGGGCGATATTTACAAGCCCAGGTAAAGCCACTCATGGTGGCGTTAAGTGTGCTTGTAAATATCACGCAGCAGGTTGTGCCACAATGTGACGCACCGGCGGCGCAAGGGTCTTGTAAATAACCCCCTATATGTTTCAATTATTTAACACTTACCATGTAGGTTCTGCGTGGAGCTGGACTTCCTTAGAGTTTGCCAATTTTAAAATAGTGGGTTTATTGGAATTAGTCATTGTTTTCAAAGTTACATGAAGAGGACTGATAGCCCAACTAGAAAGCAACTACGTATAACATTAAATGCCACATATCTTCACCTGACCTGGGCTGCATGTCACGCCCTGCTTTCCGCAGTAGCTCAAAACACCACTTAATTGATCACATTAACATATGTACAGTTGCTGAGCAACAGCCCCCACCCCCCAGGCCACCTCTGAACCTCAGAGCATTTACAAACTTTTAGGAGCAACAAGTCTTTGCCTTCCTGTGTGCAGAGAAAAGTGAGCTTCAGGAACATGTTTGACAGTTGCATCTCATACGAAACGGAAAGCTGCAGTGAGAGCTCTGGTATAAGGCTACATTTGCAAAAATAAAACTAATATCCTGTTATTCAAACTTTGTGAAATCACGGTGTAGTGAAAATCTAATTTCACAACATTGTTACCCCTAGAGTAATACTTGTAGAAAATAAGCTTTAAAAATGTGTGACTGCAGTAAAAATTATTGCAAAGATTTTGTAGTTGTATACACGTTTTTAATGAACAAAGCTATCAAAAAGAAGTGAACAAATTACATCGAAAAACATACATTACAGTCGACAGCATTTGGAATTATAGTAATAGCCACTCAGGGTTGTTAGTCCTAATTTTTATAATCACGCACAAGCTCTTCTCATTAAATCGTTACAAACATTGAAAGGAAAACAGAACTTAACACCCACATTCTTTATTATATAGCTCTTAAGCGTTTTTTATTTAACCTAAGGTCCCATATGTGCAAAAGAAGTTTAAAGACAAGAGACAAACAATCCCAATTAAAAATATGACTTGGGTCGCATAATGGAAAACTGCAAAGGCAAACAACTTTAGCTCATGCCTTAACTGTACCCTTTGTGTAAGAGCATTTTTTGCGCTGTATATTTTTTCATGTGCAGCATACATTTTTATTTTGCCTGTCTGCAAACCCTATAAGCACTAGTACTTCTGTCAAACACAAACCATGTTTGTATATTTGCACATTACACCAACGCCAATACGTTTTAAGCACACATACATATTCTATTCTGTGTACATTAAACATACAACACAAAAAAAAAAATTCTGTACAAGGGCCTAAAATCTTCAGCTAAGACATGCAAAGAAGTTGCCTGCAAATCCACAACATATTTTCAGATTTCCTAAATTTAGACGCCTACATTAATAATGCAAAGTTACTCTGATAAAAATTGTTAAAACAAAGGGTTATGTTAGGAACTGTATTTAGTCTCAGTAGCAGTTTAAGTATGAAGTCCAGTACAGAGAAGACGGTATGGCTTGATATGGGTATTTCTATAGCGCTTATTATCTCTGATGAGGGGCTGGAGGTCTTTACAGACTGGCTCCACGATACTCTGTGGGTGACCAAACATTAGAGATTCAGTCATGCATAAGTTACAGATTATCTTGCTAAGGTATTACCAACAGTCATTCTGTCTGTGACAATCCGTCATGCAGCTTTGCATGTGTCACATATTATTTATATAGATGTTACTGCTTGATATGGAAACTGAATGAAAAGTATATTCACAATATTGGTAACTTTGGCAATCTTATGAAATTACAGCTGTCATGCTGTTTGTCACATAGTTGTGATGCTGCTTTCAAAAATTCCAATTAGAGATTTAGTGCCAGATGTACGATGCCATTCAGGGGTCACAAACCCTGCTTTTTGATAAATCACAGTGTACTAAACTTATTTAATGATTCAGTAACTGGTTACCGAATTGCAAAATGTGTTTAGAAATGCATTACAAATCACAATTTGGAAGGGGTGTGTTTAGAGTGTCCCTCCAACATTCCAATTCACAATCCTATATATCAATGATTTACCTTCAGTCATCTGCACATGAAGGGACATCACTGGATTTCCCAGCATTATTCTGAAAAGGAAGTGACATCACTGGTTCCCCGCCAAAGCTGTCTTTAAAAGAAGCCAAGCAAGGAAAGTCATTTCCCATCATCCACCTGCACAGGAAGTGGCATCGCTGGGTTTCCCATCATCCATCTGCCCAGGAAAGGAAGTGACATGACTGGCTTCCTGTCAAACTGTCTTCACCTAATGGAGGCTGCAACACAGCTGTGCCATGCCAAAAGCATACCAAAGCCAGCCTATCTCCATGCCCCCTAACCTTCCACCCACCCTCCTCCCCCCATCACTTCCCGACCATGACCCTTCACGCCATGAGGCCCGGTGACATCTGCCAGTGCTGCTGCTGAGCTTTGCCACCAAACACTGAAGGTGCATTCTCCTGCACCATCTGCCGTTTCACATACACGCTCCCACACCCACCTTACTCCTCCCTCGCACCTCACACACCCAACATACTCATCACATGCCCAAACTCACCAGACCCCCTACTACACCACACCGCTCCATATCCTGCATACCTCTCTTATTTTGCTCCCTCACGAAACACACCACCGAAATTTGAGATCTGTTACATGAGACCTGCTCTTCCTGACCGAAACCTGTTCGTATTCATCGTCTGCTCACGTTATCGCCACGGCAGGCCACCTGGATACAACATCTCAAGGCAAGTCAAACAGACTGGCGGAATCACTGACATCTTCAAAGAATCCATCCAATTCTCACCCACCTGGGAAAGCACCACCAGCAACATGGAACACTTGACCTTCAAACTCCTCATCATTGTGAATTGCATCCTGAGTGGCACTGTTGTCTACCACCTTCCCAACCAAGCACAAACTTCAGTGGCACCATTGCAAATTTTTTCACTTCCCTGATCCTTGACTCAAGTGCCTTTATTTTACATGGTAACATCAACTACCAACTGGAGGACCTCACTGATCTCAACACGGACAACATCCTCGAGGGCCTGTCCAACGTCTGACTCTCTCAGTAAGTGGACCCCCACACATGCTGCCGGACAACTACTGGACCCCATCTTCACCAGCTTCAGTAGACAAGCTGTTGGGATGGATAAGTCCTCTGCATGGTAAAGACCTGTACCCCTGCCCTGAGTACCCAACTGTATTGTTGTCTGGATCCCTAATGCTGACTTTTTTGTCATAGGCGAACATGTATCATGTGTGTGCGCCATGACATAGGCCTGTCTCATGGACTGCAGTGTTTTTGGACCAGGAGGGGTGCCCAAAGCGCTATCCTCATAGTGGTGGAAGGCTACTGCCTTCACCAGTGCAGTAGTGGCAACATGCCATGTGATGATTATAAGTAGTGACCAGATCTTTTTACCGTCGTAACTTTGCATGTGTAGAATTAGAATTAAAATACTTCTTTAAGAAAAAATAAGTATTTGACTGGACATTAACTTATTGTGGGTGCTGCATGCGCATCGAGGTAATTGCCATGTCCACTAATCTGTATCAACAATTCCCTCCAGGGGAACCTTGACTGCTCGGGCTACATTACCAATTGAGAGTCAGATTAAGAAGGAGGCATATAACCCAACTGAGCAGGATCCATAGTAGGGTGGGCCCCAGGACAGCAGGAGTAAATGGCCCAACCACCTTGGTTGGGCTCAGTAACCCTTGCTTGTCCCGTGGTCCTCTGAACAGGGTTCTGACACAAGCCCACACCGATCAGCTGGTCTGACCACACCCTCATCAACTTCAGCATAACCATGCCATAACGCCATAGAAACATCTTTACAAGATCTCAGAAAAATCCTGCTCTACGAACTCCTACACCAACAGTCTTGACACAAAAACAAACTTCCCGAATCTATCTCCAACTTCAACACCTAGATCACCACCTGCATAGCTACCTTGGTGCCTCTCAAAGCCAAGAGAACCAGACCGCAAGCAAGCTGAAAAACAGAAGAGCTCAGGCTCACCAAAAGCCACTGCAAACAACTTGAAGGCAGATGGAGATGAAGGCAGGATGACACCTACAAGATCACCCACAAATCCGTCCTCAGATGCTACCATGAACAAATCAGAACCACTAAATTCTCCGCGGTCACTGACCTCATCGAAAGCAACTCCAACAAGTCCAAGGAAATCTTTCTCATAGGTAAATGCTCCACCACTTCGGCAGCAAGCTCCACCAATGTAACCTCCTCTCAAGACTTATGCACCCACCTGTCCTCATTCTTCAGCTACAAGATCACCATCATCTATGAAAACTTTCATACAGCAACAGGTTATCAAATGATCTACTTTGCAATGTGTGCTAAGTCCCCTTACTCAGCAATGGATTGTCAAGCACCTTCACCTTGTAGCAGAGTGCTATGCCAACCTTGGTATCCAGGCAAACACTATATTAACAATCTCAGCAAGTGAGCATGAAGAAGATTGTATTTGTGGTGTCACACATGAAGTGACAGCAGGCTGGACGATGCTAGGACCTGGGGAGGGATTGCAATTCAGATAAATATGTTACTTCGTTTTAAGGTCCAGCTGAAACCTTCTTTTACAGGAAAGTTTAAACTAACAACTTGGAAAAATCAACAGACTGAATAATTGCACAAAAGGACACAGTATTCTCACTTAAGAAGCATAGGAATGTTAAAATATTTTTTCTGCAAAAAATGCACTTACAGCCAGAAGAAACTGAAAACAGTCATAGAAAACTCTACTTGGCCTCCTACCCAATCTATTCAAAGATGGAAGAAAACTGTGTTTATTGAATCCATAGGCACCAGCAGTGGTGGATTCGCCATTTTCCCCAAAGTTAATGGATGTTGTGAAACCTTCTATATTTATTCTAGCAATTTGGGCAGGTTACTTCAACTGCATGACACGAAAGGTTCAGGATCGGACCTCTTCATGAAGAATGCTGAAACGTGGTTAATGAAACAATTACGAGACCTGCCTGTGCAGAGTGATCTAGTCAATATTTATAGGTTGCAAAACCCAAGAGATGGTACATGCTGTTTTTAGTCTGAAGCACATAGATCATCTACGAGAATTGATTGGGTTTTTATTAGTAGGGAGAAACTGACTAGTGTGTTGGAATGGAGTATTCAGGCAGGACTATGTCAGAACATTCCCATTTAACCTTGATATATGAATTAGTGAGAGCACGGCCTAATGTACCAAGATGATGGCTCCGACCGAGTTGAGGCCCTGGGGGATTAAGCCTTCCAAACAATTCGTCAAGAGGAGCTGAGTATACATTTTGACATGAAAGTAATAGGGTAGGGTACCAAAATATTAAAATTACATTTTGTCCTACCTTAATATTGACGCAAAAATATGGTCAGAAATATCAAAAGGCAAGTATATATAGGTATTTATAGGTTTACTATACTTAACTCTACAGTTCAATTAAATGTATTGCAATTAAGAAATTATAAGTACAGTCACCTGGCCATAATCAGGGCTTTCAAGACTTTTCAGACACTGTATTTGCACCAATCACCCCAAACACCACAAATCATTCAGATAATCTAGGCGAAATCAATCTTCCTTGCCTCATGGATGAACAGAGAAATGTTAGATTCCTGGTTTATGATGGAAGAGTTGAATGCCTCATTAAAGACTGTAAAAACTAGGTATTGGATGCTTTATCAGGTGGTCTTGGAGATGCTACTTGACAGATCACATGATGTGTGTCTTGAGAAGCTGAGAAAAGATTGTGTCCTGGATACAAAAGTATCCCTAAAAATAACTAAAATAGTGCTTTTCTGTACTTTGCGGCAAAGGGTACTGGTCCATGGGTTGTATGTGTGCGATCCCATGTTACCACCATGGATTTTTATGCAAAGCCCTATTTATTAACAATGGAAGACTGAGCATTGCACTTAACATGACTCCTCAAGACAAGTGCTAACAAGAAGAAATTATTTTATTTCTCCTTTCTTTTCACACTGTACGGCACACACCCAATGTGAGAAAAGTTTTACAGTAAATTGAAGCATGGTATTTTGTAACAAAAGGGTACTCTTCCAGTACAAAATGTATGCTTGACACCATATCACATTATGCTAGACACTGTGGTAGGCAGCCTGAAAAGTGCTAGAACTGGGGAAGAGTCAGTTGATGTTGCTGTGGTTGCTGTACTGCGTTACACAATACATTAGTAAATCTGCCCCCTGGTAGTTTATGGGCCTTATGGATCACTGATGATCCTCCGTGTTGATAAAAAATTACTCCTAAAGACGATGCAATCAGGCTTCTCTAAATAATATTATTGGTACACCTGGACCAGGAATCACAGCAGCATGATTAATCATTTGAGACAACTGGCCCACATACAAAATTGTCCTAAGTTGCACGGGGAGGGGCACACATCTACCTTTTAGATACTGAAAAAGCTTTGGATTTAGTTGAAAATGAATAATATCTATTTAAGGAGCTGGTCCTCCATGCATCAGCTGGATACACCTAAAGCATGGGTCATGACTGGCAAGGAGATTTCATAAAGCTATTGAAAGGTTGGGCACTGTCTCCACTTTTATGCATGTTATTTCTTCATTAACTGAATGAATGTTATAGGAGACATTATTGAACACACTGAGGGGAGCGCAAATCGTGGACTGCATGTACCATGCACACTGAGGGGAGCGCAATCATGGACTGCATGTACCATGATGCAAAGGAGCAAACTTTTCTGGGATATGATGTAGTGTCTGGCCACACCCTTTTCCCTGCCCAAACTGATTTTCTAGACCTCCTCTACCATTTATCACATGTTCCCAATGTTACTTTTCGTAAAAAAATGTATTCCGACCCATTGGTTACACTTCATCTGGCCCGAGCTGGAGAGTACGGCGAGAGCAGGAGAGTGCGGCCCCCAGCCGGAGAGTACGGCCCGGGTGCGAAGAGTACGGCCGAGTGCGGAGATTCCCGCCTGACTGCGGACTTAAAGATACAACTCATAAATGACCTCTGTGAATACCAAAAGTAGTAAAGTTAGACTTTTGTCTCAGATTACCTTTGTGAATTGGGCCACAAGAATTTGTCTTGTGATTCTGAAATTACCATATGATTAGATTTACTAACTTTTGGTGCAAGGCACAGCAAACAAGGTTGCTGCATCAACGGGAAAGACAAAAATAGTGCCATATCTACAAAGATATAGCACTGTTTTTCTTTACCCCAGTGCGGATACACTTTTGGCTGCAAGGCGCTAATGAAGATACCCTTGCATCTTGCTTCTGACAGACAGCAATTTATGCCAGTTCTAAATATGAAAGGGGAAATCTCAGAAGGAAATTTGTCCTCTACCTCCTCAATACCTTTGCCCTTGGTGGCGTGGCCTAGCGTCTGAGAAAATGGACGCTTGCTAGAGCAGTTCCACCACTAACCTGTGCCCGCCAGTAATTAATCTGTTTCATGCTCCACAGCAATAGGCAGTGACCGTGGCCGGAGACGACGGACAGCCGGAGAGGTGGTCGGTGACGAGTCCAGATTGAAGGGAGGAGGCGTGACGTTGAGCATTGGACCGAGGCCCAGAAATAACGTAGAAGCTGCGGCCTTGCGTAGCTGATCGGGCGGCGTGGCAGAGGGGAGACGGAGCATGCTCGGCGGCTGCGGGACACGCCCAGACCTCAAGCCCACACTCGGAGGACCGGGACCTGCGCAGGCGAGTACGATCGGCTGCACCATATCGGAGCCCTTTTAGAGGAGTGTGCAGTGATCCAGCCTGCGTGGACACGGAGCAGACCCCGGCTGGGCCGTCGGGCGCGGCCATTGCGCGCCTGAGAGAGAGACTGCGGACCTCCCTGGGGGACGATTCAGAGGGGAGGCGGCACGCATGAATAAATAGCAAAGCGGCAAAAAGACCTGTAAATGGGGGGAGAGGGGCTGCCAAAAAACACAAATAAGAGAAAAAGGAAAAAAAAAAGAAGAAATAAGAAAAGAAGAGACAGAAGCACCAAGTGGACCGCGGTAGTGAAGCAAAATAACACGGACACAAACAAATTAATTAAGTTGGCAGACCGACCGCAAAAGTGGTGAGTTTCTCTCCGGCGTGGGAGTAAGAGGGTGCAAGGAGGGTGTCGCAGTGACACAAAGCTAGAAAATTTACTGAAGGGACAGTCGCAGAAGTGCGACAGAAACGCTCCGGCCATAACCCCTAAAGCAGTCAAGGTTCAGGTGTAGAAGCTACACAGCAAATATCGCTGAAAAGCCGCATGGTGGTACGCTGAGACTAGAGGAGACCCACCTGAAACTTGAGGGAGGACTGGTCTCACAGTTCACCTCAGCAAAACCTTCCTTGCCCAACTAAATGTACACAAAAGGAACTGTGAAGCAGCATTGAGGAGAGTAGCTGGCCATACCTGCGCCGTGAAGCTCTATTGAGGAGAGATGCTGACTACACCCCCGCTATAGCAATAACACGGTAGGAGAGGGTGGTGGCGTCCCCCTCACCCCGCAAACACTTCCCCCTGCCTTGGTGTTCCAGTGAGGAGAGTATCAAGCAAACAATCAGGCGTGTGGCTCGTCTGAGAGGAGCTGATACCATCCCTGGGCCCCTTAATTACAGGGACCCCCCGACTCCCCTGGGCGAACCCTGAAAGGCCGCTTGGGGCACGCAGTGGTTGCGCTCCACAGGCAGGCAGCGAGCAGTAGCCCGGGTGTCCGGGATGATCCGAGGACTAAAGGGGCCCTCCTCTCTCGCTCCACTTTGGAACCATACCCCAAAATGTCCGGCACTAAGAGCGCCAAAAGCACATACCAGACCCAACCCGACCGATACGCCATGTCCAAGTGTTTAAACACGGATGGACCCCCGGGGGCAGAGGCAAAGATGGGGTCGCAGCACGACACAGAAGACCCTTCACTGAAGGACATTATGGAGGCCATCGCCGGGGTACGCACGTCGCTCGAGAGCAGAATGGACGCCATAACAATTGAGGTTACGCTTCTCTGAGCTGATTTTCAAAAAATCAACGACCGAGTCAAAACGGTAGAAGTCGCCACAACCAATCTCAACCAAGAGTCCAAAACAATGCAACAGCAGATCAAACATCTGCAGGAGGTCAGCAAGACCCTGGAAAACAAGCTGGAAGGTTACGAAGGTAAATTGCGCCGGAACAACAGTAGAATAATTGGAGTGCCGGAACGGGCGAGAGACTCACCCCAGACCTTTTCGTAGAAGAACTAATCACAAAGCACCTTCAGCCTAAAAATCTATCTAACTTCTTCTCGGTGGAGAGGGCACACCGAGTCCCGGGAGTGAGGCCAAGACTGGGAGCCCCCCCAAGGCCACTGTTGGCAAGACTGTTCAACTTCAGAGACAGAGATGTGGTCTTACAAACAGCCCGTACAGCCCCACCGACCAAACTTGAAAACAGTGTTGTGAACTTCTTCCCTTACTGTACTGCAAATGTGCAAAAGCTGAGACGCTCGTTCCAAGGGGCCAAAGCTAGACTTAGAGAAAAGGGACTTAAGTATTCAATGTTGTTCCCGGCCAAACTCCGAGTGGAAGCAGAGGGTAAGATTTGGTTTTTTGACACCCCGGAAGCGGCACAAGAATGGATGGATGGGTGGAGACCCGTCCATAGAAACGGTACCCAATCGCGAATGGAGAGATCCCCCAGACGGCGTACAGGACCAGAGGGGCCGCAAAGGCATCCAGCTGATGACAAAGATCCAGAAGGTTGATAGCTAAAAAGACAGCGACGAACCACAGACTGAGTATCTATGAACGAAGAACTTAATTCGGTGTAATGAAGATCACGGCCTGCAGTGCACATTCATCAAGGGATAAGTGACTCTCTGTTTTCGTCTACTTATTAGTGCGATTACATGCTTATGAATAGCCAAATGGGCAGGTAAAGGCAGGCATGGGGCGTAGAATGGGCACCCCCCATCACTTCTTAGTTAGTTTCATATGGGGCGACAGACGCTCTACATAGTTGGGGATAGAGGCAGTTTCAAGCCTGAAATGCAGGGAAGCAGGGAGGGGGGAATGGGTAGTTTGTTTTCTTTAAAGAGTAGTTTAGACAACAGTAATGAAGAATACACATGGGGGCCTCGAGTTCCCAAAACACCTTACAAGGGCTGGCTCACACGCCCCCAATGGGAGGGCATCCACAGACACAAAGAAATAGGAGTCAATTATTTTCATCCTAATGGATCGCTTAAGACAACTGAAGTAGAGGGAAACGGATATGGGTAGCGAAAAGAGGATCAGATTACTATCCTGGAATGTAAACGGTTTAGGGGACAAACTTAAACGAGGGATAGTACTCGAATTCATAAAAAGGCACGCCCCAGATGTGGTTCTTCTGCAGGAGACACATCTGGTGGGGAACACATGTGGGGCCTTAACACGATGGGGATATAAACTGGTGGCTCACTCGGCGTTCACTACTGGTTCCAGGGGAGTAGGTATAATGATAAGGAAGAAATTCCTGATGACCATAGATCAAGTCTGGACTTAAAACAGGGCAGATATGTGGCGATCATGGGGAACTGGGAGGGCAAAACACTTACATTGACGTTGGTGTATGTTCCACCGGGTCTTCAGGCCCTGGCCTTCAAGGACCTAGGAGATCTCCTTCTTGCCTTTCCTGAAGGGTGGCTCGTGATGGGGGAAGACTTTAACTCGATAGTCTCAGGACAACTAGATCGCTCCCCACTAAGGGATGTACCCCCCTCGCGGACGCAGATTCATGAATTCCTGGGAGCGATGGGCCTGGCTGACGCTTGGCGTACGCTACACCCTTTAGAGAGATAATTCACCTTTCATTCTGGGGCCCACAACTCCCTCTCGAGAATCGACTACATTATGGTGCCGGCAGGGCAGGTAGGACAGATTAAAGAGGTGCGCCACATGGTAAGGGGTATATAGGACCACTCCCCAGTATGGGCCATGCTGGGTACAGGTGAGCCGCAGGTGGGACGTTTCGCTCCAATAAATCCTTGGTACCTCAAAAACCCTGCCATCAAGACAAAACTGACGCAAGAAAGGGAACATTACTTTCAAGAAAACGACGGCTCGGTGGACTCTGCGCTGATGCTTTGGGAGGCGTTTAAAACAGTAGCTAGGGTGCAGGTGGTCTCTCTGATTGTGGGGACTTGAAAAGAAAAACACGCACAGCTCACCAGAGTAGAAGCTGACATCCTAGAACTAGAAAAAGGGTTGAGGGGGGGAAAACATGGAGGGGGACGAACACCTGCTAAGCTAAAGAAAAGGAATATAAAGATCTACCCACAGATGCAGCGAGGGCCCAATTTAGAGCCACGCGCTGCAAAATTTACGAAGTCGGGGACAAAGCAGGGAAGCTATAAGCCTGGCTGGATCGTAGAGAACAAGCTAACAGGCTGGTAGTCAAACTAATCGATGACTTGAATAGACAGATCCGAGACCCCCAAGAGATCGCAGACGAATTTGCGTGTCATTTCAAGCAGATTTATAAGTCCCATGTAGTTTCCACAGAGGAAGAATCAGCGTCCCTGCTGTCAGATATGCCTCTACCAACCCTCTCACCAGAAGATCTCGAGACACTATATAGTGAGCTTACCACTGCAGAGGTTGAGCGGGCAATAAGAGACCTACAACCCGGAAAAGCAATGGGCCCTAATGGCTTGCTTATAGAGCTGTACAAACTTGCCCCTAGTAAAATAGCGCCCTACCTCGCCATGATGTTTCGGGAGAGCCGAGAACAGGGGAAGCTCCCGGCAGACCAGCGGCTGGCTACTACTGTGGTCATCCACAAGAGTGGTAAACCCAAAAACAAATGTTCCCTTACAGACCAATATCGCTACTTAACGCCGAAGTTAAGATCTTGGCAAAGTTGCTGGCCACTCGGCTGCTCCAAGTGATCACCAAGCTCGTGCACCCGGATCAGTCGGGATTCATGCCAGGAAGGAATACCTCACTCAATCTCTGACGACTGCATGGAGTGCTGACTAGAACCGATACTATACAAGAAGATGCAGTGGTGGTATCCTTAGACGCCACCATGGCATTCAATACCATCGAGTGGCCGTATATGAATGTGGTACTAAAAAAATGGGATTTGGTCCCCAATTTTTAGGCTGGATCCAACTTCTTTACGCTGAGCCACTTGCACAAGTGGTAGTAAATAACCAAAAATCATCGACATTCACTCTTGAAAGAGGAACCAGACAGGGTAGTCCCCTGTCCCCGTTACTCTTCGCTCTGATGCTTGAGCCGCTGGCATGCTGAATACGATGGATCCCATCATAAGGGGCCTAAGATGGTCGGAGGACTGGGAAGACCGCATCTCATTGTATGCTAATGACGTACTTTTGTATTTGGCCTCACCGAGGGCCTCACTAAATAGAGCACTCCATATTTTCACAAATTTTGGTAACTACTCTGGATACACCATAAATTATGTGCTGAGAGGAAAGTTCCCCTCCCTACTTCACAACCATCAGTTAGAAGAGGCCCAGGGTGGATTCAAATACCTGGGGGTGTATGTCACCAAAGACCTGGCGCTATACTACGAACGAAATCTCCGACCCCCTCTGCAGAGACTAAAAAGCAACATCAGGCACTGGAAAACCCTTCCCTTGTCCCTGCTGGGCCGAGCTGCCTTATTTAAAATGATGTCTCTGCCGCGTTTTTATATATATTGCAAAACTCGCCACACCCGATTCCAACCAACTATTTCAGGGCCATAGAAGAAGAGCAGAGAGAACTCCTGTGGGAAGGGAAACCGCCCCACATTGCAACACAGAAGTTGATAAGAGGCTGGCACGACGGTGGTATAGGACTGTCGTACGTGCACAGGTACTACTGGGCAGCGCAACTTGCAGCCATAAACCAGGGCATATATAGACCCCGCGATGACCCTGGGTACAATATGGATCGTTGGCTCCTCCCGGGTGGTGCTTATACAAGAGTGCTATATTTAAACCCAGTGAAACTGTGGCTGACAGGCCCTACTGACCATGGTCCGTATATGGCACACAGCAAATAAAGGTTTGGAGGGAACAAAGATAACCACGCAGATGACCCTGCTGTGGGACTCTGACAGATTCGGTACGTTGAGAAATACCAGGGGCTTTGACAAATGGGACATGATTGGGATATCAAGGGTGGGAGACTTATGCAAAAGGGGAGATGTGGTCCCCTTTGCGCAGCTACAGACAGAATTCGAATTAGCTGATAAAGAATACTTCAGATACCTACAAATAAGACATACTTTAAGATCAGTCATTCCAAAGGGGAATCCCTTGTAGAATCCACCCCGCTGGAAGACAGAATCCTAGACGGCTATATGCCTCAAAAAGCCATATCACTGACTTATCAGAAGTTAATTAACAACATGACCGATCCCCTCCTGCGGCTGCGCGAACACTGGGTGACTGATGTGGGAGAAATAGAAGACGAGGACTGGCAGGAACCCTTAGCTTCCCCCTGGGAGACGGCGATCTCCTCTAGACAAAAACTTGTGCAACTCAAAGTACTTCACAGGATATATTTATCACGCCCTACTCTCATAAAAATGGGGTATAGACTGGACTCTCATTGTGGCAGAGAATGCGGCAGGGAGGGCACATTTGTTCACGTCATCTGGAAATGTGGGCACATACAGCGTTACTGGTCTGCAGTGACCCGATGCATGGGAGAAGTCCTGGGATCCCAAGTAAAACATGAGATAAAGTTATGCCTTTTGAACATTTGGGGACCCACAGACCTCGGTAGCAAGGAAAAGACTTGGGGGCATATTATCAAGCGGCAGCGATAATTATCGCTGGCTGCCCTCAGCGTGAAAATGTTTATCGCCGGCTATCGCAGATAATTATCGCCATGCTAGCGCTGTATTAACAACGCATAGCGCAATGGCGATAATTATCCCAGCGATAGCGATGTTTTCCATGGAACATCGCTGGTTTTTCAGCGATGTTCCATTGAAAACGGCGAGAACCTTGCTGATCCGACCCTGTGGTCGTATCAGCATAATCCACCCCCAATGGTAAGAACGGCTAAGTCAGCATTTTAGCAGACGTTAGTTTTTGGCGAAAACCGCGGTTTTCGCCAAAAACTAACGTCTGCTAAAATACGTGGGCCTCTTTGTAAATATCGCGATGTGCACATCAGCGATAATTTACAGGGAGTACTGCCCAGTGACGCCCACTTTGCATCTCATTAGAGATGCAAAGCGAGGCGTCGGGAAAACGGGTGCTAACATGCGCTAATGCATGTTAGCATCCCCTTGTAGATAGGGCGATAATATTATCTCCGCTGTTTTGGCTTTTAAAGCCAAAAAAACGGAGATAAGGCCCTTGTTAATATGCCCCTAGGGTGGCACTGGGGATGTTGGTAGAAAAACGCCGCAACATTGCAAGTTTGTGGGGAGCACGAGAGACACTAACGATTCCAGCATGGAAGAAAGACCTTGACTGGTGCATGTTAATGTAACAAACAGTGTACAAATCAAGGGGATGCTCAAGGAAATGGGCACAAATATGGGGCAGATGGAATGAATATTGGGGAAATATCTGTGAACCTCTACAGGCGACCCACCAAACGACTCCAGTAGTAGGATACCATAGAACAGTTAGCGCAAAGTGGACAGATAGAAGGGGGTGGGTACGAAGATTGTATTACGATGATGGTCATGCTCAGTATAATGATGTATAATTTTGTTGTATTACTATGGTATTGTACTTAATAAAAATAATTTATAAAAAAAATACCTTTGCCCTTGCAAGGCTCCTACATTTATCCAATCCATAAAAATGGAAACAAGCATGATTTTTCTAATTATAGGCTGGTATCCGCCAAGATGTGGAATTCAAATACTTTTCCTCACTAATTCCTAAATATGTCCAAGAGTGGGTAGAGCAGGCGGTTCGGATACCATGGTTCCAAGCTGTATTCTGGATGAACAGCTGAACCATCGATAACATTGTGACGTTCGCCCTACTAGCCCACAATGCTATATCAAGTAAAAGGCCATTGAATGCATGTTTTATCAACTTTAAGAAGGCTTTTCATATCATAAACAGGAATTTGCTATGGCAAAAATTGCACAAATGGGGTCTACCGGCAATATGTTAAATGCCATCATAGGTTTGTATTCAAATAACTGGATTCAAGTAAAACCTGGAAGGTATAACACCCTGTATATAAAAGTATATGTCAATAAGAACTTAAAACAGGGGTGTGTGCTTTCCCCCATTGTATTCAACTTGTTTGTCGCAGACATGGAGATATCCAAGTTAAATCAGGGGGTTTGCCCACCAAAAAGAAATGGTCAGCAGCTTTCTGTCCTGCAGTTCGCCAATGACAGTTTTGTTGGATCACTCAACAATGGGACTCCAACAATTTTTTTAACCAAATTTGGCAGCTAATCACACACGACAGTACTCATAGATGTTATAATCATCAAAGTGGTGTCTAGGCCAGGGCGCAGAATCTGTTTTGAAACATACTGTCTATATCTAAGGAGCAAAAAGAAGGATCCCGGCATGTGTTTGTGCACCCCTGATTACGTCCAAATGCACAATTTCCTAGACTGCATGCATATAGCATAACAACAGGATTATGGCTTGGCAGAGCATAGACACAGACTGTTGGGCGAGAAAATCTCCTGTCCATCATATCCTTGCACTTTGACTTCTGGTCTGGAGATTTGAAGTGAAAGTGGAAGAACTGGAATTGGACTTGGATAAGGACACCTGGTGACTAGCCACTGGGATTGAAAATGGCATTTCGCACTCCATAAAGGTGTTAATGGTTAACAAAAGGTCTGATGCAGCTTAAGCTGGGTGAAGAAATTGAGTTAGCAAGTTAAATTTACTTCCTTCACTGGGAAGTAGGAGTTCTCTAACCTCCTCCACCATTCAGCTTTAAAAGAGGGCATCTCCTCTCTGGTTAGCAGGCTGTATTTCAGATTATCAACAATATAAATAATGAGGCAAAATATAGTTTCCAGGTGTAATATGTTATGGGATATAGGGGCATATTAGCAAGCCCATTATCGCCGTTTTAGCGGCAGTTTCCTGCCGCTAAAACGGCGATAATTTTAACGTGGGTCTTGCTAATATGCCCCTCAGATTTTCTATTCTACAATGTGTGAAATGTTACTAAACAATATTTAGGACAATATTTAGGATATAATATATTTGTACAACTTTGCTTAGGTCACAATATTCTTGTGCCATAGTTGGATAGTCAATGTCTAGCTTTAGAGAGGAGTCTAGCCAACTTGCATTTCATAGATCCAAATTAAGGCTATCAACATTATAATATTGAGGAGTTAGTCATCTACAGTCATTGTTATCATGTGGGATGATAGCAGATATCTGAATAGCATCAGAGGCCAACCAAACAGAGCCTCCTGCCTAGCACAATTGTGAGCCCTTGCAGATGCTAAGCAAGAATAGCATCCTAAAGAGTGTCTTCACATGCTTCTTAGCCTTGGATAGAATGTTCTCCATTAGATGAGTTGCTTGAGGTTCGGAGGAGGGTATTGCATTGGTCTTGATGCCAACAATGCCATGAATGGTATCAGCAACAGGGTCATCACTGGAACAACTGATTAAACCTTCAGCGCTACATCAGGGCTGGGCATCATTTACACTGCCTTAGCAGCTGGTGGAAAGCTCCTGGTGGGATCAACCAGCACAGAGGCTCGGGAACCAATACAGGTTTGGCTGAAGGTCCCTGTGCCCCATCCAGGCCAGCAGCTCGATAGCGGTAGCAAGAGCAGCTCTGATTGTTCCAAGCATAGCTTTGGTGAAGACAAGAAATTGTATCAAATCCAAATATGGTTTAGCCATGATCAACTGAAACGGAACAAAACCTTGAAGGGATTACATCACTCTGTAAATAATTTGTACATTTACTCTATTCCAAGTTGGAAGGTTGAATCCTGTTCTTTTCCAATGCTTTAGAGCTAAACTGACCAGACTTTACATATAAAGATGGTAATCTATTAGCCTTAATGCCCCCTCCATTAATTAGATTAAATGAACATCTTTTGGGAAACGAAATGTATGTATTGCCTGTCTTTTTTGTGAGATCCCCCTTCCTTTTTTGAGGTCTGTCTGTTTAATGATATGTTTTGAGGTGGATGCAAGATGAGTCACCTTGGTTCCTCATCTAAACTGTAATTAAGGGTTGCTACTTTCTTTGGGTATTAGCAATTCATGACTGGACCCTTTAGCAGTTGCCAACATTTTTGTACAGGTTGAATCAAGGCAATGAGTAGTTGTGTAAGTAGGCTATTGTGAAACCGCCACTGAATTGGTTTACAGAAATCACCAGAGAATTTAAAAGTCAGTGGAGTTCATCAAGGAATGCAACATGTGCAACCCATAATGAAGATGCTGGTTCCAGAAACTATCTGGAAATTTGTAAGTCAATGCATTCAATAAAGAACCACAGTAGGTGTAGGTAATAGGAAAAAGCGGTTTACAGAAACGAAAGTGAAGGTAAGAGTTTGTGGGGTTCACAGAGAAGCAGGATAGGCGCAACATATAGGAAGAAGCAGCTTCCAGAAATCACCAGATATTTTGGGATGCACCTTGATATGCCATTGGCAAAACCCGCAAGAAGGCGCAGGTTCCAAACATCACCTTGTAGGTTTCCTGAGCTGTGGAGTGCAAATACTATGACTTAACTGCTTGACAATTTAGGAAAACTAGTGGAAAAGTAGTAGGGATTTATAGGAGAATTTAAGTGATCAGTGTAAGATAATAGCAGTCCTTGTGGGACCAGGGAGGGAACGATATGAGTCTTGTTCCTAACCCTACAAGTATCATACTAGGAGGTACCCTATGGAAGTTGCCTATGGAACCCCTCCTTAACCTTACAATATTTTTCCCTTGGCTAAATAGTCAGCAGGCAGTGGGAGTTGTTAGGCAAAGAGTGAGCACCTACCAATACTGCAGATGGTGAAAGGCAAAGATGTTCAAGGGTAAGAGCAAGGAAACACGCCTTTTCTATCTATGCACCCAGGATCTGGAACAGCATCCCCTATTTATCAGGATCACCAAACCCTCCTTCAATTTAGAAAAGAACTGAAGGCACACCACTTTAAAGAACACCATATCAAAATGCTGCAATAATCCACCTTAGCTGATAAAAGCCAGCTACTACTTCATTTATACATTGGCTGTGTATATGCTTTGGAACCATTTTAGCACTCTGTTGCCTTTCAGATAGATTTCTACTATATCAATGCAAGATACATACATCATGCACAGGTTTTGGGCCTCAGAAAACATCGATGTCAGTTATAAATAGCCACCTGAACAGCACTGTTCCCTTTTTGTTTTTGCAATGTTAATGTCTTACTGCTAGGATCTTTACAATTCACAACATAACACGTTAAGAGATGCACAGTGATTGGAATTTTATCACAAATAAGAAATCATTTTTCCACCCTGTTTCATCAAGTTGAAGTATTGACTGTATTTGTGGCCTCTTGTAAGTAAAAGCCATCCACTGAGCCAGTGGAGAGGCTTGCAAAGAATCTGGAGGCAGGACTTCAGGAGTGGCCATGACAGAGCTGCAAAGATCACCTTTGCGCATAACAAAAGAGACATTAGCGGGACAATAGGCCAACCTGCTGTAGACTAAGAAACGTTCACGATTCGAACTGGGGGATGGGCCCAGCTGCAAGGAGTGCACCATTCTATGGAGAAGTAGAGTGACTGACTGACTGAAGACCACCGTGAGCAGGTAAGATGGGGCTGAAGCCTCTAGACAGAAGTTCAGTCTGATTACAGGCTAAAGCGTAGAGTGATTTTTGATTTGGAAAAATAAAGCAACAAGTATGATTTAGATGGGGAAAACACAAAATGCTATACACAAATTACGGCTCTACCCGAGTTCATTTAGTAGTTTGCGCTCAGTGACAGGTAGAGATGATTCAGAGTCCCTCACAAGCTGTGCGCTTTCTTCAACTACATCGATGAAGCTACCCCCCCAAAAATACTCCAATCCCGCAGTTGCATGGCCATGATAGCAAGTTAAGTGGCTTATTTTAGATTTAGGCCTTAGTTTCTCCAGGAACAAGAAAAGGGCACTTGGTTTTAAAATGTCTTTGTAAACACCTTCAAGTCAGATGGATTTTGCTTCCTTCCCACGTACAAATATTTCCCACTGAAATGGAATTTTCCACTTTCAAACATCATTTTTAGGTTGAGCCTGAGTCAGCGCGCATGCGCTGCTCTGCAAGACTTGCTGTAGTGGAGTATGGAAGTGAAGCCCCGCCCACTCTCCGCCCATATTTTTCATTGGCTTGTGTCTTTGTCCTTCGTAAATCCTGGCTTCTGATTCAGTAATTGGCTTGTTAGTCCCTCCTTAGTACGGCCTTCTCTTCATTTGTAACCTCCCATGGCGACTGGCCCCTTTACTTCGGTTGTTACACGGTACGTCTTTTTAAGTCTGTAAGCACTACTTCCTTTAATGAGTTTTTACTACTGCAGGCATGACATGCTTTCCTGCAACATTCAGCGTGTGATGTGCGCTTCCAGTTTACAAGCAGCCCGTCACTTGTATATAGCGCAAACTCAATCCTGAGTTGTTGGAGCACCAGTTACAATAAACGAGGACACAATCATTTTTGGTAGGCGCGGGGAGAATAAGTGATTTGCCCAGAATCAGAGGAGGCTGAGCCGACACCAAGACTCGAACCTGGTTCCCCAGCTCCACAGTCAGCAGCTCTGGCCATTAGCCACATCCTCCTGGCCTTCTCTCCTGCCGCCATAGTACCTTGCTATACTGACACCCCCGCCTTGTTTCTTTCTTCCTCCGCTCTCTCTTATCATCCCCCTATCTTTGCCCTCCCGTTGGCATTGTTCCTTTACTTGCTACCCCTGGGCCCGCCCTCCTACACAATCCCCTCTCCGCTGCGTTTCCAGCTCTATTTTCCTGTCACACCCAATGTCTCCCGGTGTGCCCCTCTTGGAGAAGTTTCATCTCCTTCCGCGCCCCGTCTCCTCAGTGCCTGGTCACCTCTCCCCCCTGCCCTCCCATTCCCCATGCTCATTTTCCCCCACTCCTCCCTGCTGCCCGCTCTCCCCTCCCACAGCTGGCTTCCTCTTCCAGCAGCATCCTGTGAGCCTAGCTGCAGCATACAGGAGTGCTGCGCGAGCAGAGGAAGCCGCAGTCTGCGCCCAGCCCATCCAACTGGCCTGTCCTGCGAGCAGGGGCCGGAGAGTTGCGGGGGGCGGCATGCCTGCAGAGGGGAGCCCAGGCGGTGGGCCCACAGAGGAGGGGAGGCCAGGTGACGGCGGTGCAGGAGATAGGGGCCCTCCTTCCACCCCCCAAGGTACAGTGAGCTGTGACACTGCGACACCCTTTCCATGTCAGGGCTGGGCTCGTCCATGGTACATGGAAGGGGAGGGAGACCCCGTGACCTCAGACAGGTAGCTTTGCTTTGCTGCAGTGAGATGGAGAGGGCCGGGTTTGCCGTATACTCTGCTGGGATGGACAGAGGGGAAGGCGTCTTCTCTTTTTCCTCTTGAAAGTACCACCATACCATAAAAAGGTCTCTTTTTTCTTTATCAGTGGGCAAAGTGTGGTTTCTTTAATCATACCCCTGATATTTTCCTTGTTCTCCTTTCTTCAAGAAGTCAGAATATTATTTCCATTGTGTGGAGCGCATCTTTGCCTGGTCGTGGTGTGAAGAACTCTTGTCTTTGCTTGGAATTGAGAGATCTTCTGTCTGGTCCAGGTGCACTGAACTCTTGTAGTGTGGATGGCTGTTCTGTATGGTTCTTGTGTACAGCTATTTTCTCTGACCCAGGTGTGGAGTACCTACTCTCCTGTTTGGTCCAAGTTGAAGCTCTGTTTTGTAAGGCCCAGGTGCAGAGCGCTCTTCTGTCTGACAAAGATGTGGATCGTTCTTCTGTCTAGACCATGTGTGGAGCTCTCTTCGTTATGGACCTGGCACAGAGTGCTCTTTTGTCTGGCACAAGTGTGGACAGCTCTATTTTCTGACCCAGGTTTGGACTGTTGAGCACTCTTTTGTCTGGCCTGGGTGTGGAGCTCTCTTCTGTCTGGTTCAGGTCAGAAGCACTCTTCTAACTTAATATGGTGTAGTGAACTCTTCTGGTTGGAACTGGTGTGCACCGTTCTGTATTCTGGTTGAGGTTTGGAGCACTCTTCTGTCCGACCCAGGTGTGGAGCGCCCTTCTGTGTTGATCAGGTGTCGAGTACTCCTCTGTATGGGCCAGGTGTCGAGCACTCTTCTGTATGGGCCAGGTTTTGAGCGCTCTTTTGTATGGGCAACGTGTCGACCGCTCTTCTGTATGGGCCAGGTGTCGAGCGCTCTTCTGTATGGGCCAGGTGTCGAGCCCTCTTCTGTATGGGCCAGGTGTCGAGCGCTCTTCTGTCTGGGTCAGGTTTACACCACTCTTCTCTATGGGCCAGGTGTCGAGCACTCTTCTGTATGGGCCAGGCATCAAGCACTATTCTGTATGGGCCAGGTGTCGAGCACTCTTCTGTATAGGCCAGGTGTCGAGCACTCTTTTGTCTGGGCCAGGTGTCGAGCACTCTTCTGTATGGGCCAGGTGTTGAGCACTCTTCTGTCTGGGTCAGGTATTGAGCACTCTTTTGTCTGGGCTAGGTGTTGAGCACTCTTCTGTCTGAATGTATTGTGGATAGTATTGGCACATGGGGAGCAGTTACACACAAGTGTCCCTGGCGGTTGGGTTGTGTTTCCTTCACTACAGCTGTCTGTGGAGCTCCCTTGCAGTGCTCTTATGAACATTGGCAGCTGAACTACTATTAAAATCCCACAGTCTTCTTTGTCAGGACATGCCTCCACCATCCTCAGAGCAACCATGTTCTTTTCCCAGAGGTCTGCCTAACTGGAAGCCTCCTTAGTTTTAAGAGATAGTTGATTCATATTTAATATTGCTGGTGCTGTGCAGAGGTACTGTTCCTGACCACAAAATCATACAATGCCTTAAAATAAGCAACTACCCCGCCCTCCCTCCCTTTGTCGTGCCTTCTTTATCCCCCCGCCCTGCCTCCTGTTGTCCGTGCCTTCTTCCCCCCACCTGCCCTCACTCCCATTGTCCGTGATGCCTACCTTACCCCCACCCTCCCTCCCGTTGTCCGTGGTGCCTACCTTACCCCCGCCCTCCTTCCCGTTGTCCGTGGTGTCTACCTATTGGCTATACCAATGGTTTTTAAAAAAATGTATATGCTAAATAAGGGCGGCCGCGTGTCTCGGTGCGTGTGGCTCACCCAACTTATTTTATATTGTTTTTTATTTACATGCTAAATAATGGCGGCCGCGCGCAACGAGACGTGCGGCTCACCCACCTCGAAACAAGCATTTGCAACGCAATAGGTCTCGCATTTATGCAAGTTTGAGCTTTTGGCATTGTAAATGACAATGCCTTTTATTTATGTTTTGGTTTTTAAAACATAAATAAAAGGCATTGTCATTTACAATGCCAATAGCTTAAACTCAAGTAAATGCGAGACCTATTGCATTGCAAATGCTTGTTTTAATAGTCACACTAGGAAGATAATATTTTACAAAGAGTATACGCATGGTAATGTATTTGCTGTTTCCTGTTTATTGATAGTTCATATGCATGACCACTGGAATTATGCAGCAGAGGAGGACCAAATTATGTTACGGGGTGACTATTTTATGTGGCAAAAAGACAACTTATGTGACATAATGCAGTACATTTTGTGATAGTAACACTTCATTATTTTGGCATTTTTACACTTGCCAACACTGTCTGGGCATAGTGATTTTCACCAATTTACTTGGGTGAACAATCCTACAGCGAGTGAGACAGTGGCACGCAACATTCTGTCTTGTGGATAGTATTGGGATCCAACAAAATAAGGCAACCCTCCTCTAGTATTGTTGTATCTGAAAAGGGAAGCTGAGGATAAAACCTTACACATACTTCTCACTCCTCCTAATTGTTGTCCTACATGCAGTAGCGGTGCCACTCGGGCCGCCAAGATTTTCACCAGGATATTATTATCAATATTTATTATGAATAGTGGTCTAAATTACCAACAGACCTGCGGAGGTTTCTCAGGTTTAAGAAGAGTGATGACCATTGCTTCCTGCACAGAGGGCGGTAGCCCACATTTCTGAGAGGTTTCATTATACATATCTAGCAAATAGGGGACAAAGAGATCACTGTATTCTTAATAGAATTCTTCAGGTATACCATCGCTGGCCGGAATGTTACCGTTTGTGAGGTCTCTAATGGCGTAGGTCACATCCTTTGTGGTGACTGGGAAGCACAGAAATTCTCACTTCGCCCTTTCCACCCAGGCCAGCGTGACCTGCTCTAAGTAGTCTCTGAGCCACTTCTCACCCGCTTGGTATGTGGAAGTGTATAGGGTTTGATAATAAGCTGTGAATTCCGCTAAGATATCTGCCAGAGGGAACTTTTATCCCCTTCAGCTGTGATTATGGTAGTAATATAGTCTTATGCCCATTTAGGTTTAATCAATCTAGTCAGTGTATGTCCAGATCTCTCACCCTCCCAGTAGGTCCAGGTGGCAGCATATTTCCTCAAGTATTTGACTTCTTGGTCCATTTCCTTTCAAAATTCCCTCTGTTTTGACTGGATCAGGTAAGTGTGTCCAGTTACTGGGGCATTTCATTCTGAGATTAGCTGTTTCAGGTGGAACTCTATGTGCTCAAGATTGTCTCTAATTGATATAAGGATGCCATGTCCCTTTGATATACACTCTCCTCATATTACAGCTTAAAGGACTCTCAGACTGTCCCACACCAATGCACTAAGTCCATGTTGATATCAAAATAATTCACTATGGCCTATCTTATCTCCTCTCTACACAACTTATCTAAAAGCATGGTTGGCTGCAAGCGCCATAGTCATTGTGTGCTGCCTGTGTTTGGCAAGTGCAAGGTAAGTCGCACCGGTTAATGATCAGATAGTTTTCAGGGCATGTGCATGACTTCATGCATCCAGCCTAATATGTCTTTGGTGCCCAACCAAAAGTCCAGTCTCGAGGCGGAGCCATGGACCCTTGAATAGAACGTATATGCTTGCTAAGCATCAGTGCCCACTCTCCATATGCCAACTAATTCTTGGGTCTGCTCTATATCAACAGTGTATGTCGGGCAAGCACATGATGGTGAACTCTAGTTTGTGCTATCCACATTATCAAGCAGTGTTAAGTTGAAGTCTCCCCCCATAGTATGGTGCTAGGCTGAAGGCGGGTACAATGTGCCATGACCATCGTAGGAATTTGGGTCAGCATGATTGGGCCATAGATATTGATAATGGTGAGATGTATATGTTGTAGGATACCCTGGAAATCAGATAACGCCCCTCTGTATCAGCCACCACCTGGGTGGGTCGGAAGTACAGAGTGCATTTAACTAGAATGGCAACCCCCTCTAGAATAGGTTGAATACGTAGCAAAGAATAGATGGGAGCTCCACTTCTTGGAAACATACTGGCTTTTATGGGGTAAGCGTGTCTCCTGAAGTAGGAGTATGTCGATTGAGAGTCTCATAGCGTAGGCCAAGACTTGATGTGTCTTTTTAGGCTTATTCAGGCCTCGCACGTTTCACATCATACATTTTACTAGAGGGAGTTTCCTCTCCATCACTATATCAGGGCCGTCATGCATTAGCGTGTGTCACAGAAGTGGTCATTTTGTGTGTGCAAGGGTCACTCTCAAAGCTATGTAGCTATTTTAACCACAATTCCCATGACACCCCCTTCCCACACCGAAACCTATCTGGTCAGCAACCCATCCCACCCACCCATCTTCCCAATAACCCCTTTAATTCCCAAACACAGGGGCATATTTATGAGTGCTTTGCGCTGCCAGAGTGTCACATTTTGTGATGCTCCAGCGGCGCAAACTACAAAATCATATTTATGAGGTCACGCAAAGCCACTTTGCGTGGCTTTCAATGGCCTCATAGATATGGAGTAAGGCAAGGCAGCACAAATCACTGTGTTGCCTTACTCTGCACTATGGAGGAGTTCCATGGGCACTGCAGTGGGTGTTCCCACGCAACACCCATGGATTTTGGTGCTTTCCCAGATTTACAAAACCCTCTATCCCATTACTAACCAATTCCTTTACTGTAAGAAATTCGGATACTGGTTGAGCGGGTTGAAACCCTACTCAAGCAGGAACCACAATCCTTGTCAGGCTGAAGCCAAAAGCAAACCCCAAATTAGCCTGTGCTGAACCCTCTGGGAGCTTGGCACAGAACAGCCAGGCTTATTTAGAGGCAATGTGCAAAGTATTTATGCAACACTTCAAACAGAAGTAAAATTAAAACAATACACAACAATGGATCCCTCACCAAATTAGAAACAATAGAGTGGACTTTCATAAATAAAACAAGACCAAAACGGTAACCATCCAATCAGTAGATCTGAAGATATGCAATTTTAAAGATTTAGGTGAGAATAGCGCCAAAAAGCACAAAGTGCCAACTGTGGTGATCTGTTCGCAAGTAGAGGCTGACTGCAATGAAGCGTAGGCTGTCTATATGGACCCCCTTGAGCCCACTGAACAGGAGTACCTTAAATCATGGTTGTGGAGTGTTGCGAAGTCCAGCATCGAGGATGTGTCACACAGCAGAGACGATGCACCGGTTCCGAGGGGCTGCAATGCGAGGTCCTGCATCGCTGTTGAGGATCCCATTGGCACAGGGCTTGCGATGTAAAGTCCAGTGTCACGGATGCGTCGTGCAGTTGAGGCAATGCGTCGGATCCGAGGAGCTGTGAGGCTGCGATGAGGAGTCCGGAGTCATCGGGGAGGCAGCCATCGACGAGGGGCTTACGATGCGAAGGCCCGCATCAGGTATGCGTTGCACAGCGGTGGTTCCGATGAACCTGAAGGGGCGATGCAGAGTCATTGTGATGGGAAAATTCACGCAGCAGAAGCAGTGCTTCAATACTGCTCGGGGTTGTGCCGGGCAGCAAAGGAGATATGTCTGTTCTGTTGGATCCACAGAGGGAGAAAGAGCATCTTCGGGCCCACTTCCAAGGGTCTAGGACTGGCGTGGCACCACTTGGAAGGATAGGACTCACATTTGCAGATTCTAGGTGCAGGTTACAAGCGACTTGGCCTTTGGAGTCATTCTGGGAGTCTTGGGTACAAGTTGCAGGTCCAGTCCTTCTCACCCAGTCAAGAGGGCAGCAGGTCAGCACAGCAAGGCAACAGTTCTTCAGGGCAACAGTCCAGCAGAGAGGCAGTCCTTGCAGCAGCACAGCAGTACTTCTTCCTGGCAGAGTCTTCCACAGGTCCAAACGTTTATTGGAGAGTTGTTGTCTGAGGTCCACTATTTATACCTGACGCCTCCTTTGAAACGGAAGAAGCTTCTAGAGGGTTTTCCTTTGATGTGCACAGGTTTCCTGTCTCCCCTGCCCTGTCTCCAGACTAACTACAGGGGGTATGCAGCACTTTGTCCCTCATCTCAGCCATCATCTCCTTGTGTTTGCTTTGTTCGCCCTAAGTTGGCAGGGTATGCCCAGACGTGGGTCCCTTGCTCACTTTGTCACTCTATTCAAGCTAGCCTGGCTGATGAAGGGTGTTACCCAGAAACCGGTCCAAGGATGCTTGTTTCTGGTTCAGGGAAGACCTGGCTTGGCAGTTCGGGCTGGACTGTTGCCATGAGGCACAGGGTCAAGACTGATTTGCATATAGCTGGGTCTGAACTGAGGTGGCGAAGTGAGCTAAAGAATGATGATGGATTCAACCCAGATCTGTGACTGGGGGTGAGTGTCTGAAAAGTTTCAGCGCTCCGTCCATCATCTCCTTGTGTTTGCTTTGTTCTCCCTAAGTTGGCAGGGTATGCCCAGACGTTGGTCCCTTGCTCACTTTGCCACTGGATTCAAGCTAGCCTGGCTGATGAAGGGTGTTACCCAGAAACCGGTCCCAGGAGGCTTGTTTCCGGTTCAGGAAAGACCTGGCTTGGCAGTTCGGGCTGGACTGTTCCCATGAGGCACAGGGTCAAGGCTGATTTGCATATAGCTGGGTCTGAACTGAGGTGGCGAAGTGAGCTAAAGAATGATGATGGATTGAACCCAGATCTGTGACTGGGGGTGAGTGTCTGAAAAGTTTCAGCGCTCCGTCCATCATCTTGTGTTTGCTTTGTTCGCCCTAGGTTGGCAGGGTATGCCCAGACGTGGGTCCCTTGCTCACTTTGTCACTGGATTCAAGCTAGCCTGGCTGATGAAGGGTGTTACCCAGAAACCGGTCCAAGGATGCTTGTTTCTGGTTCAGGGAAGACCTGGCTTGGCAGTTCGGGCTGGACTGTTGCCATGAGGCACAGGGTCAAGACTGATTTGCATATAGCTGGGTCTGAACTGAGGTGGCGAAGTGAGCTAAAGAATGATGATGGATTCAACCCAGATCTGTGACTGGGGGTCAGTGTCTGAAAAGTTTCAGCGCTCCGTCCATCATCTCCTTGTGTTTGCTTTGTTCTCCCTAAGTTGGCAGGGTATGCCCAGACGTGGATCCCTTGCTCACTTTGCCACTGGATTCAAGATAGCCTGGCTGATGAAGGGTGTTACCCAGAAACCGGTCCCAGAAGGCTTGTTTCCGGTTCAGGAAAGACCTGGCTTGGCAGTTCGGGCTGGACTGTTCCCATGAGGCACAGGGTCAAGGCTGATTTGCATATAGCTGGGTCTGAACTGAGGTGGCGAAGTGAGCTAAAGAATGATGATGGATTGAACCCAGATCTGTGACTGGGGGTGAGTGTCTGAAAAGTTTCAGCGCTCCGTCCATCATCTTGTGTTTGCTTTGTTCGCCCTAGGTTGGCAGGGTATGCCCAGACATGGGTCACTTGCTCACTTTGCCACTGGATTCAAGCTAGCCTGGCTGATGAAGGGTGTTACCCAGAAACCGGTCCCAGGATGCTTGTTTCCGGTTCAGGGAAGACCTGGGTTGGCAGTTCGGGCTGGACTGTTCCCATGAGGCACAGGGTCAGGACTGATTTGCATATAGCTGGGTCTGAACCGAGGTGGTGAAGTGAGCTAAAGAATGATGATGGATTGAACCCAGATCTGTGACTGGGGGTGAGTGTCTGAAAAGTTTCAGCGCTCCGTCCATCATCTCCTTGTGTTTGCTTTGTTCACCCTAAGTTGGCAGGGTATGCCCAGACGTGGGTCCCTTGCTCATTTTGCCACTGGATTCAAGCTAGCCTGGCTGATGAAGGGTGTTACGCAGAAACCGGTCCCAGGATGCTTGGTTCAAGGAAGACATGGGTTGGCAGTTCGGGCTGGACTGCTCCCACGAGGCACAGGTTCAAGACTGATTTGCATATAGCTGGGTCTGCACTGAGGTGGCGAAGTGAGCTAAAGAATGATGATGGATTCAACCCAGATCTGTGACTGGGGGTGAGTGTCTGAAAAGTTTCAGCGCTCCGTCCATCATCTCCTTGTGTTTGCTTTGTTCGCCCTAAGTAGGCAGGGTATGCCCAGACGTGGGTCCCTTGCTCACTTTGCCACTAGATTCAAGCTAGCCTGGCTGATGAAGGGTGTTACCCAGAAACCGGTCCCAGGATGCTTGTTTCCTGTTCAGGGAAGACCTGGCTTGGCAGTTCGGGATGGACTGTTCCCATGAGGCACAGGGTCAAAACTGATTTGCATATAGCTGGGCCTGAACTGAGGTGGCGAAGTGAGCTACAGAATGATGATGGATTCAACCCAGATTTGTGACTGGGGGTGAGTGTCTGAAAATTTTCAGCGCTCCGTCCATCATCTCCTTGTGTTTGCTTTGTTCGCCCTAAGTTGGCAGGGTATGCCCAGACATGGGTCCCCCTTGCTCACTTTGCCACTGGATTCAAGCTAGACTGGCTAATGAAGGGTGTTACATAGAAACCGGTCCCAGGATACTTGTTTCCTGTTCAGGGAAGACCTGGCTTGGCAGTTCGGGCTGGACTGTTCCCATGAGGCACAAGGTCAAGACTGATTTGCATATAGCTGGGTCTGAACTGAGGTGGCGAAGTGAGCAAAAGAATGATGATGGATTCAACCCAGATCTGTGACTGGGGGTGAGTGTCTGAAAAGTTTCAGCGCTCCATCCATCATCTCCTTGTGTTTGCTTTGTTCGCCCTAAGTTGGCAGGGTATGCCCAGACGTGGGTCCCTTGCTCACTTTGCCACTGGATTCAAGCTAGCCTGGCTGATGAAGGGTGTTACCCAGAAACCGGTCTCAGGATGCTTGTTTCCGGTTCAGGGAAGACCTGGCTTGGCAGTTCGGGCTGGACTGTTCCCATGAGGCACAGGGTCAAGACTGATTTGCATATAGCTGGGTCTGAACTGAGGTGGCGAAGTGAGCTAAAGAATGATGATGGATTCAACCCAGATCTGTGACTGGGGGTGAGTGTCTGAAAAGTTTCAGCACTCCGTCCATCATCTCCTTGTGTTTACTTTGTGTGGAAGCAGGCCACTGCCTAGTCAAGTGTAATTAGGGCTGTGCCCAACCCCGCCCTCTCATCCTGCCAGCGATGGCCCATCCAGGCACACCTAAGCTCTCTGTTGTGTTTGGCTGTCTAGGAGGAATTCACAAAGCCCAACTGTTAGCTACACCCAGTCATGTGACCCAGAGACAAGCTGCAGGCACTAAATGGCTAAGGCAGGAAAATGCTAACTATCTAAAAGTAGCATTTTCATTACAATCCACTTCCAAAGACGTAAAACATGAACTTATTAGCGCTTCCCATTTTTAAGTTACGGTTTATTAAAAGTAATAAGGTAACTCCAATGTTATCCTATGGGAGAGGTGGGCCTTTCAGCTGTGTGAAACGAAATTAAGAGCACTAGGTCATACAAAACTTGAAAGCATATGTTCTACATTTTAAATACACTGCACCCTGCCATCTGGGCTTTCCAGGGCCTACCCAAGGGTTTACTTAAATGTATTAAAAAGGAAGTTTTGGGCCTGGTAAAAGTTTTATTTGGCCATGTCGAAATGGCGGTTAAAAATTGCACGCACAGGCTGGAATGGCAGGCCTGAAACATGTTTGAAAGGGCTATTTAAGTGGGTGGCACAATCATTGCAGCGGCCTCACCAATAGCATTTACTTTACAGGCCCTGGGTACACATAGTACCACTTTACTAAGGGCTTATAAATACATTACATATGTCAATTGGGGATAAGCCAGTGTTACCATGTTTTAAGGAATGAGCCTACGCACTTTAGCACTGGTTAGCAGTGGTAAAGTGCACAGAGTTCGAAGGCCAACAAAGCAATATCACAAAAATATGGAGGAGTACTGCAAAATGTTTGGGGGAAGACCACCCTAAGGCTGACACTAACCCATCCATGATGACTAAAAACCCTGAAGGACACGGGACATTGCTGTTGCAGCCTCCGCTGCAGCCATGAGGGGAACGGCCCAACCACAAGCCCCAGCTGCCCTTGCGCTGTTGCGCCGCATAACGCTGCACACGTGCCAGGAGGCGCGATAAATTCAACGCGGCCCTCCCGCAGCGCGGGACGCTGAAGGACACGGGACATTGCTGTTGCAGCCTCCGCTGCAGCCGTGAGGGGAACGGCTGAGCTCGACCACGTGACAGGAACGGCCCAACCACAAGCCCCAGCTGCCCTTGCGCTGTTGCGCCGCATAACGCCGCACACGCGCCAGGAGGTGCGATAAATTCAACGCGGCCCTCCCGCAGCGCGGGACGCGGATCACTGACATAATATCGAGGAAGAAAATATCGACCTGACAAAATATCGAGTTAAAAATATCGAATACCAAAATATCGACTCCCTATCTACAAACAGGTAAGTACAAAAATATCGAATCAAAAATATCGTTGTAAAAAATATAGTCAAAATATCGAATTTTTTAAATCTCTTAAAAGTAATGTATAATTAATAAGATAATAAATATAATTAAGTAAAACATACTTAAAAATACTTAAATAACTTTCAAATTAATGAATAATTAATTTAAGTAAAAAAAAAGAAACATAAATTTCTATTTTTTAATACATACATATATTAACGTAATATTATTAAAAAATATTCAATATTTTTAACGTAGGATAGCGGGAGGGTAAAATTTACTATTCCCACTAAGTGAGTGCAACAGTAGGGAAAGCGTTGGATAGCGTAGGGGTAAACATTACTATTCCCACTCCAAAGAGTGCAACAGTAGGGAAAGCGTTGGATAGCGTAGGGGTAAAAATTACTATTCCCACTCCAGTGAGTGCAACAGTAGGGAAAACGTTGGATAGCGGGAGGGTAAAAATTACTATTCCCACTCCAAAGAGTGCAACACTAGGGAAAGTGTTGGATAGTGTAGGGGTAAAAATTACTATTCCCACTCCAGAGAGTGCAACAGTAGGGAAAGCGTTGGATAGCGGGAAGGTAAAAATGACTATTCCCACTCCAGTGAGTGCAACAGTAGGGAAAACGTTGGATAGCGGGAGGGAAAAAATTACTATTCCCACTCCAAAGAGTGCAACAGTAGGGAAAGCGTTGGATAGTGTAGTGGTAAAAATTACTGTTTCCACTCCAGAGAGTGCAACAGTAGGGAAAGCGTTGGATAGCGGGAGGGTAAAAATTACTATTCCCACTCCAGTGAGTGCAACAGTAGGGAAAGCGTTGGATAGCGTAGGGGTAAAAATTACTGTTTCCACTCCAGAGAGTGCAACAGTAGGGAAAGCGTTGGATAGCGGGAGGGTAAAAATTACTATTCCCACTCCAGTGAGTGCAACAGTAGGGAAAGCGTTGGATAGCGTAGGGGTAAAAATTACTATTCCCACTCCAAAGAGTGCAACAGTAGGGAAAGTGTTGGATAGCGTAGGAATACAAATTACTATTCCCACTCCAGAGAGTGCAACAGTAGGGAAAACGTTGGATAGCGGGAGGGTAAAAATTACTATTCCCACTCCAAAGAGTGCAACAGTAGGGAAAGCGTTGGATAGTGTAGGGGTAAAAATTACTATTCCCACTCCAGAGAGTGCAACAGTAGGGAAAGCGTTGGATAGCGGGAGGGTAAAAATTACTATTCCCACTCCAGTGAGTGCAACAGTAGGGAAAGCGTTGGATAGCGTAGGGGTAAAAATTACTATTCCCACTCCAAAGAGTGCAACAGTAGGGAAAGTAATATTTTAATATTTTAATAACAATTATTTAATTATCAATACTAATAAACATTATTATTAAAATGAATTACCAATTACAAAATATTTAATAATTAATTAATTATAAATACCAATACAATTTATTTATTACAAATTATTTACCTATTAATAATTAATTAACAACCAATTAATATTCAATACCAAAAATTTATAAATAATAAAAAATACCAATTAATAATTAATTAACAGTAAATTAATTATCAAAACAAAAAAATTATTTTCAATAATTAATTATTTACAATTAAATTACTTCCCACCATATCCCCTATCAGCCCACAACCCGCTACAAATAATAAATTAATAGAATTAACATAATTATCAATTAATCAATTAATAAAAATTAATTGCCAATTAATAAAAATTAATTACCAATTAATAAAAATTAATTACCAATTAATAATTAATTAACAATAAATTAATTATCAATACCAATAAATAAAAATAAATATTTACTTAATTACAATTAAATTACTTCCCACCCTATTCCCCTATAAACCCACAACCCGCTACGGAATTAAATGACGCAAAAATTAAATAACATAAAAATCATTGCTATAAAAAATTAAACATACATTACAAAAACTAATATAAACTTTTAACACATATACTAACATACAAAACACTTTGAAAAAATTCGATATTATTAAAAATTCAATATTTTTTAATGCCTATATTTTGTACTTAGATATTTTGACAATCGATATTACTTACCTTAATTTCGATATTTTTAACGACTATATTATGTCCATTCGATATTATGTCCATTCTATTTTTTGGATTCGATATTCTGTCCATTCGATATTTTTATTTCAATATTATGTCTATTTACCGCGGGACGCACGTGGGGCGTGCCCGGGCTGCGCCCGTCAGAGCCCGGGAGAGGCTGGGCTGGGCCATCGCTCTAACATCTGACTTTCGGCGTTAATGCGTATCTCCTAACACTAAGGTACTGTCGCAACTATTTTCTTTTCTGTTATTAATACTAGGTGTCTTCTAGTCTTGGAATCATTGTTTGTTACAAACCACGGATTCACGACTATAATCATGACTAAAAATAAAGGAGTTGTTGGCACATTAGATGCGTTTATTCTCAGGGCAGAGTCGCTGCTGACCCACGAAATTGAAATTACCGAGCGGCATCTCTCCTTAGATTGCCCATCACTACCGAGACGTTTGTCATTAGGTACACTTAACCAGGGGGGCTTCCCTCTAATGTGCTCATCGATTAGTACGCAAGATGCCCAAAATGTGCCTAATACCCCCCTTTTGTCAACCCTGGACGTTTTGGACGCACCCCCCATAGTTGTTTCGAACGGGACAAGGATTGCTACTAGAGCAATGGTCTCCAAACCATTGGAGGAGACAACGACTAAGGAGCCATTAGCAAACGAAAACGGGGAGCAGGCACCCAAGCAACTAGAAATCACAAGGGAGCCAAAACTGTAAATCATGCATCCAACCATGTAGTATATTTATTAAATTCGGTGGGTACACAGACTGATGATGTTCTGCCTGCTCCATCAACCAGCAAAACCTGTACGGGGGATCCTGCACCTGTTTCTGTTGTGGAGACCGCCTTGGGAGCTGCTTTAGACAAGTTTAAAGTATTACTGGATAGGAAATTCACCTTGTTATTTGAAAAACTAGAATGTGTAAATGTTATGAATACCCAGAGTGGCAGTAACAAAATTGTACAACCTGAACCATCAGTAACGGTTTATACAGATCCTATTGGGGAGGAGAGTACATCATTTAGGGGCATGGTTACTCAGAAAACAAGAGGTGGGGACGTGCTTAGGCATAGGCAACCTGATTGTGGAATGGCTGCGAAAAACAACCCCAATAATGTTAGACTTGATCTCCCCCCTGAGGCAACTCCTTTAGTTGCAGTGCTTACAGGAGTGCCCCCACTTAATGTGAACGTGACAAAAACTACTGAGGAGCTCTTACGTAAAACCAAATTCTGGTGTAAACAACACTCAGAACATAGGGCTCAGGCTTAAGCATATATTATAATGGCTAGACGCGTTGGTGGGGTGGGACAGAGGATTAAAGAAGGAGAAGGCGAGTGTGTTGTTATTAATTTTGATCAAATAGGGATGGCGGGACTGCTCTTTAAGGGAGGTTATAATGTGGGCCCTGGGGGTATTAGGGCATTACCACTGGGTTTTTTCTACCCTCCCCCAGAAAGTAACCAGCCGCAGGGAAGGATCCCCCTGGAGTCTCCATCACAATTGATAAGGAAGGTTGATCCATTTAGGGGGCAAGGGTCTGGGATGACCAAGCCTGATAATTGGATACAAAATCGAGGCCCATTTCCCCAAAAACCATTGTTTAAACCTGTTAATGAGGTGAGAACGTTGAATGGCTTAGTGTGTTCTAACAGGTTCTCCCCACTAAGCCGATTGGATGAAAATGATTGACTACAGCCCCTTGTTACAGAGGGTAGGGAGGGGGGAGAAGGACTCTCTAGAGAGAGGGCGGAGGAGACCCTGGATTGCAAGATCCTAAGCTGGAATGTAGCAGGGCTCAGAACAAAAAGTAGGGAACCCAGCTGGATTAATTTTCTTAAAACCTATGACATAGTGGGTCTGCAAGAGACATGGGAAATAGAAGATAATTTCTGGCTGGATGGATATAAATCTTATTTTGAGGCAGCTCGGCCCTCGGCATCGGGGAGAGCAAAGGGGGGTCTTCAGATTTTAATATCACTAAAAGTGTTGGGAAAACACCGTTTGGTTCATACTGGTTCCAGCAATTGTTTAGCCGTAGAAATCAAAAAAGCAAATTCCACGAATTTGTTAATAGTAAATTTCTATAATTCACCAGAGGTTGGACTTGTAAATGAGCATTTAAACTGTTTAAAAAGTTTTTTAATTGGATATAGACTTATGCAAACCACTTCTTATGCTATTTTTATTTTGGGAGATTTTAATGTTCACCCGTGTCTGAAGGATTGTTTTGAGGGAGATTATCTTGGCCCAGAGGACCCCCTTAGTTGTATTTTGAGAATAGTCCGCAAGGAGAATGTCTGGAGGATCTTCTTGCGGTACTCAATTTATGTCAACCTAATACAAATAATTTAGGGCAAAGGATCCCGACTTTTAAGGCAAGGGGGCAAGATTCTATAATTGACTACATTTTTATCTCGCAGGTATTATCACCACTAGTTATTAAGTATGGTGCTATATGGTCTGAATATAGTGATCACAACCCTGTTATATTAGAGTTATGTAGGTCAATTGGCCTTAAAGAAAAAGAGGGTCAGTCACCTATCCGTCTGCAGGCTAAGACCACAGACCAGGGACGGTGGCTAAGATGGACGAGCATAATTCCTGAGTTATTTTTAAAGGATTTAATGCATAACGCAGAAGAGTGTTTTTAATATATGCCTTAACCCAGGAGATAATGGCCCAGAGGTTTTATTGGCATTTGAGGAGATTTGTGTGCAGGTGGCAGCGGGCCTAACTTTGCCTAGTAAAAGTTATGTTAATATGGGGGAGAAATGGTTTGATAAGGAGTGTTCTAAAGCCCACCAAAAGCTGATTTCTGCCCTGAAGCAGGTTCCCAGAGATCGTATTCTTGTAGCCCAACTGAGACAGTCTTATAAACTTATAATTAATCGCCGTAAGCAGGAAATTAAAGTTGAGGCATGGAATGACCTACTCTCGGTTGAGGTCAATAGGGATAGTGCAAGATTCTGGGCAATAGTTAACAAACCCTTTTTCTCCGGACAATATAATACTCCCTTACAATGTAATATCACGGAGGATCAGTCGTACTCCCATTTTAATACTGTTTATGGAGCATCACAGGTTGAGTTGGTCTCAACAGTTACTCCGGACTTAGTCCGGGGTAACACACCATTAACTTTTATAGAAATTGAGGTGGAGGCGGCTATTGAACAAATGACCAGCAACAAGGCCCCGGGCCCTGATTGTGTCCCGGCTGATTTATACAAACTAACTCCTCATCTCTGGGCAAAAGTTATTACCAATCTCCTGAACACGGCTAGTACCCACGGGTTCCCGCCATCTTGGTCCCTGTCGACCATTATCCCTGTGTTTAAAAAGGGGCAGAGAGGTGACCCAGGTTGCTACAGACCCATTTCTCTGATTGATTCTGTGGTCAAGGTTTTAGGCAAAGTTATTTTAAATAAACTTTCTGTATGGTTGGTTGACTCTGGTATTTTAACAGACTGTCAATATGGCTTTAGGAAAGGCAGAAGTACCATAGATCAATGTTTAAATTTGCACCTTTAGGTAGAGAAGTACACCGTAGCAAAACAAGGTACTCTGGAGCTGGCATTCATGGACCTGTCATCAGCTTTTGACCTAGTAAATAGAACTAAGTTATGGTCAATATTGTTGGACATGGGGATGGACCGTTGTTTAGTTAACTTTTTAGCAGATCTTCATAAGGATCTTTATGCCAGGGTCAGAGTCAACCAAGATGGTAAATGCACGAAGCACTTTAAAATTGACAAAGGGGTTCGTCAAGGCTGTATATTAGCCCCCTGCTTTTTACCCTTTATATAAATAATTTAAATACTTCCCTTAGCACTGCCACTTTAGATATTCCACGTATAGGGGACAGGGTTATCCCCGCCCTCCTATACGCGGATGATGCGGTCCTTTTGGCTCGTACTGCAATAGGTCTCCAGAAACTCCTGGACTCCTATGGATCTTTCATGCAATCCTTGGACCTTGTTGTCAATAAAACAAAATCACATACGATGACGATAGGGCAGAAGTAAAAAAAATGTAAAACTTTCTATTGTGAGGGGGTCGAGTTGTCAAGGGTCTCCTCTTTCCCCTATTTGGGAGTCTTATTTGATGAAAGAGGCTCATGGACCCCCAAGTTACGGGCAAAAAAACTCGTCATGTCAAGGTCCGTAGCCGCTATTCAAGGTTTTGCCTCCCGACTGGGAGCGAAGCCCCTTGAAGCCCTACTTAAAATTTATGGCTCTAAAAGTATTGCAATAGCATCATATGGGTCTGCAATTTGGGGATTTAAACCTGTAGCGGAACTTCAGCTAGTTGAAAACAAATTTATGAGATATCTCCTGGCTGTTCCTCAATTGACCTCTACGTACGCTATTCATCAGGAGATGGGTAGTGGTTTTGTTGAGGATCAAATTGGGTTGGGTCCTGTGATTTCCTGGTTAAAGACATGGATCAATGCAGAACTGTGTCTGAATAGAGACATTTTTAGGGACTGTTTAGCGCTGGATAATGTAAATAAAATCCAATGGATACATTATGTCAAGTCAATGCTTGGCAAACTGGGACGTCCTGAACTTTTTGCTGCACCTGAAAAGATTGTGAAAGAGGATGTGGCATGGGTTAAAGCCCAATTTTTAAATATGCGGTTTGTAGAGAGGGAGGCACTGGAGATTGAGAAACCAACGGTGAGAGCCCACTTGCTGCTAAAGACAGTCCCACAGATAGAACCGTATTTGTCAATAGTCACAAAACCTTTCCATCGATTTTTACTAACCAGGTTTCGTTTTAATCTTATTCATTGTCTTTTAGCGGATGTACAGGGCTGGAGCAGGGTCAACGATCTAGGCCCTTGTACTTGTGATAATTTTTCTTTGCAGGACACTATGCACTTTACTATGTTCTGTGAGCATTTTAGCCCCATGAGGAGAAAGTTCTTAAGAACCATATTAAAGGACAAGGGATTTGTGCAAGTCAGACCAGCCTTAGTATATCTGCAGCTGTTAAATAACCCACTGGAGATTTTTAACATTGCTAATTTTTTGGTGTCGGCAGTGAGGCATAGGAAGAAAGGGTGCTAGATATTTTAAAGTGTTGGATGATTTTATACACAGATACAATTGTTGTTTTTATTGTCTGAGAAATGAAATATGATCCATTTGTTTTTACTGGTTTGTTTTTAATTGACTGTATGTGATATTTTAAAGGGTTTAAAATATATTAATATGTTTTTTATTTACTTTGTATGTAAATTGTTCTCTGCGGTGTGCTTTTATGGCTTTTGTTAGCCGAATAAAGTGGTTTGAACTGAACTGACTAAAAACCCTTTAGTTACCTGTACTCTTACTTATCCGGAACCCTAAGAAGCCCTCACCACGTGTTACACTTAACCATCCCTAAAGAAATCCTCAAACTCTTACTACCCTGTATCCTTACCCATTCCTGAACCCTAAAAAAACCTTCTACCCCACACCCCTGCCTATCCATGAACCCTAAAAATCCTTTAAAAGCCTTACTACCCACTACCAAAACCCATTCCTGAATCCTAAGCCTTGTACTACCTTCTACACTTACTCTTCCCTAAACACTATAAAACCCTGACTACCCATACCCTTACCCATCACTGACCCTTAAAAACTCATTTATGTTCCTTACTAACCTGAACCCTTACCCATCCCATAACCCTTAAAACTCTTTTTTTAAATTACAGAATAATTATGTCATTTTAAAGTAACACCAAAAAAGACCTTGGTGGTACTTACCTGTATATTAAAGGCATGCAGGTTAACATCCTGACAGGTACAGACCACAAGGTGAAGGGTAGTTACCTCATACACCACCTTTATGGGACTTGAACATCCCTATAATCATACTGGATATCTGTAGCGAATCTAACAAACCATTATAATCACACTCTAACACAAACTATCTATGTGGAGACATAATTATGCCAATAATCACACCTTATCTCTGGACTTGAACATTATTATGTTTATACACTAGCTGTCTGGGATTGGAAAATTATCCACACACAATGTCTGTGTGGAGACTTGAACATCCCTGTAACTACACACTATATCTCTTGAGACTTGAATGTCCCTTTAATCCACACATTATCTCTGTGGGGACTTCAGCATTATTATATTCACGCACTATCTCTGGGGAGACCTGGGCATCCCTGTAATTACACTCTATCTGTATGTCACATGAACATGACTATAATCACTATCTTTGTTGAGACTTGATCACCACTATGATAACACCCTATCTCTGTGGGAACTTGAACATCATTATATTCACACACTATCCGTGTGGAGACTTGGACATTATCTTTAAACATGTTTCACTGGGGACTTGCACAAAATTGCATTTGCAACCTACCTTAATGGGGACTTAAACACAATCATCCTCAAACACTATCTCTGTGGGGACTTGAGCATCACATTAGTCACCCACTGTCAGTATGGGGACTTGAACATGATAACCTTCACACACCATCTCTCCCTGGGTACTTGAATGTTAGAATATTTGTGGGGACTTGAACATCGCTATAATCACACACTATCTCTATGGGGACTTAAACATCACCATAATCACATACTATCTCTCTAGGGTCTGGAATACCACTATTATCACACACTATCTATGTGGAGACTAGAACATGCCAATATAATTACATTGTCTCTTGATATGAACACCATTATTATCAAACACCTTCTGTTTGTAGAATTAAACCCTGTCTTTACAGACAATTAGATTGTGTATGTGAACACAATTTTCTTCACACACTATCTCTGTGGTTGCTGAAAATCACTACAATCACACACTATTGTTTTGGGGGATTGAACATCACTATAATCACACACTATCTCTGTGGGGTCTTGAACATCACTATATTCACACATTATCTTAATAGGCCATTAAACGTCACTCTAATCACACATTATCTCCCGGGACTTGAACATCAGTATCATCTCACACTATCTTTGTGAGGAATTAAACATCACTATAATCACTCTCTGTCTTTGTGGGAACTTGATCATGATTGCCTTTACACTTTATCTCTTTGGGGACTCGAATTCCCTATGATCACACACAATCTATGTTTGGACATGAACATCATAATGTGTATTGAACATTGTCTTTACACATTATTTCACAGGTGACGTGAACACAATTGTCTTCATACACTATCTCCATTGGGAGTTAAAAATCACAATAACCGCACACTATCTTTGTGAGGACTTGAACATCACTTTAATCAAACACTATCTCTATGGGGATATGAACATCACTACAATCACACACTATCTTTGTGGAGGCTTGAAAATCACTATGATCACACACTATCTCTGTGGTGACTTGAACATTACTATTATCACACACTGTCTCTGTGGAGACTTGAACATCACTATAATCGCAGACTATCTTTGTGGGGACATGAACTTTCCTATAATCACATACAATTTATGTGTGGGCTTGAACATCCTTATCCGCACATTTTACCTGTTTGGAGACTTGAACATTGTCTTTATACACCATTTCAGTGGGGACTTGAATAATATTATCTTTACACATTATCTCCGTGGGGACTTAAGCATCACAATAACCACACACTATCTCTGTGCAGACTTGAATATGCCTATAATAACACAATCTATGTTTGGACATGAACATAATAATCCTCACACACTTCTTTTGTGGATTAAACATTGTCTTTACACACTATTACACGCTATCTCTATTGGGGTGCTAAAAATCACAATAATCAACGCTTTGTGAGGACTTGAACATCACTATAATTATACACTATCTCTATGGAGATATCAAAATCACTACAATCACACACTATCTTTGTGGATACTTGAAAATCACGATAATCACATACTTTCTCTGTGGGGACTTGAACGTCACTATAATCACACACTATCTCTGTGAGAACTTGAACATCACTATAATCACACACTATCTCTGTGGGGACTTGAACATCAATATAACCCTGCACTATCTTTGTGGGGACCTGAACATTCCTACAATCAAATCAAAATTATGTGTGGGCCTGAACATCCTTATCCTCACATTCTACTTGTTTGGAGACTTTAACATTACCTTTATACACTATTTCAATGGGGGCTTGAACAATATTATCTTTACACACTATCTCTGTGGGGACTTGACCATCACATTAACCATACACTATCTCTGTGGGGACTTGAATAGGTCTATAATCTATGTTTGGATATAAACATTGTAATCCTCACACAATTCTTGTGTGGGTTGAACATTGTCTTTACATACTATTTCAGAGGGACATGAACACAATTGTCTTCTCACACTATCTCTATTGGGCGTTAAAAATCACAATAACCACACGCTATCTTTGTGAGGACTTGAACATCACTAAAATCATACACTATCTCTATGGGGATATGAACATCACTACAATCACACACTATCTTTGTGGAGACTTCAAAATCACGATAATCACTTTCTCTTTGGGAACTTGAACATTATTATAATCACACACTATCTCTGTGGGGACTTGAACATTATTATAATCACACACTATCTCTGTGGGGACTTGAACATCACTATAATCACACACTATCTCTGTGGGGACTCGAACAATCACTATAATCACACACTATCTCTGTGGGGACTTGAACATCACAATAACCATGCACTATCTTTGTGGGGACCTGAACATTTCAATAATCAAATACGATTTATGTGTGGGCTTGAACATCCTTATCCTCACATTCTACTTGTTTTGAGACTTGAACTTTGTCTTTAAACACTATTTCTGTGGGGACTTGAACAAGATTATATTTACACACTATCTCTGTGGGGACTTGAGCATCACAATACCCACACACTACCTCTGGGGGGACTTGAACCACTATACTCATACCTTATCTACATGGGGACATTCCTATATTCACACACTACCTCAGTTTGGACTTGATCATCATCTTTAAACACTGTCTGTGTGGATATTTGAACTTTGTCATTACACACTATTACATTTGGTACTTGCACAAGATTATCTTCACATACTAACTGTTGGGCACTTGAACATCACTTTGTTTGTGGGTACTTGAACAAGTTTAATTTCACATGCCATCTCCGTGAGGGCAACTATACTCCTATAATCACAAACTATTTATGTGGAGGCTTGAAAATCATTTCTTCAAACACTCTTTGTGTGGGGACTTGTGTAATGTCTTTATGTACTATTTCAGAGGGAATTTGAACACAATCATCTTGAGTATCATTATCTTCTCACTTTACCTCTGCGGGTACTTAAGTCAAGATTGTAGACAGCATCTCAATAGAAAGTTTATGATGATACTGTGATCACAAATCAACTCTATGGACATCATCACACACCATCCCTATGCGGACATTAACATTACATTATGTTCCTAGGAAGATGTGGTCTAACAGCTAGTTTGATAAAAATGTATATCTAAACAAACTCTGGATTCCAATTGGCCCCTGCTTTATTCCATGTATTATTTCTCTATGTGTTAGTTCCCTTATGTCCTATGATTTTGAGCTCTACAAAATGAATGAAATGCAGTTTTAAGTGTAACTGTGCTGCAATCATGATATATTTTCTGACATATTATTAGCATTATTCATTTTTTGTGTACACCTAGGAGATGTGCAGCACTACATATATGAATAGATGATGATGTTATTTTTGTATAGTGCTGATAAAATAAGCATTTAGCCATGCGCCTTTGACTGTATTCAATCACTAATTATACTTATTGAGTTGGTCCTCACAAGGATGGTAGCACATGTTCAAGTACCCAGAAGGGTGGTTCTGAGCACGCGACTAAATAACAATAAATTTGCAAATTTGAAGCAGGATACTATATCATGAATTTTTCTTAACTTTTTTAAGTTATTAGTATATTTCAAAAACATTGGGGTAGGTTAGTCCCCACAAGGCAGGTATCCACACACAGTCCCACAAGGATAGTACCATGTGTGTGTGTGCGTGTGTGTGTGGTGAGAGCAAGGGGTGGGACTGGGAATAGTGTTGAGGGGGAGGCACAGGTGGTGAGTGTGGTGGGGAGTGGAGCGAGAATGGCAAGCTGAGTGGAGTTGTGCAAGACAGAGGGTACAGGTGTGAGAAGAGGCTAGGAGGGTGGGTGGTGTCAGAGAGGCAAAGTGGAACCAGGAACTTAGCGGGGAAGGGAGGGCATAGGTGTAGTTGGGGTGTGGGTTTACAGAGGAAAGGGAGGAAGAGGGGGTCATAGATGTAGGCGGAGTCTGGAGCACAGAGCAAACATGGGTGGGGAGTAAGGGCCAGAGGGAGGAGCATAGGGGAGTGACGGTGATTGCGCTTGAACAAGCAGTGCCCTGCCCCCTTCAGCAAACAGATGGGATGATCAAACAGAGTGGGCCTCATGGTAGGGAACCCCAATTTTTTTTTACTCCCCACCTCACCTTTGAGTTTTGGGGGGGGCAGTCAAATTTGGGAGTGCAGTATTGAAAGGGGTGTTGGGGTGCACTATGAAAGGGGTGATAGGAGGCACCGAATGATGTCGCTTGTGGGGGGTGAAATTTGGGGGTACAGTATTGATAGGAGTGACGTGCACCGAATGACGTGGTTTGTGGGGTATTTGGGGGGCTGCCTATAGTTTTTATGTTGCTCCCCTTTCTCCAAAGGGGGTACCCCAAAAAGGATAGGGGGGTCTTAGGAAATAGGCTTGTGACAATTTCTATTACCAACCACAAGGGGGTGCCACACAGACCTACTGCAGTCATGGTAGTGAAAGTGGCCCTAGGGGTGTTGAAGGAGTGGCAGCATGGAGCCAATTTCTTGTGAGGTGCCCTCTTATTTATTCACCCACCACAAGGGGGCACCCAGGAAGTGACAATTGGTGTGCTGGTACTGAAAGGGCTATATAGCTAGAGAAACAGAAGGAAGGCGAGCGTGGAGTGACACTTGAAGGAATGGCCATCTGAGCACATTTGGGGGGAGATTTACAAAAACATCACGCAATGCAGCGCAGCCCCCGCAAGTCTGTGCTGCATTGCGTGACAGGGAGGGAGCAGGAGAGGGCCATATCTTCAGAGATATGGCTCTCTCCACCCCTTTCCCCAGCACCGATTTCAGGGGTCGAGCGCCACGCACACACCTTAGCGCCATAGCGCCAGGGTGTGTGCATTAGTGTAGCATAGGTTTTGTACGGGAAGGGTACCCTTCCTGTACAAAATACGATGCCCAGACACAATGCAAAGCTTTGCCCACTTTGTATCGTTCTGCACAGTGCAGCACGAATGCAAAGTCAGAAACAGAAGGAGAAATGAAAGCATTTCTCCTTCTTTGCACTTACTTGAAAAGGTGCGCAGTTTCCTCACGCCAAACGCAATCTATTTTGTTTAGTAAATTGGGTTTAGTGTGAGAAACCTTCGGTGGCTGCATGGGAACGCCCACGCTCCACTCATGGTACGCCCTTATGGTGCAAAGTAATGCTAAGCAGCGCTGCTTTGAGTTACTTTTTCGTTATTTCCATCGCCAAACAAGTTTACCGCTGGAAAGTAAATTGGGAAAAAAAGAATCTGTGCCGATTTGCATCACTTTGTGACGTAAACACGACGCAAAATCTTATTAAATCTCCCCCTTGTTCTCCTCACAAAGAGAGGGAAAAGTGTGTGAACCACAAGCGGAGATGCGTTCTATGACATCTGAGAGCATGAAAATGTGCTAAATAAGGGGGGGGTTAGACGAATGAGGCAAGGAGAGGGCCCCTGTGGCAATTGGTTGGATGGGTCATAGAGAATAACTATGGCATGCAAAATTGGCAGCAGTGCATGGATTGGCAGCGTCTGCAGATAGTTTGGGGGTGCTTGCCAAGTGCACTCTGTAAAGAGCCTCACTAACTGTGCATATTTATCACCGAACGTGGCAAATCCTTCATCCTGCAAAGCATCATATCTCACTTGGAAGATTTGAGATGGTGTAAGTGTTTATATTTTGGAGAAATAGTCTTCTGTGCTTCTTTTCCCATCTGAGGACCGTGAAGATGCTTTTCTTCTTGTGCATATCCCTTCAAAAAGACAGATAGCATACTCACTCAATCACTCAGCAAACATCTATGATTTGACACTTTCATCTTACTGTTTTCCTTCCAAATGTCCCCCCTTTGCCACAAATGCAGGCTAATCATTCCTCATTACTCATTCACTCACTTACTGTAGTCCTCCAAGCCATAGGCCCAGCAAAAACCAACATAAACAAGAGGTATGCCAGCAGGCAGATTCAAAGCCTCCCTTTGCCCTTTTGCTCACACTGCTACACTCTAGTAATGCTACGTGGCCACTGCAGCGTAATAGTGTGATTGAGAAGAGGGCTGCACTATGCAAATAATGTCCTCCCATGCTCAGTTTGGTCTACGACAGTCGCAGGTTCCCACCATAGTCTTTCCTCCAACATATTGTCTTCAGCAGATTTCTAAGACTGACAACGTGTCTTAGGCTAAGGCTTTTACCACTCGAAGGTCGCACATGGGGACACCACCGTCATTTACCAGGGTGCCAAATGACCTGCAGTCCTCCTTTATACGGAACCTGGGTGTTCGTGTGCTGGTTTGCTTGCTTACTACTGACTGAGACTGGGTGTTTAAAGCCCAAGTGCCAAGCCAAGCCAGGCCAGGCCAGGCCAGCCGCTCCATCCTGCCTCTGCTGCAGCAGGCGTGATGCAGGCCTAATGAAGAAAAGTCCTGGTTGTGCCCTTTTATGTCTCTTCAAAATGCTGCATGTCTATCTTCTGATGGCACCCAATAAAGGGAGATTCACTAGCTATAACTTTACCCATCATTTCATGAGTCAGACCTAACTCTAGGCCTATATGCCTAGCCAAGCACACAGGCACCATCCACCTGATTTCAGAGCTCAGCTCACACCAAAATGAAAACTCACCACTATTCAACCTGTTTTACTAGCTGCATACCATCACACGGAAAAGGATAACCATAATGTAGGAAAGATTTGAAAGGCTACAGCCATGGAAGCCAGTGTGGTCAATGGGTAAGTTCCTGCCTTCCAGCAAGGCAACCAGGGTTCAGTTCCTGGGGTCGGCACCTGGTGAGTGATGGTGGTGAAGCAGAGGCAAGTCGCAAAAGTGAATTTGTTAGTGAAGTGTGTGTATGCATTAGCTTGTGTGTGTACATACAGGTTTGTGTTTTACTTAATGCAAAATTGTATATATTATTTACATCTAAAGGTAGAGGGTTTGCAGGCCTTTTTTTCTTTTTCTTCCCTGACTTCAACTGGATGTGCCTAAGCTACAGTCTTTCCTATTCTCTAAAGAATGAGGCTTTTCTGTTTATCAGATCACTCTTGGTGTTTTGTTTATCTTTAAAAATAGTGCCTTCTCAGCAAACCTGGGGGCATATTTACAAGGAAGTGACGGAGCGCGGCGTTAGCCTCCTTGGCTTAGCACCGCGCTCCCCCACTTCTGAAACACAGGGCTGCACCCTATTTATAAGAATACGGTGCAGCCTTTTGTTTCCCCCTGCGCTGGCGCTCCTTTAGCTGCCTAGCGCTAATGCAGTATCTCAATTGGTATCAATGACGAAGACAATTAAAAAAGTACGAGAAAGGAAAAGGGAGACTCACGCAAGAATTCTCAATTGTGCACGTGGCATCATATAATTTGAAAGAAAAAATTGGAGACGGTACAGTTGTATCAGCACTGTAAGCATAAATTATATATACAGCCCAATTTGGACTTGGTGCACAAATGTGCTCGTGACACATGAGTGGCGACGCAAGTGACAAAGTGCAAACAGCGAAAACGGCGCGTAGTGAAAATTGGTGAAAGTATGTACAAGTGACTGTGTGGTTCAGCACATAATGATTCACAATAGTTGCGTAGGGATTGATGACATGAGTTAAATAGAACCACACGGGATAAGGGCGCCTTCAATTGCGCTGAGGGGTCAAGACCTACGCAACTATTGTGAATCATTATGTGCTGAACCAGGCTCTAAGTAAATTTTGTACGTTTATAGCTGGCAATGAGAATTTATATCGATAGAGATTTGCCCAGCTCTTTATTGCTCTGTATAGCTTTGCAGTGCTGTATGTTCTAGTTATATTGTATTGTATTGTAGTTGCATTTATACTCTGCTTCATACACCTAATGACATATCAACTTTACACTACAAAAGGGCCTACAGCATCCACAATAAAATTTGCTTAAGGCAACAATGACCTAGGATTAGGAATGCTGACTGCCTGTTGAAGTAAAAGTTTGGTAAAATACCCCTGCTCTGTATTTGTAGGCAATGTTCCCTCTAATTTCTTTCTTCTGTGTGCGTCAGTATAAGGTCTCTGTGCGCTGCAGCCAAGGCTACGTGCACCAAGAACCCAACCGCGTGTGTGGGTGCAGCGACAAATATCAGTGGAAATATCACTCAAACATTTGCTTAATAAAGTGAAAAGACAGTGTATTTCTACACATACAGCACCACATAAAGGGTCTTAAGGCAGGTTTGCAACATACAACAAACATAAAAAGGATACAGTATTCAAAAGCATATTCTCCATTAAAAGACTTTTAATGTAACAATATGTCCCTTACTATCACTTGTCAAATGTGAATGCTACATCCCTGAGAGGTGTGTGTCTGTGTTATTCAAGATTGCACCACAATGGAATCTGTGAAAAGGCATTGTTGTGTCCTATCCTTAGCTAACCACAGAACATTCCTTATATGCGTTTTATCTCCTGCTGCATTTCTTGCATGCCTTTCGCAGCCCTGCCAAGTACCACACACCAGGCTTAGACTAACGCATTTTAGTGTGGTGGTCTGCATCACCACACTAAAATGCATTAAATACACATTTGTAGCGCCTTGACAACACCTGCGTGCTGTGAGGGAGAAGCTGGAGCTGCAAAGTGCACGTCATGTGCACTATTGCAGTAGATAACCGTGCTTTATTCAAGCTGCCAGTTTGTGATCTCATTGTGCAATATACTTTTGATCATCCGGATATTCTTCTGCTACCGACACTACTAGACCAGTAGGCATAATCGGGAACAATGAAAGAAATGGTAGCCGTATCTGACCACCAGCATACTTCCGTCTTTTTTCTAAATCACACAGAGAACATACTGTCTGTTGGATTGCAGAAAATGCCACTTAAATTAAGCGCTGGTGTGACATTCGCAAACAAAGTAAGTGTTGCTGTAGAGAAGTAAGATGGTTGCTATGCGGGTCGAGGTTGAGACCCTAATCTCTATTCTGTTCTGGATGTGTGGGTGGCCAGGGCCTGGCTGCGGGCCTGGAGGACACTTGCGTCTGTCTGAAAGGGTAGTTAGTGCCCTGGTAGTGATGCACCACTGGAAGCATCATGTAGCAAATACATGACAGGTAGCACTGCAGTAGAGGGACCCCTTTGCTGTGCGGGACGTGGTGGCCTGTCGCTTGGGGGTGCTCAGTGAGTGAAGTGGCCCGGGTCCACTGGGGCCTCCCCCGACCACGCACTTGGTGTGAGTTAGAATGGAAGGACCCATCAAGCATTCCACTCACCTCCTGGGCGCAGTACCCAAAAACAGCTTAGCTGTCTGCTCATTTCCAGCACCGCTGTTACCGGGAACACTCAGCTGCAGAGCTCCACTTTGCTTGGGGACAATTTGTGTTGCCCATTGTCTAGACCACCTGGGGAACTGACAGTCTTTGGAATGAGTGAGTGGCTGATAGCCTCCTAGTGAGAGAGCAACAAGGAGTGTCGGGCTATTTTCCCACAGGAGGAAGAAAAGCACACAAGGAAGAAAGCAAGAAGAGCACGGTGGAGGGAGAGTTTAAAGGTAGGAGAAACACAGGAGTGAGAAATCAGCATGGAGCAGTTGGGATTGCAGAGAAAAGCACAAGAGGGACAGAGAGCATCACGGAGAGCAGGAGTGTTTTGCAGATGGAGAAACACACAGAGAGGAAAGCAACATGGAGCAGGAAAGAATACAAGTGAAAGAGCAACACGGAGTGCAGGAGGTAGTGCCTCAGTGACTCTGCTTCAAAATGTGCTTTTAAATTTTATTAATAGATCTAGCACGCCGCAGTGGTGCCGCTCCGACTACCTCAGACCTTGATTTTGCTTGCGAGAAAGTGTCACTCATAGTCATTGAAATGGCACTCATAATACACTGAAATTAAGGAAAATGTTACATGTAGCAATCTAAAACCTTGGTAGCCATGCATTTGTTTAAAAAAGCGTGGCAGATTGTGTGCCTTTTTGAAAGTTTTCATGTTAATTTCAGCGCTCGTCTTGCCTATACACATCGCTGCAATTAACTTGAATATTTTCAAAAAGGCAGCTAATCTACACCGCTCTATCAATAGGTTGACCATACGTCACGGATTTGCCGGGACAGTCCTGGTTTTTCACCACCTGTCCCAGTAGATTTTGGTAAATTTGGCTCATGTCCTGGTTTTTAGAGCGGGTCAATTGAAAACGGTGGGAGGTGCCTCTTTCTGTTTTCCAAAGCAGGGACAGTTAGCAGCTGTTTTAAAAAATCAATTTAATTAACTGGTATGATACTGGCTTTAAAATCTTTATTTTATCAATGTTTTTACTGCCTCTTCTGTAATTCTATGCTGATGAGCGCTGTTATTCTGTGTGCTCCATTAAAGTAAAAATTGTAGTCAGCCCTGCCAAGTACCATGCATCAGGCGTTAGACTAACGCATTTCAGTGTGGTGGTCCGCATCTCTGCACTGAAATGCAAAGTCACGCATTAATAAATCCTCCTCCGATGTCAAGCCCAGTGCCAGCTGGTAATTAGCACCACTTACAGAAAGCTGGCAGCCCGTGGTCAGCCCTGCTTGCGCAGACTTCGGGGTTGGCTCAGCTAGCTTTGGGTTGGCTTTAGAAGCTACAATGTAACAACTTCACCCTTAGTGGGCTTGCGCCTCATTCAGCTTCACTGACCTCACGTGACAACGAGCGAATCAGTGTCTGCATAATTTACCCTGCGCCCAAGGTCCGATACACTGACACCGACTACGCACCTACCTATAGGTGCCCTGCCACCTGCGGTGCGAGCATGAGGCATGGCATTCAGTTTACATTTGGCAGTGGGCACCGCGCATTGCTGTGCTGACCCGCGCTGCCCTAATGTGCCTATGGCTACCCGCGACCCGACCAAGACTGCGGCCGCTGCGGAAGTGGTGCTACTTCATGTTTAGCAGACAGCCTGCACGAGTCGTCGCATCCTGGACCATGGCATCTGCCTGCAGCCTGGCCCGTGCAGGGGGAGTTGTCGCGGCGGGCTGCTGGCATCTTCAAAAGTCACAGGTGAGACCCCGGGGTGCAACTAGACTTGAGTCTGGTATGTTGATAGTAAACTCTGCCCACCCATACGCATACCAGACGTATTGAAGTGGCCTAAGGACGTCAGCCGTAATGCAGGCTGTGAACACCAAGGACCGTGCTAAAACTTTCCCAGCACTGTGACTTTTAAATAAACAAAGCGCACTTATGAATGCTTTTTCCTGCACAGCCTGCCATGCCCGTCACTTGCAGGCCCTTGGTAGACTGTGCTGGAAACTGAGAAAGTGTGACGCAGCCCAGGATGCCAATATGAAATAATTTAATTAAAATCTTACCTGCTCATTTCCTCAGTCCCCTGCAGCCTCACAGACAGGTTAATTTTGCAGAACGTTGTTCAGTTGTTGACTGAAAAACCGTTCACCACATGCCCTTTTTCAATCGTGTGACACAGTTACAGTGTACTGGCACCAGGGTCACCATCACGGCCCGGGTGACAGCGAGCTGAGACTTAGAGCTACCCAGTGCAGTTTACGTTAGGACTCGGACTCAGTGCAGCCCCTAGGACACACAGGCAGCAGCTCCTCTCTGCTGACACAGACCATAACAAAGCACCGTACAATCTGAGGCCAGTCCTGAAAGGCCAGGCCCGGCCTCTCTCCTGCAATAATCAGCAAAGCACCACCAATGACCCCTAGCCCCATCTCAACCTGGCCTGAATCTTGCTTGGCACAGGTGAGCTGAACACTGCGGATGTGAATGTGGTCAAGATGGACTGCGAAGGAGCAGGTTGGTTCTGATGGATATGAATGGAGTTAGTTCTAATGGATGTGTGGTGTTTGAATGCACTGTGTAGGGCAGGTTGGTTCATATTGGGAATGGGGTTTTAGTGTACTGGTTAGAGCCAGGCTAATTTTGCTCTCAAGAAAGTGTCACTCAAAGTCATTAAAATGTCACTCATAACTGCACTCAGGGCACGAGTCGGGGGTACACGCGGGTGGACGTCCACCCACGTTTTTCACAAGGTGAATACCGTCCATCCTGCCAAGAATTTTGGCCCCACTGAATAATGTGCTGAACTCATCCCGGTGTAATTTCAAACAATTTCAGCAGCACCTGCACGTTGTCTGCTTTCCATCTGCAACAAGTAACAATGTGCAGACGGGGACGGGGCTTTCTTATTTAAGACTCCTGCTGGGCCCATAACAAAGGTGGAATTTGAGGGGTCATCAGGCCTCCTTTTGTCTCACACCTGATGCAAATGAAGAGGAGGGGAAACAAAGGCTCAAACCTTGCTAGCTTTTCACACTTACTTAAGAGAGGCAGCTTTTCACTTTGTTCAGTCCCTGTTTAGGATATATGCACTGTAAGAATATCAGATGTGTTGATCTTTCTAAGTATTTACACAGAGCAAATTGCATTTATATAGAGCTTACTTCCCCTTAGGTGGCGTGGAAATAATTTAAGTACCACTATTTTTTCTTGTATAGCCCTACTCATTCCAATGCAGGGTGTCAAAGCACTTTACATCAACACGTGCATATTACATGTACAATAAATTATATAAGTTTGTAAATGAATGTACAGGATGTGTTACATAAAACTGGTTGCAAGGTGTAGAAGTCACATATCATCTTCCATAGCTCACTGTGCTATTATCCTCGCAATGCGCTCAGACGTACACATGATAGACCTGCTAAACATATATGTGAAGGCTTTAGATCTGATGTCACTTCTTGTGATGCCACTTCCTGTAAAGTCGTGGCTTGTGATGCCACTTTCTATGATGTCACTTCTTGTGATGCCACTTCCTGTAAAGTCATGGCTTGCGATACCACTTTCTATGATGTCACTTCTTGTGATGCCACTTCCTGTAAAGTCGTGGCTTGTGATGCCACTTTCTATGATGCCACTTTCTATGATGCCACGTCCTGTAATGCCAGTTCCTGTAAAGTCGTGGCTTGTGATGCCACTTTCTATGATGTCAATTCCTGTGATGCCATGTGTGATGCCACTTACTATGATGTCAACTCTTGTGATGCCATGTGTGATGTCACTTTCTGTGATGCCAATTCCTGTGATGCCATGTGTGATGTCAATTCCTGTGATGCCATGTGTGATGTCGCGCGCCGTGATTGATGTCGCGCGGCGTGATGTCGCGAACCATGATGTCACTTGCATACTGCCTAACTAGGTTAGTTCCCCCACTTCTTTTTTTAGGACTTGTGCCCTGATTGCTCTGAAATTTTGAAAATGTCACACATAGCAATCTGAAACCTTGGCAGCTATTTGTAGTCCATTTTCTGTTTGTGCAAAATGTCCCGGTTTTTGGCTTTAAAATTCAGGTCGCCCTATCTATCAACAAAAGGCACGCAGCAAGCCTAACAGCACTTCACAATCCCTAATATATATTAGGGATTGTGAAAGCACACGTCGTACTGTTAGGCTTGCTGTGTGCCTTTTGTTAATAGAGGGCAGCAGATTGAGTGCTTTTAGGCTTGCTGCATGACTTTTCTTGATAGAGCGCGGAGGGGGGCAGATTGTCTGCTTTTCTTCAAGTATTCATGTTAATCGCAGCGCCCATCATGCTTCTACAGGGTGCTGTGATTAACATGAATACTTGCCTCTGGTGGTGTATGCGCTTCAAAGAAGTCACTGCGCGCTCAGATTCACATAGGTGCGCAGGCGCGCACCTTAAAGGGAACAGTATTTGTAGGTGGGGTAATATGTGATAACTGGGCTTTTTGTACCTGTTGATCTAATCCAAGGCACTTTAAGTAGCCCTCATTAACTCTGATTACAAGTTGAACGTTACTAGTGGTGTACAAACTCCACACTAGTAATTACCAGTACTGTGTGGTAACAATCAATCATTTTTTGAGTTAAATCCTCTAAGAATGGTGGATTACCTAGATTTTCCGGATATTCCACATGGTATTACCTTTTTCAAGGGTTCTGAACAGGTGGTAAAAGTGTGCAGGTGGCTATGGTAAAAGTGTGTTGTAGGGAAGGGTGGTGTGAGATGGTGAGAACGATGAAGGAATGAGTAAAGAATGTTAGCTGGCAAGAGGGAGCATGTAATGTTCCCATGTGCCTCCATTGAGGCTTAGGCTGGGGTCATGTAAGGGGTCTGGACTACAATGTGGGTTTTATAACTCAGTGATTTTACCTGCTTGGTTTTCTAGACTGGAAAATCAGGTTTGTTGTTCCTGCATCCCGTAAATGTTGGTGCAGGAACACTGGACTGATTACAAAAGTTTGGAATGGAATTCCACATGTGATTTCTGCTCCAGCCAGTTACCAATCAGGGCATTTGCCTTTTATGGGCACCTTGCCAGTGGTCTTATTAGGCAGAGATAGTGTGGCACTAAGAGGTACAGAAGCAATGAAAAAAAAAGCCTACTGTACCTGTAAATGGCTTTTGGATGCAAGAAGCCCATCTTATACGGTGTACAATAAACTTTTTTAAAAACTTACTTGCATATTCATAGTGTTTTAGTTGCAGGCATGGACCTCATAGTACTATGCACAACACAATTCCCAAGGCACCTAGCATGATTCAAATCTATGACTGTCTGGTTACACACACAACTGCAGTGATCGCATTAACCAATAGAGCTTTCACAACATAAAATAATAAATTTTCCACCAATTACTTTAACTTGCGTTTACTTTTCAATGAAGGTGTGTGTGCAATATTTTATATGCATTTACCTGAAGGTCAAAGACCAACAAAATAGCAGCATTGCATTGCACTCAGGTTCACAGATTCCATACTTTGTTATGCACTTCATGCCCAAGATTACCTGTATTTTGGATGCCCCATCTCCTGCACAGTTCAGCATACATTAGCTAAAGAACTGTGGGGCTTATTTATGAGCCCTTGCGTCACTTTTACGCCGTCGGTGCGTCACGTTTTGTGACGCACCGGTGGCGTAAAAAACGAGCCATGTTGCGACCTATTTCCAAAGTGACGCATCTAGGCAGATGCGTCACTTTGTAAACCTGTGCACCACATTATACCTGCGCCAGGCATAATGTATGCAGGGTGGGCGTTCCCCCGCAAGTAAGCCTTGTAGAAGTGGTGCAGTGAAATCTATGAGATTTCACTGGGCCACGTCTAGGACGCCAATGCGTCAAAACCTTATGCCTGCCTCATGGCAGGTGTGAGGGTGACTCAGTGCCATTGGCACTGGCCAACCCCATGCATTGCTGGAGTTGCATCATTCTTAAGACACCACTCCAGCAATGCGTGGGTTTTGCGCAGACAGATGTGTCAGGATTTCTGACGCATCTGTCTTTCCTTGCGCCGTACATTAAATATGGCGCATCCATCGTGTCGCAAAGAGGGTGCAGAGAAACTGACGCATCGATGCCGATGAGTTAGTTTCTCATAAATGAGGCCCTTTGCATGTCCTGGAAGCTGCTGTAGCCCAGGCCAGGTCACATGACGAGGGGGGTGGAGAGGGTTGAAGCACTTTAAGCCCAATCGGTGTTGAGCGCCAGATCAAGGACGCTCTCTGAGCAAAGGCCAGAAGGCGGGATGTCACTTACATTTGTGATGGAGTTCCCATTGCCAAACTCTAATTCAGGTACAAAGCCATAAGTTAAAAAAAAAGAGCACCATAGGCTCAGCTCTGTGCTCCCATGCAAATGGGATTTCCTAGCAACCAGGCAGAGTTGCCAGAAGTGCTAAACTGAATGCATTTGAAAGTCTGGCTTTGCCCTCAACTGAAAAAATGTTTTAACTTAGGACAAAATGCCTCTTTCACTAAACCGCTTTTCAACTCAACAGCGAGCAGGAATTTGATCAGGTAGGCTTGGCTGTGAATATGATAAGAATTATTTAAACTGGCAGCCCTTGTTTGATTTCAGGGTTTGAAGCTGATTATCTAGAAGTGAGATATCAAGAGTTCTGAATTATGGCCGGTCCCGCCCATTATCAAAAGCCACCAGAAAGCAAATGTGCAATTCCCGTGTGTCAGTATATGCAGATGTATTTCTGCTGTGTTGTGCACTACCCTCTTGGGAGAACAGCAGGATTGGGCACTTATGGGAGAACCAATGTTCTCAAATCTGATTCCTGATACATCTTGGAAGAACTGAGCTTTGTGAAATGAATACATCTTAAGTAAAAAGGGAAGAAAGAGTTAGGAGATAATAACATTAAGGGGAGATTGAGGCTCATGTGTTAATTTTAGGTGGAAAGACACCGCAGCAAAACACACATTTGTACTGGGTATGTTTTATGCATGATTAACAAATAGAAGTAAAATGCGGAGAATTATGCAAACAGTTTTTGCTCACTATGTGTGTGATAATGCCCACATTTGTTCAGTTTTTGTGCAAACAGTAACCACCTTCTACAAGCAGAATGCACTCATTTTGGGACAGGTATTAGCTCAAAGGTGGGCTCAAAAACATTTTTGCACTAACGCTTGGTCGACAATGACCCGATTACTTACTGGTAATTGTCATTTCTCTTATTCCTACTCTTTTTGGTCATTAATTATGAGGTATTAGTACCTCAAGACAGGAAATTCCATAGGAGACAAATGGAAAGCAACACCTCACCCACCTGAAAAATGCTCCAATGGGTAAGTTTTCACTGAATTATCCCTGAATTATTAAGCAGTGTAAAAGGCAGACAGAAAGGGGAGGGGGGGGGGGGGGGAGCAATGACGAGGTTCAGAGTAATGAAGATTACTGGAAAGTAATAACATGATCAGGCATACCATCCTTGGATACAGGCGCATCCTTATAAACCCCACTTTAGCAGCTAGAGTGGGGGTTGGTGTTGCTATGCAATTCTGCATAAAATGAAATATGCATGCTGATTTTATGGCACCTTTAACTATGGTCAGAGACTCTGGTCTCCAAAAAGCTCACAAAAAAACGAGCTTTTGCAGCCGAAGGAGGGAGCGGATGGAGGAATGGAGAGAAGGAGAGAGAAGTATAGAATGATGAAGAGAGGATGGTTGGATGCAGAAATGGATTAATAGAGAGGAGGAATGCGGGATGGATGGGGAGAGGGAGAGAGAGAGAGGATGAATAGTTGGCTGTAGAGATGGATGTAGTGCACGTTGGAGGAATAGATGGAGGGAAGGTTGGGTGATGGATGAATGGAAAGAATGTTGAATTCAAAAATGAATGAACAGAAAGAAAAACAGTGACAAACTAAAGAAGGAAGAAGGGTAAGATGGATGGATGGATATCAAGAAGGAAGGATCTGAGATGGATGTAAAAGAAAGGAAGGAAAACACAAAGAAGGATGAAGATAAATATGGATAGATAAAATAAAGAAAGATGGGGAGGAGGAAGGATGGTGGATGGAAAAGGAACAAAGAGGGATGGATGTGTATTTGGATGGATGGACAAAAGTGCATAAAAGAAAGAACAAAGGAAGGAAAGCAAGATAGAAAAGGCAGAAAGAAGGATGGGCAAACAACCACTGAAATGATGGAAAGTAGGAAATATATGTAAGAATTTCAGAAATTCCCACAGCGGGTGCAATCTCCTGAATGACTGAGCTGTTTGGAACATGGTTCAAAGTGGGGAGTATTTCTTTTTCTGGCTATTCCCTTGCTTGGATATCAAACAAAAAAATCAACAAACAAAATGCACAAGCAGGGTCTAATTAAGCAATACCCAGTGAATTTATTAGTGACAAGAATAACAAATATGCCAAGACACAATAAAACTGAGACCTCATTTAAAAAAAGAAAGAAATCTTAACATGAGATTCTGAGGGTAAAAATGCTGAACAAGGGAAGAGGAAAAGCTTAAGTGGCTGCCTTGCAGTTTTCAGTTTTCTCTAAAACTGCTCAGTAACATAAAGATCTACTTTGAATATATCCGTGAAAAGGAATACCTGGGAAAGAACATGAAAGAGGAATTGTAGATTGAATCGATCAGCAGAAAGGTAGCCTTACAACCCTGAGTGGCAACCCCAAAAGTGAGAATAAGGCTGTTGGATGTACAATACTACTGTGGAGAAGAAGGAGGAGGGACAAAAATAGGTATCACAATTTCCTGATCTCTGTGGGCCAAAGTAGCAACTATTGGTTGAAGGTCATAAAACTACCCCATCATGCAGAACCCTGAGAATGGGAGGGCCGTACAGTAGACCCCAAGGCTCTCCAATAAGCTGGAAGGAGTAAAAACAATCTTCATGACAGAAAAGTGTAAATCTACAGAACCTAAAGGTTCAAGGTGAGACCCCTAAAGGGCCCGAAGGACCAAAGAAAGATTCTGTGGGGGAATGAAAGGGCACAATACCAGACAAGAGAAGGAAGAGCCCTGTAAGAGGCAGGAAGCTAGCAGATCATCTTCCCCAAGGATTGCTACCCATTAAGTTCTAAGGGTGGAAACAGATCAATTCCTCTCAAAACCTTTCTAAAGAAGCAAAAGAACAGAAGGAAATTAATATTTAAATGCAGAAATTTAATGCAAAGAACACTAATGCAAAAAGATCCTACAGTGCAGATTGGTCTTCAACATAGAAAGACGTCTAGAACACTGAATAGCCTCAGTTAGGTGCCTCAAGATTCAGTTGCTCTTGAACCCAGGATACTTAACCACCATTATCAGAAAGAGAGAGAGAGGCGAGAGAGAGAGAGAGCGAGATAGAACGAGAGAGAGAGAGAGAGAGAGCATACCGAATAGATAACATCCTTAGGATAGGAGAAAGAAAAGGAACAGAGGAATTTTCAAAACTGAAGAAGAGCCATGGGCAGCCGGAGGAGAAAACAGGATCTGTGTGGCCAATATGGAACTACTAGACTCACGTCTTCTGCTTCATCTTGAATCTTCATAAATAGCTGAGAAATTAAAGGAAACAGAGGGAAAGCCAAGGAATGACATTGTTCTGCATCTGTCCATCAATTGTTCTTTTTGCATTTGTCACCCCGAGTGGGACGGGTATGCCCAGACGTGGGTCCCGTGCTCTCCATGCCACTGGCTTGTCAAGCTATCCTGGCTGATGAGGGGTTTAACCCCGTAACCGGTCCTAGGATGCTTGTTTCCAGTCCAGGGAGGACCAGGCCTGGCAGTTCGGGCTGGACTGTTCCCATTGGGCACATGGTCAAGACTGATTTGCATATGGCTGGGTTCAAACTGAAATGGCATGGGGAGCAAAAAAACAATGGATTTAGGCCCAGATCTCTGTACTGGGGTGAATGTATGACATTGTTCTGCATTCTGTCCATCAATTGTTCTTTTTGCATTTTTAGATAGGAAACAAGACATCGCTGTCAAATGTAATATGCTTGCTCCACAAAGTGATGTCTTAATGATACAGCCAATCTAATCAACACCCATAAACTAGATACACTATACATCACTGAATCCTGGCAAAATGAGGATCTCAAGCAATAATCCTTCTGCAGTGATAATCATATGTAAAGATGGACACCTAAAGCAAGAGGTAGGATCCACAAAATTTCTAAGGACTATCTAAAATATAAAGTACTTCACTTCACCTCCCACAACACCTTCGAATACTTAAATATCTAGGCTTCAAAATCTCCTATAAAATCTTCCTACATTAAACCTAAAAACGAAGGGGTATATGTACAAGCCCCTATCGCCACGGAAACGTCACTTTTTAGGATGTTCCTGTGGCGATACGGACCTCGCCTTATTTATAATGCAGCGTTAAGCCACTTAACGTGGCTTAACGTTGCCTTATAAATAAGGCCCCCTTTCATGCTATGCTTAGCGTGAAAGGGGTGGGCAGTGGGTGTTTCAGTGGGTGTTCCACCGCAACACCCATTGATTTTGACGCTGTCCCCTATTTACAAAAGTGGCATAAATAGGAGGCAGCCCCAAAATTAAGACCAGGGAAAACCTGGTCTTAACTTGGCGAAACGAGGAGAAATGCTTTATTTCTCCTCATTTTTGCTTTTTCCATGTGTGCTGCCGAATATAGCATGCTACAACGCATGCTTTTACATCGCGTTCCATTACAACGCAGTCGTTACAATGACCGCGTTGTAAGAACACGATACCTTTATCACGCAAGTCATTAGATCGACTTGCTCTAGATGGCGCGCCAACCTTAGGAATAGTATAATTTACTATTCCAACTCCACCCTGCGCAACAGTAGGGAAGGTGTTGGAATAGTAAATTATACTATTCCTTAGGTTGGAGCGCCATCTAGAGCAAGTCGATCCAATGACTTGCGTGGTAAAGGTATCACGTTGTAACAACGCGGTCATTGTAACGACCGCGTTGTAAAGGTAGCGCGATGTAACAGCCGCGTTGTAAAGGCTGTTTCCCGTGCTGCCTTATGCAGCACACATGGAAAAAGCAAAACGCCTTGGATTGTTTATGTGTAGGAAGGTGTCCCTTCCTGCACATACACAATCTTTAAAAAAAATTGCATTTTGTAACTTCCATGTGTGCTGCATTAAGCAGCATACATAGAAGTGACAAAATGGCATTGCAAGATTGTTTATGTGCAGGAAGGGGGACCTTCCTACACATAAACAATCTCCCCCTGCACGCAGACACCTTTGCACTATGGTGCAAGGGTGCCTGCGTTGGCGCTAAGCTGCTAAACTTAGTGCCAGCGCAGGGGGAAAATGCAAGGCTGCACCATAGTCTTGTAGATATGGTGCCACCTTGTGTTTCTGAAGTGGCGGAGTGAGGCGTTAAGCCAAGACGGCTAACGCCTCACTCCGCCACTTCTTTGTACATATGCCCCTAAGTACATTGATGTGATCACTTAATACAAACACATAAAAATGTTCTCCACCGAGAATATTTTTTTTAAGACCCTTTAATATTAGGCCTGGGCGGTGAACTCTGCTCCACTCGCAGAGTTTGCAGAGTTTTTCGCACACCGCACTCTGCAGAGCTCACAGAGTTCTGAAAAACGATTAGTGGAGTTTTTTCCTTGTACCCGCTCGCCAAAGGTAATTTGCCTAGCGTGAGCAAGGAAAATCCAGCGTGAGACCACTTCCCAATGAGATTTCTCAACACAGGCGGTCACGGATGGTCGCTACCGCTCAAAATTGAGAAACCTTCCGTTCGCGTTGAGGAAGCTGCCACTCGAATAGAACTTCTACTCAAGCAGCAAAAGGAAGCAGTGCCCTCTTGCGCTGCGCGTGATGCCGTTCATGCTGATTTTACAGTGCAGACAAACACTCAGAGCTAAATATCAGTGCAAGCGGCACGAGGTAACGCACTCCGTCACTCGCAGAACTCTGCGTAGCTTGGCCGAGTTTTTTGGTCACTTCGCGGAGTCCCGCGTAGTGGAACTCCGCAAACTCCACCCAGGCCTATCATCTGTGGAAATCCGAAGTCCAATGTTTTTGTGAGCTAGATAACCTCCTCCAAACACATAATTTACAACAATTTCTGTTAATACCAAACCAATGCAAAAGGTGAGTTCACACCCACATCTTTGTAGATTAAGCATCAATGAAGTGTTTTACTTCATTCGTCTTTTTTTTTTTTACTTGCCAGTCCATCTGCATGTACCCTTTCTCATCTTGATTAACAGTTAATCTCAACTGATGAAATCAAATCTAAAATGATGAAGATTCCTAAAAGCAACCATTCTTGACATAACACAGGAATCCATCGTGTTGATCCCTCCAAGGAAACTGACACTATTCGAAAGGTGAATAAGAGAACAATTTGGAAATCTATGACACCTTTGCTCCTATCACACTTAAATACCTTTGATCCCAGCTAAGTCATCCACGGTTTATTGATTCACTTTACAAACTAAGGAGAAATCTATGTAATGCTGACTAAGCCCCGAATAATTAAAAATCCCCAATGCTTCTTATCACACTCAAATCCTTGAGAAAGGGCTACAAAGAGGCTATATATATATATATATATATATATATATATATATATATTCACTGAAAAAACCATAGGTTTTAGGGACAGTTATAGTTAGTTGGACATTTCACTCGTACAAAACCCGTGAAATTCCCCGTTATAGTTAGTTCAGCTAACTATAACTCGCGCCCGCAATGCACTGCTGATGACGTCACATATTACATCACTCATGACATGGTCAGTGACATCACTGATGACATCACTGATGACATCTCAAATGACATCACTGATGACATCATGCTGTGACTGTGTTTCTGTAAAGTTTAAATATTTTTAATATATATAGGAAAAGACGTATTGAAGAATGAGTGGGTGTATAAGTGTCTGTATGGATGATTTAGTAGGTGCGTGACTGACTCTATAAGTGAGTGATTTAACGTATCTTACTGAATGCATGGGTTAGTGACTAAACTGGGTGAATTTCTGTATCCGTCTGTCTGTTGCTGTGTAAGTGGCTGCATGTGTTTGTGAATAGCTACATGAGTGTCTATATGAGTTATTGAATGGTTGTCTGAGTATCTGTATGGGTGCCTGAGTGTTTGTGTGGGAGGGGTGTGTGCGACTCTGTGCATAGATGTGTGAGTGGGTGATTCACTGGGTGGATGGTTTCAAGAGTGCATCTGTGATAGACTGTATGGGTGGGTAAGTGTGTGTAAGAGTGTGTTAGTGAGTGAATGTATGTCCCAGTGGTACATGTGTGACTAACTACATATGTGAAAGGCAGTATATATGTGTGTTGGAGTATATAAATAGCTATAAGCGAGAGTGAGTGATTGTGATAGTGGCTGTATGGATGAGTGTGTGCTTGTATCAGTGATTGTATAAGAGCGTAACAATGTGCTAGTATTTGTATGATTAAGTGAGCTGGTGTGTGTATAACTGTATAGGTGAGTAAATGGCAGTGTGTTTAATTATTTGCATGACTGACTAGGTGTGTGAGTACCTCTATGGATGAGTGGCAGTGTTTGAGTGTCTATATAGGAGTAAGAGTGCATATGATAGTCCTGTACTGAGTGACCATAAGTATGAGTGACTGTACGGGTGAGTGAGTGGATGTGTGTGTGTAGACCTAAGAATCAGTGAGTGGGTATGTAGTTATTGGTGTTGGAGTGTCTATGGTTTTGCGAATGGCAGTCTGTAATTTAGAGTGGGTGTATCAAAGGTTATATTAGGGTGTCAGGAGGTGCATCAGATTATCACGTGGATGATGTCATCAGTGATGTCATCAGTGCTGTCATTTGAGATGTCATCAGTGATGTCATCAGTGATGTCACTGACCATGTCATGAGTGATGTAATATGTGACGTCATCAGCAGTGCATTGCGGGGCGCGAGTTATAGTTAGCTGAACTAACTATAACGGGGGAATTTCACGGGTTTTGTACGAGTGAAATGTCCAACTAACTATAACTGTCCCTAAAACCTATGGTTTTTTCAGTGAATTTCAAAGGTTTTTTAAATGCTAATTTCTAACTATAACGTGTCTGAAACCTATGGTTTTTTCTGTGAATTTCAAAGGTTTTTTAAATGCTAATTTCTAACTATAACGTGCCTGAAACCTATGGTTTTTTCAGTGAATTTCAAAGGTTTTTTAAATGCTAATTTCTAACTATAACGCCCCTAAAACCTATGGTTTTTTCAGTGAATTTCAAAGGTTTTGTAAATGACAATTTTTAAATGTATTAATTGTTATATTTATTTTTTTGATACTGATTTACTACATTTTTTAAAACTATTTCTTTTTAGATATTTTATTTATTAAATTACATTGTAATTACATTATACATTACATTACAAAATATACTTTCTCAGAATGAATTACTTTAGTTTAAATAGTTTGCAAATAGGCAATAGAGTTTTAAGTACAGTAGTTACAGTTGTTGCAATGGGCAACACAATTTCAAACACAATGCAACACTGACCTCAATGTGAATTTCTAGTTAAATGCAATTAGTTACTTTATGGATTACTTTTCTAACCACAGGACTGGATCCTAGATTCAGTCCTGGGACATCTCCTGTAAACAGTTGAGTAAAAGCGTTTTGGTTACAGTAGTGATTTTTAAGGAATATTATTGTATTTTAAAAGTTGACACTTTGAAACTTTTTCACATAGAATCCCCAATGTTATCCTATGGGAGGAAATTCACTTAGCAGGTAAGTAGTGTTATCGTTACTTTTTCTTACTCAGTGTTGGATCCTGGATCCAGCACTGGTACATCTCCTGTAAACAGTTGAAAGAATGCGTTTAAGTCATACAGGCGATTTTTAAGGAATATTTGTAATTTGTGAAAATCGACACTTTGAAACTTTTCTGCTGAAAACCAGACAATGGATTCCTATGGAAGGAAATATAAGTTACTGGTAAGTACGGTTAGAATTACTTTTCAGAGTCAGTGCTGGGCTAAAAGATGCAGCACTGGGTTCTCTCCTGATAACAGGTGAGTAAATCGGAATTCGTAGTTCGGTTGATTTTAGAGGAATATTATAAAGTTCCAAAACTCCACACTTAGAAGAATTTCCAAGTGAAACCAGTCAATGTTAGCCTATGGAAGGAAATTCAAGTTGCTGGTAAGTACGGTTAAAATTACTTTTCAGGATCAGTACTGGGCTGAAAGATGCAGCACTGAGGTCTCTCCTGATAACAGGTGAGTAAATCGGAATTCGTATTTCAGCTGATTTTAGAGGAATATTTGCACAATGGTGAAGGGAGGGGGCGGGCCTGAGGTGACATCTGTGCAAACGCGCCCCGTGGTGCGTTTTAAGTTGGGGGATTAAGTCCCCTTGAATCATGAGGGTCCCTGGGGGCCAACTAGCCCACCAGGAACCTCCAGTATGCGCCAGGGGGCTGCGTTGCAGGGACGTGTACAGAGGCCACACCCTTTACACCTCTCTGCAACGCAGCTCTGTGGCGCTTTCTGGACGTACCTGTTGGGCTAGTTGGCCCCCAGGGACCCTCAGGATTGAAGGGGATTTAATTCCCCATCTTAAAACACGCCACGGGGCCTGTTTGCACACATGTCACCTGAAGCCCCGCCCCTCCCTTCACCACTGTGCAAACGCGCCCCGTGGCGCATTTTAAGTTTGGGGATTAAGTCCCCTTGAATCCTGAGGGTCCCTGGAGTCCAACTAGCCCACCATGTACTTCCAAAAAGCGCCACAGAGCTGCGTTGCAGAGAGGTGTAAAAAGGGGCGTGGCCTCTGTACACCTCTCTGCAACGCAGCCCTCTGGCGCATACTGGAGGTTCCTGGTGGGCTAGTTTGCCCCCAGGGACCCCCAGTATTCAAGGGGAATTACTTCCCCTTCTCAAAACGCGCCAGGGGGCGCGTTTGCAGAGTGCTGCAGGGAGGGGGGCAGGGCCTCCGGCACGATGCCGGTCTTTTTTTTTTTTTTTTTGATTGGGAGGGGGGCTGCATGGCCCCCCTGCCCTCAGCCACTTTTTGCCCCGGGGACCCCATCCCCGGGGCCTGAGGATTTTTTTTTTTTTATTAAAATTTTAAAAAACGGGAAGGGGGCCGCGTGGCCCCCCTTCCCTGGGCCTGTATTGGCCCCGGGGACCCCATCCCCCGGGGCAAGCCCTCTTTTTTTTAAATTAAAAATGTGGAGGGGGCTGCGTGGCCCCCCTCCTCAGGCCATTTAAGGCCCCGGGGACCCCATCCCCCGGGGCCGGCCTTTAAATATTAATTTTTTATTTTTTTTAGGGGAGGGGGGGCTGCGTGGCCCCCCTCCCTGGCCACTTATGGCCCCGGGGACCCCATCCCCCGGGGCCTGGCCTCTCGTTGGGGACTGTGGGGGGGTCCCCAAACCCCCCACAGTCCCGCCGGCTCCCCGTGTCCTACGGGAGCCGGCATTGCTTTTCCACATGGGGAGCAGCTAAGATGCTGCTCCCCATGTGGAAAAGCAATTTGCTTTGGATATTGGAAGCGAGAGCAGGTTTCCTGCTCTCGCTTCCAATATCCAAAGCAAGTTTGCAATGACAGGACTGGAGCCGCGAGGCTCCCGTCCTGTCATTGCAAACAGCAGTGTCCCGGGGGTAGGCACCCCGGGACACTGCAGGAGCTGGCCCTGGGGGGGTGGCGATCCCCAGGGCCACCACAGGCTCCAAGAGGGGGCCGCGCGGCCCCCCTCCCCACATTTAGAAAGCCTCGGGGAGGTGGTGGTCCCCGGGGCTTCGGGGGTCCAAAACGGACCCCCATTTTAAATTTCTTAGTGCCCCGGGGAGGTGGCGGTCCCCGGGGCATGTGGGGGGGCTGGAGCCCCCCCACACAGGTTAAAACATTTAAAAAAAGAAGCCCCGGGGAGGTGGCGGTCCCCGGGGCAGCGGGAGGGCAAAGAGCCCTCCCGCACCATTATTTTTTTTAAGCCCCGGGGGGTGACGGTCCCCGGGGCTTTGGGGGGCCTTAGAGGCCCCCCCCACATATTAAAAAGAAACCCCTGCATGCCCCCGGGACTTGGCCCACCCGGGGGCCAATTAACAACGAAGCGCGGGAGACCGCGCTTCGTTTTTTTTTTTTTTCTCGGCGGGATCCGCGCACCCTGAGCGCATCCCGCCGATTTTTTTTTTTTATTATGCTTTTTCTGCCCAGGGGTCCTTGTGGGACCCCTGAGCAGACCTAGGGGTCAGGGTGTTTGTACCTGCCCCCTTTGTGCGTTTTGCGCACTTGTTTCTTCTGGGTTTTTTTTCTAATCGGCAGGATCCGTGCACCCTGAGCGCATCCTGCCGATTTTTTTTTTTAAAAAAATGCTTTTTTGTGCCCAGGGGGTCCTTGTGGGACCCCCTGAGCAGACCTAGGGGGTCAGGGTGTTTCTACCCTGCCCCCTTTTTGCGCTTTGCGCACTTGTTTCTGTCCCTCGGTTCTACCGAGAGACAAAATGGCTGCCAACACTTCCTGATTTGGAGTGTTGACAGCCACTTGACAGCCAATTAGCATGCAGCTCGTGGTCGGGAGGGTACGCGGACCCTACTCGGCCATAGATATATATGTGACTTAACTTTGATTTTCTCAGGAACTACTGAACGGAATTACACCATTTAACAAAAAGGGTTCTTTCTGAACCAAGAACTACCTCTTTGCCAAATTTGGTGTAATTCCGTTCAGCAGTTCGAGCTGTAGCCGTGTCTAAAGTTTCCTATGGGAAAATGAATGGGGAAAACACGTTTTGGTACCCCCTTTTTTCTCAGCCCCCGCTTGACGAATCACCCTGAGACTTTCAGGGTAGGAGCGGACCGGAGCGGGCCATAAAGTTTGAAAATTTCGCGAAGATTCGTCAACCGACGCAAGAGTTATTTCAAATAGAATGTCGCGGATTTCCTATGGAAAATAGGTCCTAACTATAACTATCTACTGGCGACCGCCAGTAGATAATATATATATATATATATATATTCACTGAAAAAACCATAGGTTTTAGGGACAGTTATAGTTAGTTGGACATTTCACTCGTACAAAACCATAGAAATTCCCCAGTTATAGTTAGTTCAGCTAACTATAACTCGCACCCCGCAATGCACTGCTGATGACGTCACATATTACATCACTCATGACATGGTCAGTGACATCACTGATGACATCACTGATGACATCTCAAATGACATCACTGATGACATCACTGATGACATCATCCAGTGACTGTGTGTTTCTGTAAAGTTTAAATATGTTTAATATATATAGGGAAAGGCGTATTGAAGAATGAGTGGGTGTATAAGTGTCTGAATGGATGATTTAGTACGTGAGTGACTGACTCTACAAGTGAGTGATTAAATGTATCTTACTGAATGCATGGGTTAGTGACTAAACTGTGTGAATGTCTGTATCCGTCTGTCTGTTGGTTTGTAAGCGGCTGCATGGCTTTCTGAATAGCTACATGAGTGTCTACATGGGTTATTGATTGATTGTCTGAGTATCTATATGGGTGCCTGAGTGTTTGTGTGGGTGGGGTGTGTGTGACTCTGTCCATAGATGTGTAAGTTGGTGATTAACTGGGTGCATGGTTTCAAGAGTGCATCTGTGATGGACTGTATGGGTGGGTGAGTGTGTGTATGGGTGTGTTAGTGATTGAATGTATATCTCAGTGGTACATGTGTGAGTAACTACATATGTGAAAGGCAGTATATATGTGTGTTGGAGTATATAAATGGCTATAAGTGAGAGTGTGTGATTGTGAGAGTGGCTGTATGGATGAGTGTGTACTTGTATCAGTGATTGTATAAGAGCGTAAGAATGTGCTAGTATTTGTATGAGTAAGTGAGCTGGTGTGTGTATAACTGTATAGGTGAGTAAATGGGTGTGTGATTAAGTTTTTTGCATGACTGACTAGGTGTGTGAGTACCTCTATGGATGAGTGGCGGTGTGTGAGTGTTTATATAGGTGTATGAGTGCATATGATAGTCCTGTACTGAGTGACTAAGTATGAGTGACTGTAAGGGTGAGTGAGTGGATGTGTGTGTAGACCTAAGAATCAGTGAGTGGGTATGTAGTTTTTGGTGTTGAAGTGTCTATGGTTTTGAGAATGGCAGTCTGTAATTTAGAGTGGGTGTATCAAAAGTTATATTAGGGTGTGAGAAGATGCATGAAATTATCACATGGATGATGTCATCAGTGATGTCATTTGAGATGTCATCAGTGATGTCATCAGTGATGTCACTGACCATGTCATGAGTGATGTAATATGTGACGTCATCAGCAGTGCATTGTGGGCGCGAGTTATAGTTAGCTGAACTAACTATAACGGGGGAATTTCTATGGTTTTGTACGAGTGAAATGTCCAACTAACTATAACTGTCCCTAAAACCTATGGTTTTTTCAGTGAATTTCAAAGGTTTTTTAAATGCTAATTTGTAACTATAACGTGTCTGAAACCTATGGTTTTTTCAGTGAATTTCAAAGGTTTTTTAAATGCTAATTTCTAACTATAACGTGCCTGAAACCTATGATTTTTTAAGTGAATTTCAAAGGTTTTTTTAAATGCTAGTTTCTAACTATGCCTACAGAGGTAGGACATGTGAAGAAAGAAGAAAAACGCACAGAAAGAAGCAAAAGATGTGCAGAAAGAACCAACAGAGGAGCAGAAAGAGGCCTTGTTGCAAAATCATCCTGTGCCCACAACTTTTTCAGACGGGTACTGGTGGTAACTGACTCTGACTAACCAGAGCCAGTGCTATGCTAAAAGACACTTAGAATACAGTGAAAACACCTACATACACTAGGGAACACTATGCGTTGGGGTACCCCTGTGATTAGCATGACCTCCTCTGCAAGTCCCTAGTACATAATAGGGCAGGGGATTAAAACTACCTCTTAAAACGCGCTACAGGGCCGCTTTGCACAGTGGTGAAGGGAGGGGGGCCTGAGGTGACATGTGTGCAAACGCACCCGTGGCGCGTTTAAGTTGCGGCATTAAGTCCCCTTGAATTCTGAAGGTCCCTGGGGCCCAACTAGCCCCCCAGGTACCTACAGTTAGGACCACAGAGCTGAGTTGCAGAGAGGCGTGCCCGAGGCCACGCACCTTTTTTCACCTCTCTGCAACGCAACTCTGTTGTGCTTACTGAAGGTACCTGGTGGGCTAGTTGGCCCCCAGGGTCCCTCAGGATTCAAAGGGAATTAATTCCCCAACTTAAAACGCACCACAGGGCGTGTTTGCGCACATGTCACCTGAGGCCCCGCCCCCTCCCTTCACCACTGTGCAAACGCGCCCCGTGGTGCGTTTTAAGTTGGGGGATTAGGTCACCTTGAATCCTGAGGGTCCCTGGGGCCCAACTAGCCCACTAGGTACTTCCAGTAAGCACCACAGGCCTGCGTTACAACGCCTGTAACAAATTGTGCAGTTGTGTTTAGGTAGTGAAGAGGGTCGTGCTGGGGGTAGTGTTTTAGGGTTTAGGGTAGTGCAGTGGTGTTTGTGTAGTGTAGGGGGTCATGCTGGGGGTAGATTTAGGGTTTAGGGTAGTGCAGTGGTGTTTGGGTAGTGTAGGGAGTCGTGCTGGGGGAGTGTTTTAGGGTTTAGGGTAGTGCAGTGGTGTTTGGGTAGTGTAGGGGTCGTGCTGGGGGTAGTGTTTTAGGGTTTAGGGTAGTGCAGTGGTGTTTGGGTAGTGTAGGGGGTCGTGCTGGGGTAGTGATTTAGGGTAGTGCAGTGGTGTTTGGGTAGTGTAGGGGGTACTGCTGGGGGTAGTGTTTTAGGGTTTAGGTTAGTGCAGTGGTGTTTGGGTAGTGTAGGGGTACTGCTGGGGGTAGTGTTTTAGGGTTTAGGGTAGTGCAGTGGTGTTTGTGTAGTGTAGGGGGTAGTGTTTTAGGGTTTAGGGTAGTGCAGTCGTGTTTGTGTAGTGTAGGAGGTCGTGTTTTAGGGTTTAGGGTAGTGCAGTGGTCTTTGGGTAGTGTAGGGAGTCGTGCGGGGGTAGTGTTTTAGGGTTTAGGGTAGTGTAGGGGGTCATGCGGGGGTAGTGTTTTAGGGATTAGGGTAGTGCATTGGTGTTTGGGTAGTGTAGGGGGTCATGCGGGGGTAGTGTTTTAGGGTTTAGGGCAGTGTAGTGGTGTTTGGGTATGTAGGGGGTCGTGCTGGGGAGAGTGTTTTAGGGTTTAGGGCAGTGCAGTGGTGTTCGGGTAGTGTAAGGGGGTCGTGCTGGGGGAGTGTTTTAGGGTTTAGGGCAGTGCAGTGGTGTTCGGGTAGTGTAGGGGGTCGTGCTGGGGGAGTGTTTGAGGGTTTAGGGCAGTGCAGTCGTGTTCGGGTAGTGTAGGGGGTTGTGTTGGGGGTAGTATTTTAGGGTTTAGGGCAGTGGTGTTCGGGTAGTGTAGGGGGTCGTGCTGGGGGTAGTGTTCTAGGGTTTAGGGCAGTGCAGTGGTGTTTGGGCAGTGTAGGGGGTAATGCTGAGGGTGGTGTTTTAGGGTTTAGGGCAGTGCAGTGGTGTTCGGGCAGTGTAGGGGGTCGTGCTGGGGGTGGTGTTTCAGGGTTTAGGGCAGTGCAGTGGTATTCGGGCAGTGTAGGGGGTGGTGTTTCAGGGTTTAGGGCAGTGGAGTGGTGTTCGGGCAGTGTAGGGGGTCGTGCAGGGGGTGGTGTTTCAGGGTTTAGGGCAGTGGTGTTCGGGCAGTGTAGGGGGTCATGCAGGGGGTGGTGTTTCAGGGTTTGGGGCAGTGCAGTGGTGTTCGAGCAGTAAAGGGGTCGTGCTGGGGGTGGTGTTTCAGGGTTTAGGGCAGTGCAGTGGTGTTCTGGCAGTGTAGGGGGCGGTGCAGGGGGTGGTGTTTCAGGGTTTAGGGCAGTGCAGTGGTGTTCGGGCAGTGTAGGGGTGCTGCAGGGGGTGGTGTTTCAGGGTTTAGGGCAGTGCAGTGGTGTTCGGGCAGTGTAGGGGGTCATGCAGGGGGTGGTGTTTCAGGGTTTAGGGCAGTGCAGTGGTGTTCGGGCAGTGTAGGGGGTCGTGCTGGGGCTGGTGTTTCAGGGTTTATTGCAGTACAGTGGTGTTTGGGCAGTGTAGGGGGTCGTGCTGGGGCTGGTGTTTCAGGGTTTAGGGCAGTGCAGTGGTGTTCGGGCAGTGTAGGGGGTTGTGCTGGGGCTGGTGTTTCAGGGTTTAGGGCAGTGCAGTGGTGTTCGGGCAGTGTAGGTGGTCGTGTTGGGGCTGGTGTTTCAGGGTTTAGGGCAGTGCAGTGGTGTTCGGGCAGTGTAGGGGGTCGTGCTGGGGCTGGTGTTTCAGGGTTTAGGGCAGTGCAGTGGTGTTCGGGCAGTGTAGGGGGTCGTGCTGGGGGTGGTGTTTCAGGGTTTAGGGCAGTGCAGTGGTGTTTGGGCAGTGTAGGGGGTCATGCTGGGGCTAGTGTTTCAGGATTTAGGGCAGAGCAATGGTGTTCAGGCAGTGTAGGGGTTTTGCTGGAGGTGGTGTTTCAGGGTTTAGGACAGTGCAGTGGTGTTCGTGCAGTGTAGGGGGTGGTGTTTCAGGGTTTAGGGCAATGGTGTTCAGGCAGTGTAGGGGGTCTTGCTGGGGTTGATGTTTCAGGGTTTAGGGCAGTGCAGTGGTGTTCGGGCAGTGTAGGGGTCGTGCTGGGGGTGGTGTTTCAGGGTTTAGGGCAGTGCAGTGGTGTTCCGGCGGTGCAGGAGGTCGTGCAGGGGGTGGTGTTTCAGGGTTTAGGGCAGTGCAGTGGTGTTCGGGCAGTGTAGGGGGTCGTGCTGGGGGTGGTGTTTCAGGGTTTAGGGCAGTGCAGTGGTGTTCGGGCAGTGTAGGGTGTCGTGCTGAGGGGTGGTGTTTCAGGGTTTAGGGCAGTGCAGTGGTGTTTGGGCAGTGTAGGGGGTCATGCAGGGGGTGGTGTTTCAGGGTTTAGGGCAGTGCAGTGGTGTTTGGGCAGTGTAGGGGGTCGTGCAGGGGGTGGTGTTTCCGGGTTTAGGGCAGTGCAGTGTGTTCGGCCAGTGTAGGTGGTCTTGCTGGGGGTGGTGTTTCAGGCTTTAGTGCAGTGGTGTTCGGGCAGTGTAGGGGGTCTTGCTGGGGGTGATGTTTCAGGGTTTAGGGCAGTGCAGTGGTGTTCGGGCAGTGTAGGAGGTCTTGCTGGGGGTAGTGTTTCAGGGTTTAGGGCAGTGCAGTGGTGTTCGGGCAGTGTAGGGGTCATGCTGGGGGTGGTGTTTCAGGGTTTAGGGCAGTGCAGTGGTGTTCGGGCAGTGTAGGGGGTCGTGAAGGGGGTGGTGTTTCAGGGTTTAGGGCAGTGCAGTGGTGTTCGGGCAGTGTAGGGGGTCGTGCTAGGGTATGTGTTTCAGGGTTTAGGGCAGTGCAGTGGTGTTCGAGCACTGTAGGGGGTCGTGCAGGGGCTGGTGTTTCAGGGTTTAGGGCAGTGCAGTGGTGTTCGGGCAGTGTAGGGGGTCGTGCTGGGGGTAGTGTTTTAGGGTTTAGGGTAGTGCAGTGGTGCTTGTGTAGTGTAGGGGGTCGTGCTGGGGGTAGTGTTTTAGGGTTTAGGGTAGTGCAGTGGTGTTTGTGTAGTGTAGGGGGTCATGTTTTAGGGAAGTGCAGTGGTGTTTGGGTAGTGTAGGGGGTCGTGCTGGGGTAGTGTTTTAGGATTTAGGTTAGTGCAGTGGTGTTTGGGTAGTGTAGGGGGTTGTGCTGGGGGTAGTGTTTTAGGGTTTAAGGTAGTGCAGTGGTGTTTGTGTAGTGTAGGGGGTCGTGCTGGGGGTAGTGTTTTAGGGTTTAGGGTAGTGCAGTGGTGCTTGTGTAGTGTAGGGGGTCGTGCTGGGGGTAGTGTTTTAGGGTTTAGGGTAGTGCAGTGGTGTTTGTGTAGTGTATGGGGTCATGTTTTACGGTAGTGCAGTGGTGTTTGGGTAGTGTAGGGGGTCGTGCTGGGGGTAGTGTTTTAGGATTTAGGTTAGTGCAGTGGTGTTGGGGTAGTGTTTTAGGGTTTAGGGTAGTGCAGTGGTGTTTGTGTAGTGTAGGGGTCATGCTGGGGGTAGTGTTTTAGGGTTTAGGATAGTGCAGTGGTACTTGTGTAGTGTAGGAGGTCGTGCTGGGGTAGTGTTTTAGGGTTTAGGGTAGTGCAGTGGTGTTTTTGTAGTGTAGGGGGTCATGTTTTAAGATGCAACGCTCCAATACCTGACCAGTCTGCAGTACATAAAACTGCAAAAAACTAAAAATAAAAAGTGTTTTGCACACTTTTGTCATTGGGCTATATGTGGGCTACATCTGGGTAATATTTGTGCTACATTTGGGCTCTTTTTTCACTGGTGGCCATCTTGGAAGACTTCTTTGTTATGAAGTTTCCTAATTTCCTCATTTACTGCAGTCTCCTCAGTAGGAAATGCTTTCAATTTTTACTTTGATTCCATCAAGAAGGCATTCAGATGTGTCACACATTTGCCATAAATTCAGAATGTTATTACTCTAGTTGTTCATTAGATCACTGTAGTAAAGCTACTGCTCACCAAGGAGTTAACTGGAAGTCTACTGCTGGTATTGAAAGTGATTGTTTCAGTCTGCATGTCAGAATTTTCTAATGAAATAGAAGAGGATTTGAGTTCTCACTTAAAACATGCACTAAATTTTCTTTTTGCAGCACTAACCATAATTTCTATGGCAAAATGAACCCCCTCATTTTGTTCCTTTTTAAATTAAATGTTTTAAGTGTTACCAGTTTATTCCAATCAAGATGGCTTCAGGTGTGCCATACTTTTGTCATAAGTAAGGCTGTTAGCACTCTAGTTGTTCTTTAGAACACTCTGGGAAGCTGCAGTAGAACACAAAGGCATCAACTGACAGGCTGCTCCTGTTGAAATATAACAGGAAGATATTTGAGATCTCACTTAAAACATGTCCTAATTTTTCTTTCTACAGCACTAACCATAATTTCTATGGCAAAATGAACCCCCTCATTTTGTTCCTTTTTAAATTAAATGTTTTAAGTGTTACCAGTTTATTCCAATCAAGATGGCTTCAGGTGTGCCATACTTTTGTCATAAGTAAGACTGTTAGCGCTCTAGTTGTTCTTTAGAACACTCTGGGAAGCTGCAGTAGAACACAAAGGCATCAACTGACAGGCTGCTCCTGTTGAAATATAACAGGAAGATATTTGAGTTCACACTTGAAACATGTCCTAATTTTTCTTTCTACAGCACTAACCATAATTTCTATGACAAAATGAACCCCATCATTTTGTTCCTTTTTAAATTAAATGTTTTAAGTGTTACCAGTTTATTCCAATCAAGATGGCTTCAGGTGTGCCATACTTTTGTCATAAGTAAGACTGTTAGCGCTCTAGTTGTTCTTTAGAACACTCTGGGAAGCTGCAGTAGAACACAAAGGCATTAACTGACAGGCTGCTCCTGTTGAAATATAACAGGAAGATATTTGAGATCACACTTGAAACATGTCCTAATTTTTCTTTCCAGAGCACTAACCATAATTTCTATGACAAGATGAACCCCATCATTTTGTTCCTTTTTAAATTAAATGTTTTAAGTGTTACCAGTTTATTCCAATCAAGATGGCTTCAGGTGTGCCATACTTTTGTCATAAGTAAGGCTGTTAGCACTCTAGTTGTTCTTTAGAACACTCTGGGAAGCTGCAGTAGAACACAAAGGAATCAACTGACAGTCTCTGCCCTTGTTGGATGTACATGTTTTACTGAGAATGTCAGACTTCATTCTCACATGACTGAGAAAGATAATGTGAATTTACAGAAAATATGCTCTCATTTTAGCTTCTGGGGCACCTTCCAAAACTGTATGGGACAAGCATGTGAAAATAGTTTTCTCTCAAACATAATTCATGATATCCCTGCAGAAGGTTTTTCACAGGGTAAAATCACCTTAGAACACACCACAATTCCTGAAATTAGTATGGTACCATCAACAAATAAATTCTAATGTAACTAAAGTCTGTTATCACCCTTTATAGTTCTCCTTTTGGTAACCCTCAAAATCTTCGATTCACTACAAATGCATTTCAATGGGGTACTATCATTTATATTGGTCCCAAGATGGCTGCCAGCAATTCCAGGATGAAGTGCTGACAGCCAATCAGATCTCACGATGACATGTGTGGTTAGGCTCCGCCCAGATATATATGTGTTTTTACTTTTGATTTTCTCAGCAACTACTGAACGGATTTACACCATTTAACAAAAGGGTTCTTTTTGAACCAAGAACTACCTCTTTGCCAAATTTGGTGTAATTCCGTTCAGCAGTTCGGGCTGTAGCCTTGCATAAAGTTTCCTATGGGAAATTGATTTTTTGACTCTTATTTTTTTAATTTCTCCGCAACTACTGAACGGATTTACACCATTTAACAAAAAGGGTTCTTTCTGAACCAAGAACTACCTCTTTGCCAAATTTGGTGTAATTCCGTTCAGCAGTTCGGGCTGTAGCCGTGTCTAAAGTTTCCTATGGGAAAATGAATGGGGAAAACACGTTTTGGGACCCCCCTTTTTCTCGGCCCCCGCTTGACGAATCACCCTGAGACTTTCAGGGTAGGAGCGGACCGGAGCGGGCCATAAAGTTTGAAAATTTCGCGAAGATTCGTCAACCGACGCAAGAGTTATTTCAAATAGAATGTCGCGGATTTCCTATGGAAAATAGGTCCTAACTATAACTATCTACTGGCGACCGCCAGTAGATAATATATATATATATATATAAATATATATTTTTAAAAAAAATCTTTTTATTGAACAAGCTCTTAAGACAGTCCATTATGAAGCATATATGCATGTACATCACTCGGTTGGTTGATAATGAAAGTATAGCGTAGGGGAATTGGACAGACACAATCGTCGTAGTAATAAGCATGATATTAAAGTAACAGTTCTTGCCAAGACCAGGAGATAAGTTACAGCAGATACATTATCATACATTGCAAAGTAAGCGGAACAATATCGCAGGCCCCAGGCCTATGCACGTCTGTATCTGCTCCATGGAGACCATATTTTTTCTCATTTCTTCACACACACCCTGCTTTTGTATACTACTTCTTCCGCTCGCTGGCACCAGTCTAAATCGTTCTCCCATTCTGTCACTGGCGGGGCGGGGTGCACCCCAGCGCTTGGTGATGTTCCGTTTTGCAACACCCGCCGCCAGTGCCAGCCACATTCGAATATAGTATGTCAAAACACATGCTATTACATCGCGTGTATTTACAATGCGGTCATTACATCAACCACATTGTTAGTAGGCGATACCTTTACATCGCATGTCATTAGAACGACTTGCTGTAGGGGGCGTGCTGGACTTAGGAATAGTATTATTTACTATTCCTACTCCAGTTTGCGCAAAAGTAGGGAAGGTGTTGGAATTCATTTCCAATACCTTAGCGCCCCCTACAGCAAGTCGTTCTAATGACTTGCGATGTAAAGGTATCACATACTAACAACGCGTTGTAATAGCACTGCGATGTAATGACAGTGTTGTAAACGCTGTTTCCCGCCAGAGTCTAGTATGCCTAGGCCAGTCTTCCTCTCCCTTGATCTTTAGAAGGAGCCATCTGGCATCCATCGAGACCTCCGTCCCGGATACCCTCGACATTATTGTCGTGACTCTTTGCCAGAATGCGTTGATCCTGGGGCATTCCCATAGGATATGAAAAAAGGAGACCTCCTTCTGGCAGCCCCTGACACACAGCATTGTTTGTGCCTTCCCCCATTTATGAAGAAGTGTGCGTGGGTAGTAGGAGTGGTGCAATATCTTAAGTTATATCAGTCTGAATCGTGTACGAATTGCGATTTCCCTGGGACTTTGCAGGGCCTCTGTCCAGTCGTCATCCTCTATATTACCCAGGTCATCTACCTAGGTGCTACGAAGGCAATCCAGGGGATCTAGAGCATTGTTTATGAGTTTTCGGTATATTGTTGATGTCCCTTTGTCAGGGATGGGGTCAACCAGTAACCTGTCCTCCAAAGGGGAGTGGTCTGGAATGGCCGTGCCTCGTTGTATGTGTCGTTGTAGGGCATGTGTGAGTCTCAGGAAGGGAAATGTCTGAGTTGGTGACAGGCTATATTCTTGTTGTAAGTGCACCATTTCTCCACACATCTCCAAGATGTTCAATTCCTATCATCTGCCAACGCCTGAATCCCACTAGTGTGGCCACCTCCCTCAGCCGGTCCCCGAGCCATAAGGGTGTCATACCAGTCAGCTTCCCCTGCCATCCCAGAAACCTGTTCACCTCATTCCAACATGTAACCACAGCTGTTGTATGTTCTGGCCATTCTGGGCGTGTCTTGCGGGTGTAGAGGAGTGGCTCATAGCTTCCGCCCGGCATTGCATCTCTATATCTCTGTAGGCTGGTTCCCTTTGTCCGCATATGCCCAGTCGTTTATAACCAAAAGTTGTGATGCCCAATAGTATAGCTTGATGTCTGGGATGGCCAGGCCGCCCTTGTACACGCCTTTCTGCAGCTTGTGTAGAGCTATCCTAGGTATGCCTCCCTGCCATAACAATGTACAGAGCTCCTGCGCCACTCGCTTGAAGAAGGTTGGGGGGACTGGGTATGGAGAGTTCTGTAGGATGTATACGAGGCGTGGTAAGGCCATCATCTTGTATAGGGCAGCTTTGCCCATCAGGGACAATGGCAAGGTGCACCAGTGTAATATGCAGTGTGGAGCCTATCCAGCTGAGGGGTAACAATTGGTGGTCTCGGGTTATTTGAATGCCCAAATATTTAAAGCCTTCCACAGTGACTTGAGCTTCACACCTCGCCTGTAGTTTCGGAGGGGCGCTCGACAGTGGGAACACCACCGACTTGGTCCAATTTACGGTATATCCCGAGTAGCTTCCAAACAAGTTGAAGATATGCAGGACGCTTGCTATGGAGTAGTAAGGCCATGATAGATATAGGATTATGTTGCCCGCATATAGGGAGGCACGTTCCTCCCCTCCCCCCGGCGCCGCAATACCCTGGATCAATGGATCTGTCCTGATCCAGTGTGCCAATGGCTCCAGCGCCAAGGCAAACAACAAAGATGATAAGGGCCAGCCCTGTCTGGTGCCCCTCTGCAGCTGGAAAAGTCTGAAAAGTGCACCGTTGACCCTCACTCGGGCCAATGGGCCCTGGTAAAGCAACCTTACCCATCTACAGAACTTAGGGCCAAAGCCCAGCCTGGAAAGTACAGCAAATAAGTAGGGCCATTCTATACTTTCGAAGGCCATTGTGGCATCATCAGTGTCATCTGTTGGGTTGAAAGGTTTTTTGTCAAGTGTAGGACTCCATAGAGTCTCCGTAGGTTGTGGCGGGTGCTTCTGTGGGGCATAAAGCCTGATTGGTCTACGTGGATGATGGTGGAAATGACTGTCACTAATCTATTGGCTAGAGCTTTCGCCAACACCTTTGCTTCCATGTTTAGTAGTGAAATTGGCCTGTAAGAACTGCACAGGTCTGGGGGTTTGCCTGACTTATGTATGACTACGATTGTAGCCGTACACTGATCCGCAGGTAATTGACTCTCTTCTCTGGCTTCCACTAGCATTCTTTTTAATGGTGGTATTATTTTAGAGGCTAGACTTTTGTAGAGCTCGACCGGGATTCCGTTCGGACCGGTTGCCTTTCCTGATTTTAAGGATCCAAGGGCATTGGATAGTTCTTCTTCGCCAAGGTCTGCGTCTAGGGCCTCACGTGCGTCAGCAGACAGTGCTGGTAGCGAGAGATTTCTGGGCAGCTCCTCGCAATCGCTCTCGGAATGCTCGCTTACCGACGAGTATAGACTTTTGTAATAGGTAGCTAAGGTCTCCGCTATTTCTACATTGGATGTTTGGAATGTCCCCGTTTGTCTCTTATACTGACCACCCAAAATCGCTCCCTGTCCCTTTTTTCAAGCCAGCCTAGTAGCCTAGAGGCCTTGTCGCCCACATCATACAGTCTATGTTGTGTTGCTAGAGCATATGCTCGCGCCTCATTATTGGCCAGGGCGCGTAACTCCTGTTGGTGTAAGGCTAATTTATGCCGCTGGTCTGCGCTCCCTCCGGCTGTTGCCTCTTTCTCTATTGCAAGAATTTCCTGTTCTAACGTCTGTACTTTTAAAGCTTCCTCTTTTTTCTTTCTCCCTATCAGCACCTGGGCTTGGCCCCTCAGCACAGTTTTGAAGGCCTCCCATATGATCTGATGTGATTTGACTGATTCTATATTTTCTTTGAAGCATAGTTTGGTCCCTTCATGAAGTTTGTTTCGTAGAGTTGGGTCTTTTAATTGCCTGGGGTTAATTCTCAGGTATGCTGTTCTGCTAGTGGTCGGTCCCCGAAAGGTAGCACTCACTGGGGAATGATCTGATATGCCCCTTGCCATATGTGTCAGTTGTGTGAAGCCCCCTACTCTGTTATGCTGCGTGAGTAGGTAATCAATTCTTGAGAAGGAACGATGTCGCGCTGAGTAGTATGTATACTGTCATCCATGGGGGTTGTGTGCCCTCCAGAGGTCTGCCAAGCCCATGGACGCCAGAAAGCTCGGAAAGGTCTGCTCCCTCTTCTGGCCCACCTGCACATGGAAGCAGTCTAGGTCGGGATCCAACACTGCGTTGGCATCTCCTCCAGCTAAAAGGGTGCTTGTTGGAAGGCCCACCAATAGCACGCTAATTTTCAGAAGAATAATTGTGTGTAGTCTCGGTGGTATGTAGAACGAGCAAAGTGCAAGCGGATCCCCTCCCATCTGCCCACCACAGCTACACAGCAGTCGGCATCATCGCACCAGGTTTTGTCTATGGAGAGGGACAATGTGTTGTGCAGCAGAATGCCCACGCCACAGGCATCTGTCGAATATGCTGAGTGAGCTACCAGTTTATAGCATTACTACGTCCGGGGAATGTCGCTTGATATGTTGTAAGACAAGTGTACGTTTAATTTTGTTCCCCAGCCCATTCACATTCCAGGTCCAGGCTCGGATATTGGTGGTTTCACCTGTTATCTTGGATACATCGGTTTGCGATTGTGAGGTGACCCCCCCTCATGGTTAACCCAGTGACCACATGCATTGTATTGGAACTATATCCGTCTTGAGCAACAGCTAAATTGCTAACAACAAAATTACACAGTTTCCCCAACTCCCCCCACCCTGCATCCCTGCTAGGTGAGTTAAAACAGGAAACAGCGTCTACAATGCTGTCATTACATCGCAGTGCTATTACAACGCGGTCGCTACAACAAACGCGTTGTTAGTACGCGATACCTTGCAAACACAAGGAGATGATGGACGGAGTGCTGAAACTTTTCAAACACTCACCCCCACTCACAGATCTGGGTTGAATCCATCATCATTCTTTAGCTCACTTTGCCACCCCAGTTCAGACACAGCTATATGCAAATCAGTCTTGACCCTGTGCCTCATGGGAACAGTCCAGCCCGAGCTGCCAAGCCATGTCTTCCCTGACCAGAAACAAGCATCCTGGGACCGGTTTCGGGCTAACAGCCCTCATCAGCCAGGCTAGCTTGAATCCAGTGGCAAAGTGAGCAAGGGACCCACGTCTGGGCATACCCTGCCAACTTAGAGCGAACAAAGCAAACACAAGGAGATGATGGACGGAGTGTTGAAACTTTTCAAACACTCACCCCCAGTCACAGATCTGGGTTGAATCCATCATCATTCTTTAGCTCACTTTGCCACCCCAGTTCAGACACAGCTATATGCAAATCAGTCTTGACCCTGTGTCTCACGGGAACAGTCCAGCCCAAACTGCCAAGCCATGTCTTCCCTGGACCGGAAACAAGCATCCTGGGACCGGTTTCGGGCTAACAGCTCTCATCAACCAGGCTAGCTTGAATCCAGTGGCAAAGTGAGCAAAGGACCCACGTCTGGGCATACCCTGCCAACTTAGGGCGAACAAAGCAAACACAAGGAGATGATGGACGGAGTGTTGAAACTTTTCAAACACTCACCCCCAGTCACAGATCTGGGTTGAATCCATCATCATTCTTTAGCTCACTTTGCCACCCCAGTTCAGACACAGCTATATGACCCTGTGTCTCATGGGAACAGTCCAGCCCGAACTGCCAAGCCATGTCTTCCCTGGACCGGAAACAAGTATCCTGGGACCGATACCTTTACATCGCAAGTCATTAGTACGACCTGCTGTAGGGGGCGCTAATGTATTGGAAATGAATTCCAACACCTTCCCTAATTTTGCGCAAACTGGCGTTGGAATAGTAAATAATACTATTCCTAAGTCCAGCGCGCCCCCACAGCAAGTCGTTCTAATGACTTGCGATGTAAAAGTATTGTGTACTAACAACGAGGTCGTTGTAACAACCGCTTTGTAAAAGCACGCGATGTAATAGCATGCGTTGTGACATGCTATATTCGTTAAACCCCCCACCCACCTCCCCAACATGCAGAGTGCCTGTCGCCCGAACTGTGCTATGGTAACAACTGTTGAGGGGTAGCGAACAAGCCACCAGCATTGATGGGATTATTGTTACTGGCGGAGGTAGCAGTACCCATATCTGTTAACAGTCCCTATATTTATGAAGGTATTCTGGGGGAAAAGTCTTGAGGTTTTTTTTCAGCAGTTGACTCTTCGCTGCTGAACATCCCTAAATGCTGTCTCTTTTCACATTACAATCCCCTTGTCCCTCCACACCCAACCCAGACAGAAAGGAAGGAAGAAAAATCTTTAGTTGTTATTGAGTGTCCCCTCCGAGGGTCACTTATCTGGCTTCTGCAGCTGGACGGAACCATGAGATGGGGAGCAGGCATCGCGTCTCGTTGAGTCTTGTTCCTTCATGGTTGGTGAACGGGCTGTGCCCCCTTTCTGCCCGACCGTCCGCCAGCCCTCTAGCCAGTCCCATGTCTCTTCCAGCGTTGTAAAGAAGTAGGATTTCCTCTCGGAAAGAACCTTGAGGTTCGCTGGGAATAGCATCATGTATTTCAAGTTTTCTTCCCGGAGGGTCCGTTTCACTGCATCAAAGGTGTGTCTTTGTCGCTGGACTTGGAGCGTGAAGTCAGGGAAGAATCATATGATGGCGTTTTCGTATTGGAGGTCGCCATGCCTACGTGCCGCTTTTATGATTACATCCCTGTCCCTATAGTTTAGTAAGCGGGCTATGATTGTGCGGGGGGAGCTCCAGGGCGTGGGTGGGGTCCCAGTTTCCCGTGTGCTCATTCCACTGAGAAAAAGGTGGATAGGCACTTGGGCTTGAGCGTATTAAGGATTAAGTCTTCAAGGAAGAGGTCCACTGATTGCCCCGCCATGCCCTCCGGGACACCTGCCACCCGGATGTTGTTGCGGCGTGCTCTGCCTTCCTGGTCTTCCAGCCTGGCCAAGATTTCTGTCTGGTTTTTGGTTAGCATTGACACTTGTTCCTATAGGTGCTTCATTTTGGACTGTAGGCCCCCTATGCTTACTTCGACTGTCGACATTTTGTCTGCGAGCTTCTGAAAATCTGCCCTAAGTAAGTTGACTTCCTCCATTACGGAGTCGAGTTTTGGTTCCAGAGTGCCCCTCAGTTTTGGTTCCAGAGTGCAGGTCTCTGATTGCCAGCATTATGTCTCTTAGTGAAGGGTCTGGGGCTTGGTCTTCTTCTCCGGCTGGCGTCGTGGTTCCGGTCGCGCCTCCTTCGCGGCCCACCGCCATGGTATACTTGTCAATTTGATTGACCTGGCCCTATGCTGTGCCCTTATTTTGAACCATTGCTGTTGCCTTCCAGTTGTCGCAAGCGGCCCGATGGGGGAGCTTGGTGCAGTGATTGGTTCCTTTCCCTTCTTCCCTGTAGGATTCAGCTAACTGTCAGCCCTCGTTATTTTGCCTTTCCCCGTCCGGGCAGGCTTGTGTTTGCCTCTGCCAATCTGCACACTGCCTCCACTGCCTCCACTCAGGGAGGTGGCGCTTTCCGTAATTCTGTCCAATTTACCTGAGTTTATGGGTCGCCCCACCGCTAGGGGTCTTAGGGCCGGTTGTGTGTCCGAGAGATTTTAGAAGTTGGGGAGGGATACGAGAGGAGCGGCCTCTGCAAATGCCATCTGCTTCCTTCGTCTGGGTGTGATGGACAGCACTTCTGAGCCTTTCCTACCAGGTCTCTATTGGCTTTGTAGTGGTCCTTAGGGCTTCTTTGGGTCTCTATTCAGTGTCGCTGGGTGCAACCGTGGGCCCCGCGGCTATTGGTTCTCTGAGTTTTAAGAACTGGGCTCGCTGCCTGCCTCTTCCCGGTGGGGGTAACTCTCGGAGCTTCTTTGTGGAGGTGTGGCTGGTCTGGATCGCCTGTGGGGGCTTAGTGGTGTTGATTAGGCCCTCTACCTTGGTCCGCAGCACTCAGGCATTCGGGAGGCCCTCAAAATTATTTTCTCTGCTCGCCTGTTGCCACGTGTGGGAAGCTACCGATTGGGGGCCTCTGCTGTTGGCACTCTCCTGCGCTCTGGATTGTTTTGTGGCCGCTCGCTCGGCCAGGCTTCTTCAATGGCTTCCTGCAGGGATCTGGCGGCATGCGGCTGCAGCTTCACAGGGCCAACGCCACACCATCTCCTCGCACGATGCCCCTCGGAGCCTGCAAATCGGTTGAGCTGCGGGTTTTCTCAGACTGTTCCTGTGCTCCGATAGGGGGGGAAATGTAGCTAGCATGTGCGGAGCTCCCGGTTGGGGGCCGCTGCTGCCGGCACTTTCTTGCGCACTGGGGTATTTTGTGAATGCTCGCCCGGCCAGGCCCCTCCAATGACTTCCTGCAGGGATCTGGCGGCATGCGGCCGTAGCTTCCCAGGGCCGACGCTGCGCCGTCTCAATGCACTTTGGATAGGGTGAGCTGGGGGATTTTCCTGTCTGTGTCTGTTCTCCGGTGGGGGGGGAGTGTGTTAGCGCAGCCTGTACCTACCTTGACTCAATCGGCTGGTGTCAGCGTCCCCGGCGGTGGACCAGAGTGGATCTCGGCCGCGCTCGCAACCATTCTCCCTCCTGCCTCTGGTCAGGGTCCGGGGGTCAACGCCCGGCTCTGTGAGCACCGGGGACTCCGCTCCCGCTGTGTGGCGAGGTCATTCTAGGGCACCAGGCTGGTGGTGCGAGCCTCTACGCCCGCCTCTGGCAAGCGGGCGGTGCCATGTTGTCTGCACACGTCATTCGGCCTATCTCTTTTGTACGATATTTAGCCTCCGATGGGCTCCTTTCTGGCAGCGAAATGCGGATCTCGCTTCCTGCCTTCTTCTTACCTTATGTTCTCACTTTGGGTCGGATTATGACGGATTAGCCAGGGCAATATGCTGGTGACTAGCGCAGCTCGGTTAATGTGCGCCCATCTTCGCGGGCTGCTGGCCACGCCCCCACAAAGAGGCAATATTTTTAACAAAAATTAACTGTTTACGTAAATAATTCTCTAAACTTCCAACCCAGTACGCATCCTTTTCAAATGCATGTATGAAAATACATTTACATTTTCTGTGTCCTCATCACTACTATTAGTTGCCAATTGTAAATAATTTCTTTTTGTTTATCTTGAGCAAAATAAGAAGTATCAGGGACCAAAATATGTCTAATTTCTCCCTAATTTACAATCTACACCAAAAAACGTAAACCCCCAAGCTAATCTTTGTCTATAAAAACGGAAGAATTCACAAAAATGATAAAGGAGCTTAGATTAATTAAATATTTGTTAATTCTAAAAACTAACACCTCTCTGGAAAATAATGGTCAACTCTACAGTTATCATAAATCAGTACGATGATGACATGTAATTATAAATGAATGAATAAAGCAATAAATGTAATATAGTGCAACAGTAACTTCTTATAGGTATGCTGGTGTGGCAGATCATGTGAATAACCATGCTTTATTTAATAGCTTTCCTGAATGCCGGGTGAGATTAGGTTTTCTGGATAAATAGTTGGTTTGGTGCCAGGAGATAGTCAATCTTCTTCAGAGAGTGTAAGCTAAAGTTCGAAGACTGAACTAACTTGAACATGTGAAGGGTAAGTGATTAATTGTTTTCAATGGTGAAGCTCAAGGATTTCATGGAGGGGAAAGGTGGGTGGAAGTCATTAAGTTTGAGTTTATTTAAAAGTGTTGAGTCGAATTAGTTTTTGGTGCTGATGCTAAGTTCTGGTGTTTTGGGAGGGATTTAACAGGTTATCAGACATGCTCTGGCGATTTTTCTGAGACATGCCCTGAGGAAGATGAATGACATCTTTAGAGATAATTTGTGCCGATCATGCTGAATGTTTGTCATTCCTCTCTCAGCACTGGTTTTATCCCTTCTGTATGGAAACATGCTATTGTAACCTCACTGTTAAAGAAACTAGATGCCAATCTTCATATTCTCATATTCTCAATAATTGTGACACATTTCTTAATCCCCTACCTTTCCAAATTTCAGAGTAAGTAGTAAATGACCAGCTTTCATATTTTCCCAAGCACCACAAATTTCTAGACCAAGCACAAGCTGGCTTTAGAGCTGATAATGCAACCAATTCTGGAAGACTTTACATTCTTCTTAACAGGGATGAGTCAGGTGTAATTATGCTCCTAGACGTCTCTGATGCATCCAACATCATCTCAATCAATCAATCAATCTGGGGAGTTTAAAAGCACGCTACTCACCCGTGAGGGTCTCAAGGTGCTGGGGGTGTGGGGGGGAAGCAGCTCCGATTAGTTGAAAAGCCAGGTCTTGAGGATCTTCCTGAAGATGTTCAGGGTGGGGGCATGTCTGATGTTGACTGGGAGCTCGTTCCAGGTCTTGGCCGCGATGTAGGAGAAGGTTCTCCCACCTGTTCTTGCTCTGCGAATGTGTAGGGTTTGGCGAGGGCGAGGTCGGCGGACCCGAGGTTCCTCTTGGGTACGTGGAAGGAGATTCTATCTTTGAGATATTGGGGTCCGGTGTTGTGGAGGCATTTGTAGGCATGCGTGAGTATCTTGAAGGTTATTCTCTTCTCAACAGGGAGCCAGTGGAGGTTACGCAGGTGTTGGGTGATGTGTTCGTGTTGAGGGATGCCGAGGACGAGTCTGGCTGCGGTGTTCTGTATGGTCTGGAGCTTACGGGGTAGAGACTTGTTGATCCCGGCGTAGAGGGCATTTCCGTAGTCCAGTCTGCTGGTTATGAGTACGTGGGTGACGGTCTTCCTTGATTCGGGGGGGATCCATTTGAAGGTCTTTTGGAGGATGCAGAGGGTGTCTTGTGGATTGTTACCTGCCTTGTTATGGTGGCCTAGGCCTGGCTGCCATGCTGCTTTTCTTTGCGCACGTTACACTGAGCCGGGCCTGCCTCGCCCTTTGCTCGTGCCAAGTTCTTTTGCACTGTCTGCATTTTCTGTTGTTCACCTTTTTGGGCTCAGTCTGCACAAACATGTACAAGGTCACATAACAATGTATTCTGGTTCTTCCTGATATGGCCAGTCCCGCGCACCCAGACATAACATTATGTGCAATTGCCATGAAGAATTTGATATGCTTTTAATACTGTGGTTTACTAGCGCTTAAACACACTTGAAGAAATCCTTTTCAGTGAGAAGAGCTATGATGTCCTGCTGATGTAATTCTGCATCTAGTGACTGAGGTATGGGGGTTCGCTAGTCAAAGCCCAGAGGTCTTCTATTTTATAATAAACTATCTTACTGCAAGGGGAGGGTGGTAATGTTATTTATACGTTTATCCACTGAGCTCTGAGATGCTTTCCCCGTTTGTATTCTATGGAATTGTAACCATGCTGCTTATATTAGTAATATGCATTATGCTATTAGTACTGACACGTGTACTGTACATTAGAGCACGTAAGTTGGAATAAACATTTTAACCTATCCAGTGTCTCTTCCTACGCATCTTGTGGACAAGTACGAGTGAGTGATGAAAGAGTGTTCTTGCTTCTGCGAGTCCTGAGATAAAGACACCGTGTTCTGGGTTGTCCAAACATTAGTACTTGGGTGCTAATGGGATGCTAAGCTAGTTGGGTTGGGGTTTTTGGGTGCTATGGTATATGGTGGCAAACCACTATATTCCAGGGTCCCATTTTCCTGTGCATAGCTCTGTGTATGTGCAGAAACCTTATGACATGGCGCGACCACCGTGGGGCAGCTTATCTGCGAGACGCTTGAGTAGTACTTGTGCTTGTCCACAAACCCCTCGCGTACGCTTCCGGAGGTGTATGTGACGGTGATACCTCCTATATTGAATGTTTTATAGGTTCTTTCAAGCTTGATATTATTAAAAAAGGTTAGTTAGTAGACCCATTTTTGTGCTCCCTATTAGGTTGTCGTATATAATTGTTTAGTCATGGCTGGTGTGGCGATAGCTGCACATAGTCGAGGGGCACTCCGAGATCACTTACGGGTGTATGGAGTGCCTGATACAGGGATCGATTTGGTCTTTGTGGTTCAAGCCGATCCGGCTTACCACTTTGAGGTGTTTTACACTTGGATCACTTTTGAAGCGGTGGAGGCAGATGATAATCTGTTTCATGAATATAAGCCCACCGCTATTCCTGCTGCCTATCGACCCTATACCACTCTTGAAGTACCTCTCACGGCTTGGCAGCACCGTGTTTGGTTTAATGGCGCCCTACCACAACCAACTACCGCAGTTCGTTTAGGCCCCTTATCAATTCAGGGGGCCACTTGGCCTGTATTGGCCGGGTATACCCCACATCCGAATTATCTGGCATTACCGCTTGCGGAACTGCGCACTATGCATACCGAATTGGTACGAGTGCATCGAGCCCTAGTGACATACGTTACAGGTAGCCTCCATGGAGCTGCTCCTGTAGTCGCAGGCCAACCAGCTATTGCAGCTGGGGTGACTATAAGTCCTGTCATGGTAAATTCTGTGATGGGCAAACGTCCACAAAATAAGGACGACTATCCTTACTGGCTTGCAGAAAAGTTCGATCAGATAGAAGCGGTGTTTCCACATACGTCCCCAGTAGATAAACACCGCATCCTCACGATAAGTTTGCCAAAAGACATAATCCCCGATTTGACATCATGTGAAAACTGGGGTAAGGTATTCGCAGCAGTTTATTCAAAATGTTTTGGAACTCCTTCCATGACGGTTCTACCCTCTGTAATTAAAAAGTACAGGATGAACATGGCCCTGAAGCGGCTGTGGAATTAGGGATGAGACTAGTGGGAGTGTTTGATGTAGTAGCTGAGCTGATCCTTGGAAATGTCAAGGGCGATGCTATGAACTTTCAAGTAGCGAATGCTTTGGCTTTGGTCCCAGAGTTGGACAGGCCTCGCGAATTACCGAAAATAATAGCCCGGGCTTATAAAACAATTGGAAGAAATAGCCTAGGCAACAAGCCTTTTGTAAAAATGCAAACTCAATCGCAATCACAAGTTATACAAACAAAAAGTGCATCTGAGAAAGATGATAAACCAGTCTTCACTAAAAAGAGTTGGAGACAGAAAAAACAGGGTAAGCAACAAAAGAAGCCGGGGTCGAGAGGCGCTTCCCCAGTTTCGGTTTCTTCTGAACGTACTTATGATTTACGTGATAGGTCAAGGATTAAATCACCAGAAAGGTTTCAGAGCTCTGATACGCGTTCTCCTCGTTCTTCACAGGCCCAGACGTCGTCACAGGCTGATGGAGGAGGACGGCAAGATAGAGGAAGGGGCCGAGAGGCTCCCCAGGAGCGAGACCAACCTCGACAACAAGTCAGAGGGAAAGCAGAAGATTTTCATCTTCCTCGACCGCAATTTCAGAAGAAAAAGGTTGCCGCTGTCACAGCGAAATATGCCTCAGACCGTGAGAACGAGACTCCAGAATTGGACGTGGGCAGTGACCCTCCTAGACAGCGCCGCGGAAGTTACCATAGTGCGGGAGGCGCTACGTCCTCATATGGAGGCGACAGCAACTGAAACATTCGTTACTGTAGAGACAGCTGACACGAGAGTGGCACCCCCTGACAGACTATATAATATAGTTATACAAATCGAAGGTGACATACCGCGTGAAATAAAAGGGATTTTTTGGGAAAATCTAACCTCTTCATATGACATTTTGTTAGCAGAGGTGGATTGGCCACCCCCATTCGTTTTAGCTGCACATAAAGGAGAGGAGGTAATCCTTCCAAGCTTTTCAAAGCATGTCCCAAAAGACAAAGCTGAAGCACTTGCAGCTGAGTGGGCTGTGTACCTGGCACCAGCGTTATACCGCAACCATGTGGGATGGGATGAAGAATCACCTCCTCATGCAATACCTTTGCGGTCACTACCGCAGCCACAACCCCAATATCCCATCAAACGGCAGGCAAAAGGCCCCGTCTCCGAAATTCTGACACAGTTGGAATATCAGGGAGTAATTGAACCATGCGTATCACCTATGAACAATCCCCTTTTCGTGGTTTCTAAACCCGACGGATCGTACCGCTTAGTTTTGGATTACCGGCATTTAAATACTCATTGTCGGAACTTTGCGGTGCAAAATACACACAGTTCTGCGCTTGTAGACAGTCTTGTTCGTAAAAAATACAAAACGACACTTGACCTTTCAAACGGTTTCTACACGCACAACCTAGCCCCGGAGAGTGGTCAATGGACCGCATTCACATCCGGTGGTAAATTATTCCAGTTCCGGCGATTACCCATGGGCTATAAAAATAGTCCGGGTATATTCGCCGCCCGTGTTGTTTCTTTGTTAAATGACATTGATCAAGACGCATGTTCGTACGTTGATGACATCTATCTGACAGACGACGAGTTATATCAGCATCTGTCCCGTGTGGACCGCATTATTCTTGAATTTGCGGAGCAGGGTTACAAATTTAACTTTGCTAAGTCACACATTGCTGAATTTACCGTTCTGTTCTTGGGCTATGAGCTCAATAACGAAGGTAAGGGCTTAGCCCCCATTTCTTGGAAAAATGTGCACATTTGTGCCCCCCAAATACTCTGAAGAAACTTCAGTCTTTGCTGGGTTTCTTGAATTTCGGGCGTACTTACATTCCTGAATATGCTCAGCGTATCAAGCCTTTGTATGCTTTGATACAACCTACTTATTCAAGGTCTTGCTGGCTGCCTGAGCATACCTCGATTTTGCAGTCTTTGCAGACAGACCTATTGGAGTCTAAATATCTTTTGACTCGTGATAACCACACAAACCTGGTGATTAGAATAATTCCGGGGGCGGTGGGATTCACATACTTAACCTTTAATGAAGGTGATACAGTACCCATCGCATACAAGTCACATCTGTACACTTCCGCTGAATTGCGCTTTACATCTGTCGAAAAAGTTCTAACTGCAGTGCAAATGGCGATTCTAAAAGAACGCGCACTGGCGCAGGGAAAGCGGATTCTGGTGGTAACACCCTGTCCTGCCCTAGAGGCAGTAACAAAGGCAAGTGTACCGAACTCAAAAGCAATGCATCCCCGTTGGATACAATGGGCTACATCCTTGACGTCTTCGGACGTCACTTTTGTTTTTGATTCTTCTCTGCAGACTCAGGAGTTTTTGCAGTATGAATTCGTTCATCCTCCTCCTTTGTTTTTATTACCGCTTGAGGATTACAAATGTGTGATCTACACCGATGGTTCGGCGCAACCGGCCACTGGGTCCAAGCACGCTTATTCAGCTGCATGTGCTATTGTTGCGGGTTCCTTTGTAGATGGAAAGTTCAAATCCTCTGCAGTGCATACTCGCACACTTGGAGATAGTACCGCACAATTGGCCGAGCTGCATGCATTGCTACTTGCACTTGAGTTCGCTTCTCAGGATGAGACCACTCTTATTGTATGTGATTCTTTTTACTGTGTACAATCTTACAATGACAATCTGTTTTTCTGGTCGAAAAACGACTACAAGGACGCAAAAGGGAGCACAATTAAGCATAAAATGCTTTGGGTTCGAGTGGCAGAATTGCAACAACGTCTGCCCCTCACACAGGTGGTACACACCTTAGGCCATCAGCGGGTGGGCGCACACGCTATTGGTAACGATCTGGCAGATGAGGCTGCCCGTTCAGCAGTAGTCACGTGTTCAGTAGCAGCGGTTACCAGGTTCATGTCTAAAATAGACCCTGTTATATTAGCGGCTATTGCTGCAACCAAGGAAGGTAATAATTACCCTACAGGTTTCCCTTCCAAGTATTCTTACACATTAAGTCCCGATCAGGTTCCTTATGTAACTATACCTGGCGTTGGAGATCGGCTGATCCCCAACGCGGACCGCAGGAGTGCCTTGATATCAGCTGCACACGAAGGCATGGCTTCTGCTCATGCAGGTGTGTCAGCTACGGTTTTCATCTTGCAGCAGCGTTATTGGTGGCGTGGGTTATATAAAGACACCCGTGCTTTTGTGCTTTCTTGCGACGTTTGTCAACAGATTAAGCCTTCCACGGTAACACGTCCACCACAAACACCGCTCTGCATTGCTAACAGACCCTTTGGGTGTGTTTACTTGGATCACTGCGGTCCATTCTCATCAGACACTGCCTATAAATACATCTTGGTGGCAGTGGACTCGTGCACACGGTTTCTCTGGGTCTGGCCACAACGGAGTGCTGACGCCCGAAATGTGATCAGGGATTTGCGTGTCTTTGTGGGAATTTTCGCATGCGGCACCTTCCATTCGGACCAAGGTCCAGCGTTTGCCTCTAGGGCTTACAAGGATGCAATGGCTTCGCTTGGGGTGCGGGTGAAATTTTCGTCTCCGTATAGGCCTGAGGGCAACTCTATCGTTGAACGAATGAACCGTGACTTAAAGCAATCCTTAACAGCTAGGGTTATAGGTACTGGCAGGAACTGGCTGGCCCATTTGTATACCGTTCAGCGTGCACTTAATAATCTCCCTAGAAGACCTCTGGGTGGGCGGACCCCATACGAAATGCTCTTTGGCATAAGAATGTTTGTGCCTGACCTTGAGGGTCCAGACATCGCGGCGCAATCCGCCAAGTTTGATGTAGATAACCATTCTGCTATGTTACAGGACTTACAAGAAGCCCGAGACAAACTTGCAACTACACATTTGCCTTCAGCCACAGATCCTGCGTTGCAGATTCCGGTGGCCGGCTGGCTTCCGAAAGTTGGAGAACTGGTTCGAGAGAAGGTTGAAAACAAAAAAGAATTTGGCCCCTCTTTTCGTGCACCGGTTCCAGTTCTTGGCCTGAAGGGAACACGTACAGTCATTTTACCACCGCTTCCTGGTCGCAAAGAGAACAGATACATCTCAGTTGAAAATGTCAAGCTACAGCGCCTGGCCGATCCTGAATAGTGTCACACCAGCGGTCTCTTGTCCTGCCATTTATCGGACATATGTTCGTGGCCCATCTACACGAACGGTCGCTGATGCTGTAATTGAGATGGTTGATTTGCCTGAATCCTCTCCTTTGCCTGAAACTACAATTGATCCCCAACTCTCCACTAATATCGACGAGGATGAGTATACTTATCCTGCATCTGAATCGGTGGCGCATCAACCAACAACGCCACTTGGCCCGGCTCGTTATTCCTTTGATTCGGATTCCACATCTTCAAAAGTCCCATCCAAGTTCAGTATTTTTGTATCCTGGTTTAGAGACAATTTTTTGATTCCACCCTGGACATACATCTGGTTGGTACTTTTCTTGATATTTTTGTTCATGTCCATTGGCTTTGTCACAGTGTTTTTTCTACTAATCAATGATCACTATTTACCTGAACGCTCTGCTGTAGACTATGTTTCTGGAACTTTGGCTCCTCATTCCTCGTCTCACATCATGAAGCGTGACCACACATTTGTGAACATTTCAGCCTTCCCAGTTGCTGATGGCATCGTATGGGATGCAGTGAACTATCAAATCCATGGTCCGACGGAAATTATTAATGTACCTAATGTCCTTCGTGTTTCAATGGGTGATGTAGTACAAAATAATATTCATTCTGATGATTGGGATGTGCATGCCGTTGAAGCTTTGTTTGCCGATTTAAAATATTATGCATCTTTTAATGCTGAAGATTTATATATGAATTCTGCTAATTATGCCGATTTGTATTGTTACCAACATTGGGGTAATCATTTTCTCCATAAACCCAGTGCCCTGCGTAGTTCTGTTAACTATACCCAATGGGAACATTGTCCAAACCCCTTGCCAGGTAGCTCTCAAACTCTTCGAAATAAGTTTAATTATTTTACTGATTTTAATCGGTCGAACCCTGCATCCTATTATTTTAGACTTAATACCACAACAACTCAGAAAACTATGTTGACACACACCAAATTGCTTTATTCAGGTTCCTTTCTGAGTGCCCTAGCTGTGGGTGGTTATGAGTACTGGGATAATACAGTGGATTTAAAATCTATTTGGGGCTCCAAGCCATGGCAGGTACAGGGAACCGAGGCGTTGCATCGTGCTTGCCTCATCCCTACCCAAATTATGTTCCTAAATGCTTCCATCTATCAGACTACATGTTGGGGCTTAGCAACCACTAAACAATTGAATACGCCATCAATACCATCTCTGTCGAGTTTTCCAAATGAAAGCTCACGATTCAATATGTCCCTCGTGTCCCTGCAGGCAATGTTACAAAATAATTCGTTTAATGTTTCTGAGCTGGTTCAGTCACCCTGGTTAGTATGGCCTATATCATCTAATGCATGTCAAATGCGTTTTCATGATACTGGTGCTAGCTACACACAGAATAGGCCTGATCCGAGGTTTACTGATGCCCGTACTGTCACTACATACTCTGTTGGTAAATTATGCAAACAATGGCTGCAACATTCGTCCCTTGATACTGTTAAACAACATTTGTCCCTCCTTTCAGGCAATATTGATCTGTCCGACTTTGTTTTGGGACCTCGTGGTCCCCGACCTAAAAGATTCATTTATGAAACATATAATGAACTCTGGAAGCTATCACAAATAGAAGCTGCTTCCCGTCTTCGGGAAATAGATCAAGCAAATATGGAAAAGGTGCTTGCTGTTGTTGACAATAGTATTAATACCCTGTCTTCTCGCATTTACACTTTAGAGAATATTGTGTCCTCTGTTGTTGATATTGTACAAGATGATGTTTCTATGTTATATCATGGTCAGACTCAATTGCGCTCAGTTATGCAGTTTGCATGGACTTTGCAAACACTTAAGTTAGGTAAAGTGCCTTGGCATTTCTTGAACACCTCTGCCTTATTTCTACCTTTTAACTTAACTGATAAAAAGCAATTTATGTCCATGAAGGATGCAACTTACAATCTATTACATATCGAAAAGGTGGATCCATTGCCGTTCTCTGTTGCAGAACTCGATTCGGCTGTATGGCTAGTCCATGGGGTTATAGCTTTACCATTTTCCTTGTTTGAATTTGACTCATGCATGAAACATTATCCTGTGGGCCGTTACCGGCCCTTGGGCAGTGCTTTCCTGCATGAACTCTGGTCCTTGCCTTTCATGTATAAATGCCTTCGGGACGGCAAGGAAGTCTTTCTCACGGGGGAGTACTGCGACTCGACTATAGGTCATTCGCTTATTTGTAAACACATTAAATTGCATGGCTCATGCAGCGTTTCCTCTCCTAATCTTGCTTGTGTGCTGAAAGGTATTCCTGCTCCTGTTATTTCACCTACTTTCACTCTCCTTTCCAATGGTAGTTATTTACTTTTAAATATCGAAAACTGTTGTGGCCTGCAGGCTGGCATTCCTTACATTGTAACAGTTTCGCACAGGGTTGTCTGCTGCAAAAATGTGCTTTTTCCTCCCCCTCATGGCAAGGTTGATATCTCTATTTGGCCTTCCATCCCTACCATGGAAGCAGATTTCAATAGACTGAGCAGAATAAAGGCACTATTATTAAACGAGGAAGTTATGCTCACGTCCGCCCGGGAGACATTCATTCTCCAGGTGGCGAGTACCCACAGTGAAATACAGGCCCTTTTAAACACTAATCTCCCCCAACACTTTGGGGAGTTAATACATCGTATTTTTAACGCATCTAACACTGAAGGCCTAGTACACTTTTTTAAGGTCGTGGGTCGGGCTTGGTGTCCTCCTTCCAAACTATTTTTGGTGTCATCCCGGCTTTCATACATTCTATTTTTTCCAGTGTCTTTGGCGGTTTCCCATTGATCCTCGCTTTAGCGGCTGGTGTCTTGCTCTTAATTTGCTTTCTGCGCAATGGCTGCTCCCCGATGGGACCTGCTCGATCCAGAACGCCTCCAGCTGCTCCGTGAGCGCCTTTTGGCCGGTTTTGGTGTCTTGCCATTGGCGACACTGAGTGTGTCATATACTCTTTCATTTCGCTTTGCGTATTTCACTTGCGTGCAACCTGTGATGACTTGTGTCCGCTGTCCTTTCACCTGGACTCTGGATTATTGCCTCTCCAATTCGTCATTGTCTGTTCCGGATTTTGTTCAGTTGATGGGTCCCTTAGAGGCCCATGAGCAGGACTGTTCCGTCGCTGGCTGTATGGCGCGTGCGGCTGCACTGGGGATTTTGGCGCAATGGGATATCTGGGCGGCTGCCCAAGATCTCCTACAACGAAGCTGTTTCAATTATCACGCAAGCTGTCCCGCATTGCTTCTGGATGCTCCCTTTGCTGAGGAGCATTCCTGCTCTTTTGAACTCATGGATTGGATGGCATCTATGTTTTTTGACGATTCCAATGATGAACTCTTGGAGGGTATGGCCTTTTTCTGCACTTTCACTTTCATGGATTGACCTGCCCTTCGCCGTTTGGGCGCTCCCTGTGCTCCGACGTCAATTTTCTCCTCTGATGGGCCTCTGTCCTGGCCGCCAGACTGTCCAGGGGAGGGTGTCTTGTGGATTGTTACCTGCCTTGTTATGGTGGCCTAGGCCTGGCTGCCATGCTGCTTTTCTTTGCGCACGTTACACTGAGCCGGGCCTGCCTCGCCCTTTGCTCGTGCCAAGTTCTTTTGCACTGTCTGCATTTTCTGTTGTTCACCTTTTTGGGCTCAGTCTGCACAAACATGTACAAGGTCACATAACAATGTATTCTGGTTCTTCCTGATATGGCCAGTCCCGCGCACCCAGACATAACATTATGTGCAATTGCCATGAAGAATTTGATATGCTTTTAATACTGTGGTTTACTAGCGCTTAAACACACTTGAAGAAATCCTTTTCAGTGAGAAGAGCTATGATGTCCTGCTGATGTAATTCTGCATCTAGTGACTGAGGTATGGGGGTTCGCTAGTCAAAGCCCAGAGGTCTTCTATTTTATAATAAACTATCTTACTGCAAGGGAGGGTGGTAATGTTATTTATACGTTTATCCACTGAGCTCTGAGATGCTTTCCCCGTTTGTATTCTATGGAATTGTAACCATGCTGCTTATATTAGTAATATGCATTATGCTATTAGTACTGACACGTGTACTGTACATTAGAGCACGTAAGTTGGAATAAACATTTTAACCTATCCAGTGTCTCTTCCTACGCATCTTGTGGACAAGTACGAGTGAGTGATGAAAGAGTGTTCTTGCTTCTGCGAGTCCTGAGATAAAGACACCGTGTTCTGGGTTGTCCAAACATTAGTACTTGGGTGCTAATGGGATGCTAAGCTAGTTGGGTTGGGGTTTTTGGGTGCTATGGTATATGGTGGCAAACCACTATATTCCAGGGTCCCATTTTCCTGTGCATAGCTCTGTGTATGTGCAGAAACCTTATGACAAGGGTGTTGAAGCAGGTGAAGGTGACAGCGTTGACCTGTCGAGTCATGGATAGGGAGGAGTCGAGTACGATGCCGAAGTTTTGGGCGTGGTCCGTGGGGGTGGGGGGCTGCCAAGGGCGGTGGGCCACCAGGTGTAGTCCCATGCAGAGGGGGAGGGGCCGAGTTGAGCTTCAGGCAGCTGCTGTTCATCCAGGATGCGACGTCCTTCATTCCTTCTTGGAAGTTGAGTCTGGTGGTGATGGGGTCCTTGGTGAGTGAGAGGATGAGCTGGGTGTCGTCAGCGTAGGCTATTATGCTGAGTCTATGCTGTCTGACGAAGGCGGCGAGGGGGGCCATGTAGATGTTGAAGAGCGTGGGGCTGAGTGACGATCCTTGGGGTTCTCCGCAGTTGGTTTCCGTGGGTTCGGAGAGGAAGGGTGGCAGTCTGATTCTTTGGGTTCTGCCGGTGAGGAAGGAGCGGAGCCATTCGAGGGTGGTTCCCTGTATGCCGGCGTCGTGGAGTCTGGCGGTAATTGTACGGTGGGAGACGGTGTAGAATGCTGCAGAGAGGTCGAGTAGGATCAGGGCCGTGGTATGTCCTTGGTCGAGAAGTGTGCGGATGTCGTCTGTGGCGGCGAGTAGAGCAGTCTCGGTGCTGTGGTTGCTGCGGAATCCTGATTGGGAGGGGTCGAGGATACAGTTTTCTTCGATGAATTTTGTAAGTTGGATGTTGACGGTCTTCTCTGTGACTTTGGCCGCGAAGGGGGGGAGGGAGATGGGTCGGTAGTTCTTGAGGTCCGTGGGATCTGCTGAGGGCTTCTTAAGTAGGGGTCTGACTTCTGCGCATTTCCAGTCATCGGGAAAGATGCCGGGTTCGAAGGTGGCGTTGGTGGTGCGTCGTAGTTCCGGAGCAATGGCGGATGCGGCTCTGTGGAAGATGTGCAGGGGGCAGGGGTCCATGGGGGCAGGGGGCCGATGCTGTTTCTTTGGTGGTGACTGGGGTCCAGGAGGAGATGGTGGGCTGGCTGGTGTTGCTGAGGAGGGAGTGGTTTCGGAGTCAGGTGTCTGGTCGTTGAAGTTGTCGTAGAGGCCCTTGATTTTTAGATGGAAGTAGGATCTGAGCTTGTTGCAGGGGTCCTGGGAGGGGGTGATGTCCGTGGTTTCGCTGGGGGTTTGGTGAATTGCTGGATGACGTTGAAGAGTTCCTTGGAGTTGCCGGAGTTGGCGAGGATCTTGTTTTGGATGAAGGTCCTTTTGGTGGCTCTGATGCATTGGTGGTATTCCGTTGTGGCGTTCTTGTAGGTGGTGCGATCTTCAGGGATTTTACTGTTTCTCCAGTTCCTTTCTCCAGTTCTTCTCGAGATGTCTGCAGGTGTGTCTGGACTCTTGGAGGTCAGTGGTGAACCAGGCGGCCTTCCTGAGGCGCTGTCTGTCAGGGTTGCGTAGGGGTGCGAGCTCATCTGCGCAGTTGGAGATCCATCTGTGGAGTTCTTTGGCTGCAAGGTTGGCGAGGTGGTGGGGGTGTCGTGGTGGAGGGTGGAGATGAGCTGCTCATCTGTGACTTTGCTCCAGTTTCTTCGTGGAGGGCGGGGTGCAGGTTTTGGGCGGCGTGGGTTTGTTGACGAGGAAGTGTATGCATTGGTGGTCCGTCCCTGGGCGTTGCGTGGTGTGGCTGATGCTGATGTTGTTCCCACTTGCGAAGGTGGGGTTGAGGGTGTGTCCTGCCTTGTGGGTAGGGGTGGTGTTGAGCTGTTTCAGTCCGATGTTAGCGAGGTTGTCCAGGAGGATGGCGGAGTTGGGGTCGCTGGGGTCATCGAGGTGGAAGTTCAGGTCTCCAAAGAGAATGTAGTCCATGGAAGCGATGGCATGGGGTGCGATGAGGTCAGCGATAGTAGTGGCGAATGGGGCACGAGGTCCGCGAAGTGTGGTTCTAGGGCTGGTCTGGATCTGGGAGTGAAGGTGTTCGGTGGTGGTGAAGGAGTCGCTTGTGGTGGAGGTGGAGAGTCCTCCTCCTGGGCAGTTGGGGTGGTCCGTCCTCTGGTTCTTGTATCTGTCAGGTTTGGCGGTGGCGATGTCGGGCGGAGGAGGCTTTGGTCCAGGTTTCTGTGAAGAAGGCGATGTCTGGTGAGCGGGTGTTGAGGAGGTCCCAGATTTCTACGGCGTGTCTGTGCAGAGAGCGCACATTGAGGAGGGTGCTCTTCAGGGTTTCGTTGGTGTTGGTGTCCGAGTTGGGGGCGGTGACCGTGGGGGTGCAGAGGGTGGTGAAGGTCTGGCTGCAGTGACAGCAGGTGAACTGGCCGTGGGTGGTGTTCGGCATGGACAGCTGGCAGTTGTTGTTCTTTCCAGGGTTGAGTGAGAGGAGGGCAGTTCTGTCGTAGCGGTGGGTGGCCAGACATCCAGGGTCCCTGGTGCTGGTCGCGGTCCGGTCGTGGACGGGCGCAAACGGGCTTGCCTTTGGTGTGCCATTGGCCCGACAGTGGCGCGCCAGCGGCCCGCCCTCTGCGCGAGGCCGCGCAGCGGCTGCCATTAAATAGGGGGGGGGAGGGGGGAGGGAGGGAAGCGCAGCTGGGAGGCAGGAGTGGGAAAACCAGCAGGGGGGAGGGGCCGCGGGGGCAGCAGGCACGGAGACACAACGGGATGAGAGCAAAAAACAGAAAGCAGGGAGAGAGGCACAATAGCGAAAATGGAAGGCACAATACTAGCACAAAATACAATACAATACCAGCAAAATATAAAAAGAAGGCACAATACCAGCACCCGGACAAGTCTGGCAAACGGGCACACACAGTGAGGCAGGCAGAGGCCTTAGACACCCACAGGCAGTGGTGGCGCGGGGTCAGCGGCGGCGGCTCAACAGGGGAGCTGCTGAGGGAGAGAGCGGGTCCCTGGCTGGGAGGTCAGGTGTCCTGCTCGCGCTCCCTTGCAGCAGCCGCCATTAAATAGGAGAGGGGGGAGAGAGGGAAGCGCAGCGTGGAGGCGGGAGCGGGAAAACCGGCAGGGGTAGGGGCCGTGGGGGCAGCAGACACGGGGCCACAACGCGATAGGAGCAAAAAACAGCAAGCAGGGAGAGAGAGGCACAATAGCGAAAATGGAAGGCACAATACTAACACAAAATACAATACAATACCAGCAAAATACAAAAAGAAGGCACAACACCATTACCTCCTGAAATGTCTCCATGGGGTGGGGTAAGAAACGTAGCCTTGTCATTTTTTCTTCCTTTCTTCTAGGAAGCACTCAAGCAGTAACCCTCCAAATTTCTTTTGGGCTGGTACCCTACAGCATTCTCCAGGGCTTGCAGTAAAATTATTGAGCCACTCAAAATGAGGGCCTTAGGCTATTAAAGTGTAAGAGGGATATTTTAGAAGCAATAAGGGAACACCATTCCCTCCAAAATATGTGGTATGCAGGCACAACTTGATCGAACCACGTTACAAGAAAATGGCTGGTAAAGGCGTTTTAATTTGTCGACACGAAGTGCTTCAGCGCCAAAATTATACTTTGCCGTAAGAGTCAAGTATCCAGTACTATTTCTGTGAGAAAGTGTGAAAGTCAAAATGGTAAAGGTATCAACATTTTTGTTCTAAATAATGGCTATCATCATTGCGAATACGGATGATTGACAATTATGCTTACTCTCAAACCATCCAACCCATCCGACTGACCATCCATCCATCAATTGACTATATATCAATTCTTGGGTCTCTCCACACTGGAGTTGTAGATAGGCTGTATGTAGTAAAATGAACTATTAGTTAGGAAGAATGTGAGCCCTTGCCAAGTAATAAGTTTAAATCCTTATAGGTTAAACACACAGGGGCATATTCTCAAGAACGTGCGATAATCATCGCCAAAATAGGTTAACGCAATTTTTCATATCGCCGTCTATCGCGTGAAAATAACACCGTGTTAACGTCTTATTCTCAACACGGCGGTAACATGCGATAGTTTCCCGATAATGCGTCAAATGTCTGCGATAAAATTACCGGGACGGCGATAAAAATCTAAAGCCTAACGTGAAAAAAGTGGCAATGGGCCCAACCGCGATAAAAAAATCAGCGATAAGCTGCGCCAGGCCTGCAATTCACATACGTCATGCGGGAAAAATCACTATAAAAGCAGAAAAAAATAAAATAAATAGAAACAAAACCCAAACAACTGATAAGCACCATGGAGGAAGCTGGAGCAACTACAGAGGCCAACCAGAACCCCACAAACCCCCCGGAGGACCAGCCATGGACCTCGGGGAAGGAGAAGGGAAGTTCTGCACTGCCTCGGTGGTAGTCCGGGGGGGGGTGGTCCTGGGGGTGGTGGCAGTGGGTGTTGTGGCCCTCTTGGGTCTCCAAGTTGCATGATCATTGGCTCCATGGCATCTGTTGGTCTTCAGATGTGGATCTGGGCTGGACTCCCTTTCTACTGCAGGTTGTCGTCCTGCTTAACACCAGTAGAAGGCAGGTGTTAAATCCCTGCTGCTAACGCGCCTTATCGCCTGTTTTTGGATCGCATCTCCGATCTGGCTGGTCGTTGAGAATATCGCGAAGTGGTGTTTTTGTGAGTTTTTGCACGGGAACGCCTACTCTGCATATCATTAGCGTTAGTTGTCGCTCTCATCCGTGGCGATGTTTTTTGCGGCAGCTATCGCTGGTAAACTGGCCGGCAGTTTGCACCAGCTTGAGAATAGGGCGATAAATCTATCGCCACTTTTGCGGCGCTAAAGTGCCGATAAATCGGCGATAAGTCCTTGAGAATATGCCCCACAGTTTCAATCATTTAAATCTGGGCTCAACCCCTGGTAGATATGGCACAGAGCAGACAGGCTTATCTGTGTGTAATAAAAAGTGTGTAAAACGTTTAACAGTACCGAAACAGTTAAAAATTAAAAACAAAACAAAATTAAATCCTCTAAATAATGTCTGAGAATCATGAAAAATATAATAAGAAAAAAATCACCAAACTGACTGGAATCCAATAAGGGGATAGGAGATATTAAGTTATGGTTTAAAAAGCACCAAGAAGCAGCATTTGGTCTATGGGTTCAGTAGACTGGGTCTTAGATACATGTTGACACCAACCATGATGCACCTAGTACGAGGACCCGGTCAAAGAAGTTACTATCTGACTTAATTTTTTTCTGGAAATCATAAATCCTCCACAGGGCAATGTTAAAGGCTGTATCCAGCCATGTACTCTCAAAGTTGCATAGCTGTTGGATGAGGTGTTGCTGTAATCGTTGGGTTGGCAGGAAAAGCTCTGTGTTGAAAATGTTACATATTGAACCCTCAAAGTCCTCTTGTCAGCCCGATACTTCACACGCCAGATGTTGACACAACATTACAGATGAGGAGTTTCTCGCAAAATGTAAATACAATTAGGGCTGGGCAGAGTTTGCAGAATTGCACTGCGCCGAATACCGGGGAGGTGCATAAAAACTCTATGGAATTCCACGGAGTTCCACTCCACCCTAATGGCAGCATGCACCCCTGCCAGGCTCCCTTAATGTCTCTCAGATACACTCACACCCATCTGCTTTAACGTTCGGTGCGAGGAATATTAACTTTCAAGTGCTGAATGCAGTAGGGAGTCAGGCACAAAGACAACAGATTAGCAAATTAGGGATGCTGCCGCAGTAATTTGTTATCTAATCCTGACCGGAGCGTGCATACAGTGTGCAGTTAATGATTCCTTTCAGAGAGACAAATGAGGGCTTTCTTCTGGAATTAGGTCAGCCAATGGGCACTACGGAGAGCACAAGAGACCAATCACCGGGGCACCGCATGGGGAGAACATGAAGGAAGCATCACCAGGGGTCCAACCTGCCCCACGTGCATCTGAAAGGACCTAAGCTGTCACTGTCTGCAAAGCAGGCCAGTTTCTGTTTGGCCACAACCGCTCAGATCCAGAGTTACAAACGTGTTCTGCTGTAGTATTTTTCTGTAGTAGTATTGCAAGGAGCTGCAACATTATAGGGCACTGGCGGCACACAGTGCGTTTATCAGAGAGGGTTCCCCCCTTACCCTGACACCCGGACTGCCTCCAGCTCTGCAACACACCTCACCTGTCCTTCACCCAGCCTCTCAGCTGGTCTAGGTGCTGCTCTGCTGCACGCCGGCCACGGTGCTGCCACCCCTCCTGCCTCCATGGCGGGGATCAGTGGTGTTTCTTCTGTAACCCCTTTGCTGCAGAACTCGCAGGGACTGCGCATGGAGAGTGGAGACCTTTTAACCCGGTCTCCGCTCTCCATGCGCGCACATGCGCAGTCCCCCTGAGTCCTGCAGTGAAGGGGTTACAGAAGAAACACCGCTGATCATCACCACGGTGGCCATAGGGGTGGCAACACCGTGCCCGGCGTGCAGAGCAGCACCTAGATCGGCCGAGAGGCTGGGTGAGGGTAAGTAGGAGTGGGAAGTGGGGGCAAGCTCGGCTCTGCAGCGGAATCAGAGTTTTTTACCGGACTCTGCGCTCCCAGCGGAGTGCGAAGTTGGCAAAACTCTGCAAACTCTACTGACAGAGCAGAGTTCACTGCCCACCAGTGGCGTAACGCAGCTTGAGGGGGCCCCCTGCAAAGTACATGGAGGGCCCCCCCCCCATTCTCCGTGCCAGTCAAGAGCTCTCAGGCCAGCAACCCGCCATTCTGCAGGAGCTGCGGGGCTATTGTTACGCCAGTGTTACCAATACAGCCGTTATAAGTGGTTCACTGACAGAATATCGAACAAAAGATATCGTGTGGACAGAATATCGTGTCCAAAATATCGAGGACAAGAATATCGAGTAGGTAAGTGCAAATAGATAGGTATAAATTTACTATTCTTAACTCCAGATCTACGTACCTTGAAGATATATATATCGTCAAAGTACATATATGTGGAGTTATATATAGTAAAACTTTACTTACCCATAAGCAATGACCTTCACGATATTCTTGTCCTCGATATTTTTGACACGATATTGTGTCCGACGATATTTGTGCTTTCGATATTTTGTCCACCCACCGTTATAAGTAACCCTGGATGGTGGAGTTAATGGTTGGGCTTAGTCTGCCGGCAGTCTATCATAGGTGGTGGTCTATCCACTACAGGGTCCCTGTCATCAGTACGCCTGGGAAGTTTGCCCTATTTTAGGTGGGGTTCCTGATGCAGGCTCCTGTCATGATATACAACATCGGGCCCGCTCATCGTTCAGTTTTGACAAAAGTGCATTCACTGCTCCTTCACTTTCACACCTCCTTCCTCCCTCTTGCTTTCTATTTCTTCCTTTTCATTATTTCTGAGCATCCTATCGTCTCTTCATTCACATCCCAGACTTTTTCTTTCTATTTTCTGTCACGTTTATTTCCAACTTTTTCTCTCCCATCACGTCGAAATCATGCCACTATGCTTTTCCTATCTCCTGTGAGGTATTTCTCTCCTTTTCTCTGCTCTTTTATGTTATCTGCTTTGTATTTCCTTCGTCCATTTTCACACCCTCTCCATTCCCTACTTCTCTTTTCCTCTTTTATACCCCACTGTCTCTTCCTTACTAGCTTTCCAGCTGACCTTGCCCTTATAGCACCTCTTGATTTCTTTCCTGCATACTTTCTCACGGTAAACAACAGTCACCCCGCATCCGTAACCCCACATGCTGTTACAACGCGGTCGTAACAACGACCACGTTGTGACAACGCATACCATTACCCCGCAAGTCGTTACAACGACTTGCGGAGGGGGGAGAAGGTGTTGGATTTAAAATGCAACACCTTCCCTACAGTCCGCACAGACTGGAGTTGGAATAGTAAATTTTACTATTCCAACATCCAGCGCCCCCCCTCCACAAGTCGTTGTTACGACTTGCGGGGTAATGGTATGCGTTGTTACAACGCGGTCGTTGTAACGACCGCGTTGTAACAACATGCGGGGTAATGATATGCGGGAAAAAGAGGCATATTCTTTCTCACTGTATCCCGTGATTGGCGCTTCCAGTGCATTCTTATCTATCACTATGCTCTTCATCAATCCTGTACAGACCTGGAGACTGGATCTCTCTTCTTGAGCTCTCATTGCCCTTCTTCATCCTCATACTCTCCCAGAACCCCTAGCCTCAAAGGTTATATTTATTTACTCCAGAGTCTTCACTGGTGTCTCTAGAGAGGCCAGATGGTGCCAGTTCCACAGTGCTATTTGTCCTGGCTCCCGTAGTGCCCACCACCACAGCTGCTCAATGTATTGCGTGACGACACAGAAAAAACAGACACTGCACCTTGCCACACACATTAAATTGTCCAACTACCTTTTGTAGCAAATTAGTGTTGTTTGATTAAAATGTTTGAATCTCTCTATCTCTCCATCTACATACACACGCACACGCACACACACTCACACACATACATAAAGGCCACTGATGGAGGAGAGGAGTTTGCTGGAATGGGGGACACATCTTTACCACTGACCCACCACAAGCACTTTTTGTTTTGGATCATGTATAATAGCCTTGTTCAAATCCCTTCACTTCCCTTATCACTCATACAGCATTCTAGTTGTATTCTGTACAGTGACATAGCAATGTTGTTGTGAACTCTTCTGCAAACAAAAAAAAGCCCCCAGCAGGTCAATACCTCATATACAGAGACATCCACATTGACACAACTCCCAAAAAAACCCAGGCATATCCCAACATAGGAAAAGGTAAAAAAAGAGTATAATGCATGAGGTGCATCATTTAGGTTAGCACATTGGCTTAAAGAGGATGTACACTTTTCTTTTGGTCAGAGTACGCTTATCAACATTTTCCATCAGCTGTGACATTAGTAAACCTGGTCTTGGAATCTCTCCCTGCTGCCTTTTAATTTTGCTAATTCATTGGTTCCCACACTCTGATAATAAATTGTAAAGACCAGGCAGGGCTAAGGTTTTTAACACATGCAACTGTCTGTTACCATTCCTGGACTGATGTATTTAAACAGTCCATTGTTGTATTTCCTGGATGCTAACAACTCGCTCTTGCTTCTTTTTCAACTTCCACGCCACTACCTCACAAAGACATTTACTGATAAGCACCACTATTGATCAAGGACAAAATCACCCCAAAAAATAAGCTGTGTTCCAACCCCACACCGTCTTCCCAATAACTCACTTTAAAATACTCCACAGAGGGCTGATCCATTTAATGTTTGACAACAGCCCTTGAAAAAGACTTCCTATAGAGCATCACAACCCATCCAACCTGCTACTGTTCAGAGAACAACTCAAGGATCTCCTGCCAACACCCAACCTACCAACATGTGATCCCGCTACTCAAGACTTACTAGATTCCCCAACTCCTGACTTATTGATCATCAACCAAAAACTAAGACCAACCTCTTTCTCCAATCTACTGTCCTGCAGAAACAATCGATCAAGACAAAGACAACCAGTCACAAACATAACCTTTCACACTGTGCAGCTTTCTCTTCCAGGGTGTCTGAGAGACTGACAGACCGACACACGTTCACTGTAGAGTGAGTCTCAGCACTTCTCTTGTCAATTGACAGAGACAAGGCATTTGATCAAGTGCACTGGCCTTTTTCTGTGGAAAATACTGGATAAGGCGGGTTTGAGTGCACGATTCAAAACATGGGAATTGTGCAACTATTCTAGCCCCGCAGCTCGGAAGCTGAGCAGGACTTTCACTTCATCCAAAAGAAATGGACTGACATCCTCCACATAGAGCACACCTCCTCATTCTGTGCTTCAGAAAAGAAGCAATGCTTAAGGTGACACACTATTGGTACTACACCCCAGCCAGAAGGTGAAATGGAAATTCAACAGTCCTAATGGCTGTTAACGCAACTTCGGCCACCCAGACACACTGACTCATCTCCTCTGGCTCTGTCCCAAACTCAAACGCTACTGATAGGCCGTCTAACAGATATCAATGAAATGTTTGAAACAGATATACCCTGTCTTTCTAGTTACGTCCTACTGAGACTCCCCAATGCCCGACACACCCTCTACACTCTAGCAAAGGGGAGGAAATAATAATGGCTTTGTGTGGGGCTAAACATGTCATCAAAGCCAAATGGGGCACAGCTACATTGTTGTTTCACTTTGACTGTCTGCATAATCTGTGGGACCTTACAAGGATGGAAAAGCTTCCTGCATCCCTGCATAACAAGTTGCTACACTTTGACAAAATGAGGGGCCCATGCATCCAATCTCTGGCAGAGGACTTTTGGGAATTTACTAGTCCTCTTTACTTATGAGTACACCAGCTTACAGGACGAGGGGGCACGCCTGATCAGCAAGACAAAGACTGACCGCAGTGGGTACGACGCACTAAAAACCCCAGCCTTCTGACACTGAATACGTTGCGAAAGAGCTCTTTCTGGCAAGAGAGGCTATGCTCCCTGGGTGACAACCTCTGATATTTTATCCCTCCTCTCCCGCCTTTCCCGGTCCCCTCTGGTATCCTCCCTTCCTCGCTGTTTATCTCCTTCTTCTGTTCTACCATTGTTAAGTCCCACTGTTCTACTTAATCGGCCTTGGATTTAGGTAAGAATATTTGTTCCTGGATAAATTAATAAAAAGATCTGAACGATAAAAGATCATTGGGTCTGCAAAATATTTAAATTTTAACATTGTTAATATAATACTCCATCAACAAAAGTAAAATTCAAAGTTGTGTACGGCAATAAGAAGCACTATTTACAAGGAGAATAAAGCGAATTAAACCGTTTTAGGGAAAAAGCCAAGACCTCATTATATCAAGTAGAATAGAATATGCCACCAAATACTTAGATATTTTATAAACAAAGATATTCTAATTGCATCAAGATTAAAAAAAGTACATTCACGTTGATTAGTGTGATGGTAAATGTGAGCCTTAAATTTCAAATCATCAATGTATTAAGAGTTATCAGCTTGGGATGTTTAATCCCTGACATAGAGTTGGATTTTAATTATGGAATATGCAGTAGTGGTCCATGAGCCTTAATGAATGAATCTCGATCCAGCTGAGCAGTCTGAGAAGGTAGCACTGTTGGGGGATAAGGCAGTGGCTGATCAGACCAGTCTGAGCTATTTACACTTAACTAGAGAGCTTCAAAATCTGTGCTCACAATCCAGCACATCACACATGCACTGAACACTGATAACCAACTCATGTAAAGGGAATACTGTTCTCCTCTCCCTCCGGTGTTTCCTTTATCTAATTTTCTCCTGATGTGTCTCCTTTACCCATTGTTTAGGTGGATTTCTCCTTCTGCATTATTTCTCTGTCTTTTGCAAAGTCTTAATACTTTTCAGACGCCTTCTCCCTTTTTCCTTTGTCTTTCACTGGCTCTCTCTTTTACTTTTTCACTCTCTTTGTGGGTTCCCGGTCTCTTCCACCCATTTTCCTATTTGGGATCTTTTTACCCTACATTTATAAAGCTCCTTCTTTCTTTCTCTTTCTCAACATTTTTTATCACCTCTCTCTGGGCTTGTTTCTTTCACCCTTTCTGCCTCCCTGGGGCCCATACTATTGCTCCCTGAGGTCCTACTTCATCCATCTTCTCCCCATCTCTCAATCTATTTAAAGGGATTTCTTTCACTCACTCCTAGATTGTCTAACATTACCGTTCTCTCTTTGCTCATCCGTCCCCCCATCCCTCTCTTTATCTATCCCCTGACAACAGTCCACGCAACACAATCTACCATCTCTGACTTCTTTAATTTTCTCTGCACAACATATTTTGATGATGTTCAACAGAAAGAGAACGTATTGTTTTACAGAGATCCTTACAAATCTCAAAATTCATATGCTCTCTCTCTCGTGGCTTAACGTCCTTTCTCCCTCATTCTCAAGGGTGCCTCGTTTGCTCTTGTGGGTCTCTTTCAATCTTTATGTGGTTCTCTGGGTTTCTCAGGCTCCTTTTATACTTTCTCTTTGGGGCTTTCTTTCACCTTTTGAGCTTGTATTCTTTCAAACACCAGAGTGTTTTTTTCCTAAGTGCAAATTAATACATTTTCCATAGCTCTAATCCTGTTTTCTTTCTCACATGCACACATTTGTGCTCTTTAAACATTACTTTTTTCCTCTCTGTTTATTAAGGTTTCTCAGATTTGTGGTCTTATATTTTCGCTGTTACTCTCAAACACTGTAAACTTATTTCACTCTCCTTTGGTCTGCGGAACTCTCTGATAACCCGCTTCAACTCAAGGCACCTCTAATAATAAAGTGTTTCTTCAAAGGCATTACTGTACAAATTTACCAACCTTAAAAAGATGAAACTATGACTTGGCCTAGTTGAGATTCAAATTCATGAACAACAGATCACAAAACATGTCTTCTCTTTTGATCTCACTGTATCTTCTCTCTCACTTTCTCCCTCTCTCAAAGTCTGCTTCTTCTCTTCTTAGTTCTCTCACCCTTAGTCTCTTTCTCTCTCTCTGTGCCTCACTCTCATTCTTTCCATTTATCTCCTTCTCTTTATCTTGCTCCTCCTCTGTTTTACGTACTGTTTTTCCTCCCTCTCTCGTTCTTCACCTCTTGTGCTCTGCTTCTTCTGTCACCTAACTTTTTCTCTGGCTTCTCATATTTGTTTCCCCTCATATTGTTACACTTCTCAATCACATGTGTCCCTTCTCTCATTTTCTTGCTCAGACGGACGCGCTCTCTGCTCTCATTTCATCTTCCACTCTGTCCCTTATATTTCTCTCTGAGAGTTCGGACTTCTTTATGTGTAGACGTCTCACTTTGCACTTGAGAATGAAACTATGAAATAAGGTTAGAATCCCATACCGGAGAAATATGTTAAATAACTCCAAGAGCTGCATCACCTCATGGATAGGCAGCATTCTAATATAACACTGCATATAGGTTTTAACAACATAATGCCATCTGAAAAATACAAATTGCAGCATTTTTGCCCCTACGTTCAAATATGCACTGGCCGGGGGGCGCTAGAGGGCGCACGGCAAAATGGCCGCACTGCTGTGAGGCTCTGCCCGGCCGAGCTGAAATCCGCCCATTATCTGCTGCCTTACGGGTCAAATGTGCCCATAAATCACCGGAGTGCTTCCTGGAACCCAGGCGACACCATATGGCGAGGTTGCTGGACCTGAGGCGCTGCTGAATACACGCTGGCTGCGACTCCGGGTGTGGAGGCTGTGACCTGGAAAATGGCGACCGCTGCTGGGAGATAGGCCTCGCTGGGCCGGTGCGCTGTGCAACTGCCCTGCAACATATTGCCTCCTGTGGCTAGCAATGCCCGGAGCCGGACACTGCTGAGGCGGCGGCCCCCCCCGGGGACGCCGGGAGCTTAGTGGAGGAGTTGTGCGGTGGTGGGGCGGAGAAGTAATCGACTGCGGGGCCCGACGCTGCGGAGGTGTAATCGACGGCGCAGACATCCGCTGAGGCTCCCTTTGGTATCGGACGCCCGCCGGCGCCGGTTGCAGTGAGTGGGGTGCGCGGCTGGGCCTGGGCTACAGCTGCGTAGGTGGGTGCGGGCCCGGGCCTGGGCTGCGGCCTGCAAGCTGTGGCTGGTGCGGGGCGTAGGGGATCTCGGCTGTTTCTGGAGCGGAGGAGCTGCGGGCGAGATTGCTGTCTGCCTGCTGCCACCTGGCATTGAGCTGCGCTGGGTGCCGACCTCCCTGGGAGTCTGCGGCGGATACCTCACCGGCTCAGTGTGAGATCTTGGAGCCCCATCACCATTCCCTCTTGACTTACTTGGCAGGCTTGCACTGGAGGGGTCCCATATGCTGGCTGAGGTTTGAGGCCCGGTGAGTGACACTGCAGCCTTCCTACCCCCTGCTGTATCTGCGTTCTGCGGCGGTGCTGCCTGAATCACTTTGGGTGCTGGGCAGCGCACTGATGGCTGGCTGCCGTGCTGTGGTGGCACACCGTTGGGGACTACGCCTGGACCGCAGGCTGGGCTGCATAGGCCTTGATACCCTCCGTGGGGGGTGTGCAGGTGTAACATGGGGAAGACGGATAAGTCACAGCCACGTCTGACTTTTGAACTGCGCAAGCCCGCAAAAACTCCACAAAAGGCGGCCTCTGATTCGGAGGCAGATGCGCAGGCGGACGGCCCTCCCACGCTGGAAAGCACGTTGCTAGCCATGCAACGCTCTCTACAAGCCATCGAGGGCACGATGGCCTCGGTCAACCACCGCCTCGACCACGTGTCCTCCCAGTTGGAGAAACAAAATGCGCGCATGGGGGAGGTGGAGCAGAGGGTGTCGGACACTGAGGATGGTTTGAGCACCGTGGCAGAAAAGGCGCTGAACATGGAAAAAATACTAGCCCTAATTCAAGCCAAAAATGAGGAGTTAGAAGCGCGATCGAGGCGCAGTAATATTCGTATCACTGGCCTGCCGGAGTCCACAAATGTGGGGAAAATGGAGACGTATATTGAGGGCCTGGTTTCGGAGATCTTTGGGTCGGAACACCTTTCCAGAATGTTTATTGTGGAGCGAGCCCACCGCTCACTGGCTGTGCGCCCGGCCCCGGGGGCTCCGCCCCGCCCTCTTATTGCCAGGATCCTTAATATCAGGGACCGGGACACTATCTTAAGGCTGGCCAGAGAGAAGGGTCCGATAGTACATCAGGGCAACGCTCTCTCCTTTTTTCCTGACTTTACGGTGGCAGTACAAGCGGCCCGCCGTGAATTTGGCTCCGTAAAAAAGCTCTTGCAGGCCGATGGGGTCCCGTACGCCATGCTGTATCCGGCCCATCTCCGCATTGGCGGGGATGGTAACTGTAAGATTTTTTCATCTCCCAAGCCCGCGATGGAGCACGCTAAGCAATTGAAGCGACGGAGACAAGAGTCTGGTACTGCCCCTGAGGACGAGTAGGAACAGTGTGCTTTGAACACTCTCTCGAACTGGCACATTTATTAGGTTTCTTACATTGGATTCTGTATGATGGGTGCCCAACTATACTGGAACCTGCTGATTATATGTAATTTGTGTCATTAAGCCTCAATGTTGGCTACGTTTTTTTTTTTTTTTCCTCTCCCTGTGCTGCTGTCTTAGAAATTCTCCTCTCTCTAGGTTCTAATGATATCTTGGAATTTCCGTTACTGGTTTCGGGAGGGAGTCCCCCTGTTAATGGCAATACTTGGCTGCAACTCTTAGGGCCTTGTTTGATGTATGTCCTTATGGGATGTTTGCTAAAGCTGGGGCCACTGCACTAGAATACATCTGTGTCCGCAGACATGGGCGCATTCCTGTATTGGCATCTTGTAGACCTGCTCGGCCACCTCCCTTTCTGTTGGAGGTTAGTGGCACTCAGTGCCCCCCACTAATGGGTGCACCCCAAAGTTGTGCTTTGCTTGTTGGGATTGGGGGGGGGAAGGGCTGGGCTTTGGGATGGCTTTGGCGTGTTGGGGAAGCTAAAGTGGGTGGGGGGTGGAGGTGTTCGGGGTTGGGTAGGCAGAATGCGGGAGTTTATTGCTCGGACTGTTACTGTGTGGGTAGGCACTGGCTTTTGGTTATTCTTGATGATCATTGTCCATTCTTATGTTTCCGATGTCCCACTATGGCCGGCCGGCCACAATGACTTCTACACTTAAATTCCTTACCTGGAATGTTCGTGGCTTGAACACGCCTAAAAAGATCAGATCAGTGATTGCCTATTTAGATCGTGTGGGTGTGCAAATTGCCCTTTTGCAGGAGACACATCTAACCCGGGATTCAGCTGGCAAGATAGGTGCACGCTGGTCGTGTGTGGAGGTTGCCTCTTCCTTCTCTAGCTATTCTAGGGGTGTGCTAATCCTGGTAAAAAGGGGTGTGCCCTTTACTGTGATCAAATCGGAGACGGATGACTGCGGGCGAGTGGCGATGGTGCATGGGTGCTTGGGTGGAGAGAGTGTGTTGATAGTGAATGTCTATGGTCCAAATGTGGATGACCCCTCATTCTACTCTGCTGTGTGGCGGAGAATATCGAAGTTTCCCCCGGCCGCCATAGTGTGGGGGGGGATTTTAATCTGTGCCTGGATGCAGCCATGGATAGGGAGAGTAGCGGTGTGTTGCGGCCCAAACTTGCGACTGACATGCTGTTGGGTCTGATGGATTCGGGTCAACTAAATGATATTTGGCGTTCCCGGAATCCAGTTGGCCGGGAGAGCACTTTTGCTTCCGCGGTCCACGGTTCCTGGTCCCGCATTGATTTTTGGCTAGTCTCGGCGCAGGTCTGTAATTGGACCACGGCGGTGTCGCATGAGGCACGTACTCTGTCGGACCATTCCCCTGTACTTCTAGAACTGCAGCTTCCGGCCTACCAGAGACCGCCCTTTGCATGGAGGCTCCAACCTTCAGAGCTCAAGGACCCTGTTTTTCACCAGACCGTCGCTGAGGCAATTAAAAATTATTTTCGGGAAAATGAGGGATCTGTTGACAGCGCGGGTATGCTCTGGGAAGCTTTTAAAGTCACTATAAGGGGATCTTGCATTGGGGCCCAATCTGGTATCCTGCGAGACATTCGACGTAGAATACGGAAGTTGGCATCTGACATCTCCCAGCGGGAGCGAGAATTCGATTCCGATCCTTCTACAGCTAAACTTGCGGCTATGAGGGAGCTTATTTGGGAACATAATGATGCGGTGGATCAGGAGCTGTCGCATTGCTCCAGACGCCGGATAGCTCGCTACTACGGGAAGGGTGGCCGTCCTGGTCGCTCGCTTCCACAAAAGATATCGGAACCGCGCAGTCAAGATAATATTGCTGAGTTGCTGGATGAAAATGGGATTGCCTGCCATTCGACGGTGGAACTTTGTGACACCGTATTACGGTTCTATACAAGTCTTTATGCCACTAGAGAGTCTCCATCCGCAGCGGAGATAGATGCCTACCTTGACGATATAGCACTTGGATGGTTATCTCCTGCACATCGGGAGTACCTCGTACAACCATTCGGAGTGGAGGATGTCAGGGAGGCCATTGTGTCCTTACCAACCTGTAAAGCTGCAGGACCTGACGGGCTGCCTGGCGAATTTTATAAAACCTACGCATCGGACTTGGCCCCTCGGCTCCTATCTGTGTATGCAGAGGCCTATGAAACTGGGGCATTGCCGCATTCTCTCCGGGAGGCCCTGCTTGTCACCGTACTGAAACCAGATAAGCCCCCGAATCAGTGCGGGTCATACCGACCTTTATCCATCATTAATATTGATGCAAAGATTCTCGCCAAAATGATAGCTACCAGGTTGCAACCTTTAGTCCCTCTGCTGGTGTTGCCTGATCAGTCTGGCTTCGTCACGGAGCGCTCTACGACACACAACTTGCGTACGCTCTTTGCCACGCTACACTATTTTGAACCTGATTTCCAGGCGGTGGCTGTGTTGCTCGACGCAGCAAAAGCCTTTGACTCTCTGCAGTGGCCCTTTATTTTTGCTGTGCTGGGTCGGATGGGCTTCCCACCTTTCTTTCTGCAATGGCTTAGGGTGCTCTACAGCGGACCGGTGGCTCGCGTTCGTGTCAATGGGTGGGTGTCCTCACTGTTTCGCATTGAACGGGGTACGAGACAGGGGTGCCCTCTGTCCCCTATGCTTTTCTCTCTGGCACTAGAGCCCCTCGCATGCAAGCTGCGTCAGAAACACGCCGCGGCGGCTCTGCGGTTCAGGCTGCAGCCTTTAATTGTCTCCCTTTACGCAGATGACATGCTGCTATATGTCCGCGAACCTGCTACGTACCTGTCTGCACTGCTGCGAGAGTATGTAAAATTTGAAAGATTCTCTGGCCTGGGGATTAACTGGTCAAAATCCGTAGTATTTCCACTAACTGCGCAAACAACTGAGGTGGAGGTGGACTTCCCGTTGACCTGGACATCTGATCCTGTCAAATATCTTGGAGTTTGGGTGCACAGGGATCCGGTTGTGGTTGTCTCTGAGAACTATGGTCGCACGGTTTCACGTATATCTGAACAGGCTGCGCGGTGGGCACATTTACCTCTATCACTAGCGGATAGGATTGCCGTCGTGAAGATGGTCTTTCTACCTAAGCTGTTGTATTTCTTCGTTAACATCCCTATCAAATTGAATGTTGCGCTGTTCCATACGCTGCAGTCCGCGCTTTTAACGTTTGTGTGGGGTGGTAAGAAGCCCCAGTGCTGGTGGGATCTGCTGGTGCTGCCATTTGACCGTGGTGGTTTTGAGGCCCCGGACTTTCGTCTTTACTATCTATGTGCGCAAGCTCAATTCGCACATTATTGGCACTTTCCCCAGCGCTTTCAGCCTCATGTGGCGATTGAGTCGGATGCTGTTTTTCCTCTTCCGGTGCAGGCAGTTGCTCTTTCTGGGGGAACAGGTGGCCCACGAAATGAGATCAACCCCACGCAGTGCACGGCGTGGGCGTGGCGAATGCTTGCGCTACGGGCTCGACTTTCCTATTTGTATGCTCCACTAGTACCACTAGCCTCACACCCTGATATCTCGGCGGCACGCGAGGCGACTGCCAGGAGAGAACTCGCAGCAGCGGGCATCACCAGACTGGGCAACTTATACACTGGCGGTCAATTTAAAAATTTACGGGAGGCGCAGAGCGGCGCAGATTGCCCTTTTATGTTTAATTTTACCTATGTCCGGGTCCGACAAGCTATCCGTGCGGTGTACCCGAACTATCCTGCCAAACCTACCACTCTGCGGGCGTTACAGGTGATGCTCTCGGGTGCGGGCGGGCGATGTTGGGCACCCCTATTGTGCCGGAGGCTTGGAGGGAGTGCTGTCAGCTCACGGGCCGTCTCACAGCTAATTGTAACCTTAGAATTATTCATTTTAAATTCTTGCATCAGGTATATTACTCCCCCTCACAACTACACAAATATGGTTTAAGAGAGACTGCTAACTGTGTGAGATGTGGAGCTCCGGATGCAGACTTTCTTCACGTAGCCTGGGTGTGCCCCGGTGTGCTTGCGATCTGGACTGCAGTGACGACCATGCTTACGGATGTTGTGTCGGAGCCTGTGTGCTGTACTCCTGAGATGTGCTTATTGAGCCACGTCAAACCTCTTAAGCCCTGCAACAGGCGTCTAGTTGCAATTTCTACCCTTTTTGCAAAATGGGCGGTCGCGCAGTGCTGGGGAGCCAAGGTAGTGCCCACTGTTAAAAAATGGCTTCGAGACTTACTGTACTGCAGGGATCAGCTTCGGATATATGAAGAAGAGCTACCTGAGTCATCCCGCCCCAAGGACTTTTGGGCTCCCCTTACAATATATCTGCTGTCCCACCCTGACCTGTCATGAGCGTCTGGCGCTCCTGGGAATGGGGTTCATTAGCTGGCATGGCAATTACTGCTTCCCTAAGGGACATTGCTATAGGTGTGTTCAAGTTTGCTGGCCCATAGATGTGGACTGTATAAGAGAACCTTTATTTGTATTGCTTCCCACCTTGCATGCGATGATCTTTTGTACTGTCCGAAGTGTTCTGGAATTATGATATGGTTCTGCCGGGGAGGGTGGGGGCGGGGGGGTATTGGTGTGAGTTACTGTAATCTTCCTGATTTCATTGAGTTGAATACTTGCTTGTGTATTCTGATTTGCATCTGTGCACTAAAATCAATAAACAAATTAAAAAAAAAAAAAAATATGCACTGGCCGGCGCTTTGTGTTCTTGGGTCCTCTGCAGTGTTTACCATGGACCTCAGGTCAAGGAACCTTTCTCCAGCACAAGTGCTGTCCCCAAATGGACTGCTGTAAATCTAAGCACATTTATAACATTGTGTTAATGAGCTCTGGCATCCCCAAAAAATGGAAAAGACATTGCACCCCAGGAGGGACTGTATGTACAGACAACAAACTTTAGTTTAATGCCAAGTAAGTGTCTAAGTTTCTAGTACAAAAGCGCTCACCGTTTACCCTGTAAAATCACTTTGTCTTCCTTAGATGTGTTTATTTCAACTTTCCACTACTGGTTCATTTTTATAAGTTCTTCTAGCTTTTAGGGGAAATATGCATATAGCAATTGAGCTTGGGAGTGGTGAGCAGGGCCGCCTTTAGGGCAGTGCGAGTGGTGCGGCCGCCCTGGGCGCTGACCTGGAGAGGGGCACTGTACTCAGGAGGGGCGCTGTGCTTAGCAGCTTCTTACGATTTAAAAATGCCTGCTGCAGAGTTCCTTGTGCATCCAGCTTTCGGGCAGCAATAAAAATGTCAAGATAACTCTTGTAATGAATGTTCATGCTAGAGAAATAGATCAGAGTTGTGTCTAGTGGCAGTTTTGACTCGCCATAAACTAGCACAGAGGGTTAATATGCCTGCTGCAAAGAACAGATCTGTATTTTATTAGGCTAGGTGAGTGGATTAGGAAAACCAGTCTTTACCAGTGCTTTAAAACAAATGAAATGTATGTGAGAGAGGGGCTATGGAGCGATGAGGGGCACTTTTGCCAGATGGCAGTGAGGGAACACGAGGAGGAGGTCATTGGAGGAGGACACCAAAAAAAGACTGTAGAATCGGGCACCACCAGAGCTAAAGCCGGCCCTGGTGGTGAGTGACGAACTGAAAGCATTGCATGTGCCGAAAGTGCTTACCCTGCCTTCTCAGCACCTCCTCTAAAGTGTCTTGATTATGAACTGCTCTGTCATTGGATGGCTGATGCTGCGCCACTCACTTATAAAGCATCACAACTCCTGACAAGCAGCCAGAGCACCATTGCGATACAGCCTCTCAGAAATAATCTACAAATTAAACCTCTGCTCATCTCTGATGCCCATCTGTGGCCGGTCTGTTTTTTTCCTACCTGCCCTTCCAGTTTCTTTCTTTCCAGCGAGTGAAAACAGAGAGGTTGGTGCAGGGCAGATATGAGGAAAAACACTGATCTGAGCAGCCAGTGAGTAAAATAAATGCAGTCTCCACAGGCAAGCAAGGTGAGCATCACTGCACTGGCTGCACCACTGCCCCTGATTTTTTTACCTACCAATGCATCCCAGCAGATCCTGGTTTTTTTTTTGTGGAGTTCTATATAGGGCGAACTAGACCTGAAGGTATCAGAGCGCTTTACATGAGCACCAGTTATGTTACAGACCACACATTAATTTTTTTTGTTAGGCAGGTGGAGATTAAGTGATTTGCCCAGAATCACAGAATGTTGAGCGTCCCTGCCGAGACTCGAACCAGGTTCCCCAGCTCCGAGTTCGACCGCCCTAGTCGATAGGACACATTCTCTCCCCCATAGTTTTACACAAACTACTTTACTCTATGAGTGCTAATAAAATGTTGAGTACTGCTTCAATTAAGACTAAATCAGCGAGTGTTGGTTAATACATTGTTCAACAGGATCAAGTCAATGTGCATACATTTCTTCGGAGCTTTGCATTTTGCATACCGATGGGATTCCGGGCAAGAAAGCCCTGCCAAAGACTGTGCCCCATAATTCCACATAATTTGCTGCTTCTTGCACATAATGGATTTAACTCTGCCGTATATTATGGTCCTCCGTTGCCTCATAATTTCTGTGGCCATTGTATAATGCTGCACCGACTAACTTATGTTAGAGAAGATGAGTATGGAATTAAGGAGTAACCTGCTGGGATGGCAAACCAAGTCCTGCTCTACATTTTTTTTTTTTTAAACGGATTTATACAGCGCATAGCTGCCCCAGCAACGGGGCATCCCAGCGCTACCCCTACAATACCCGTAAGTAATAACAGCCCGGGAGAAGGGAAGAAAGTTACGCTGGGAAAAGCCAGGTCTTTATGGCTTTCCAAAAAGCTAGGTGATCTCGAAGCCCTCTGATAGCAGTCGGAAGGGAGTTCCAGAGTCTAGCCGCCAGAACTTTGAAAGAATGACCACCAGCTCTGGCTCTTAGAGCTCTGGGGGTACATGCCAGCCCTTGGACAGCTGACCGCAGGCAGCGACTCGGAACATACGGTGTTAACAGGTCAGATAGAACCGGGGGGGCTTGTTGAGTCAAGATTTTATGAGCGACGCATAACGTCTTGAACTGAATTCTTTCCTCTACCGGTAACCAGTGTAGTTTAGGTAGAGACCTGGACACAGAGCATGTTTTCGGAAGCGCCAATAGAGTGCGGGCTGCTGCGCTTTGTATTCTCTGCAGGCGCTGAATACAGGATTTGTTGGCACCTAAGTAAAGGGAATTGCCATAGTCCAGTCTAGATAGGATTGTGGCCTGTATTATAGTCTGCCGGACTTTAGGCTCAAAGAAGCCAAGAAGGGGTTTTAGTCCTCTTAGGATCCCAAAGCAAGTCCCTGCAACTACTTTGGATTGGGCATCAAAAGAGAGCCCTCTATCAATCCAAAAGCCCAGGTTCTTAACCACCTCCTTTGGTGTTGGTGCTGGTTTTAGTTGGTCTGGCCACCATTGTTCTGACCACATATCACTGTCTCTTCCAAACAGCAAGATTTCCGACTTACTGTCATTTAGCTGTAAACAGTTTGTTGTCAGCCAATTGGCGACTGCCATCAAGTCCTCCTTAAATTTAATAAGATTGTTTTTACAATTCTTGGAAAAGGCGATGACTAATTGGGTGTCGTCGGCATAAGAAACCAACGATAGCCCTCTGCTTTTTGCCATCACTGCCAGGGGTTGTACATAGATGTTAAAGAGCACGGGGCTCAGTATCGATCCTTGTGGAACCCCGTGTCTGATCACCAATTCCTGGGAGTGATAGGGTGGAACTAAGACCTGGAAAGTTCTGCCATCTAAGAAGGAGCGAAACCAGGCCAAGGCCAAACCCACAATCCCTATCTCCTGTAGCCTGCACAGTAATATCTCGTGCGAGACAGTGTCGAAGGCGGCACTTAAATCTAACAGAATTAAGGCCGCAGACTTTCCGTCGTCTAAGCTATTGCGAATTTCCTCCGTCACTGCCAACAGAGCCGACTCCGTACTGTGGCGGGCTCTGAAGCCGCTTTGCGAGGAATCCAGGATGGTATGTTCCTCTATAAACTTTGTCAGAATAGTATTGACATGGGATTCAGTGACCTTGGCTAAAAAAGGGAGCTGAGAAATGGGGCGATAGTTACCCGGTTCAGATGGATCTAATGATGCTTTCTTCAAGAGAGGTGTTACTTTTGCGTGCTTCCAAGCTAATGGTAGGCACGCTGATGTCAGAGATAAATTAATCAGTTCCCTGGCCACTGGGAGAATGGAGTTACAGAATTGGCGGAATTGAGCAGGTCTCAAGAGATCAGCTGGAGAGCCTGATTTAATTTTCAGGCAGAGATGTTCAGTCTCAGTGAGGGATATTTGGGGAAAGGAACACAGTATATTGTCAGAAATGAGTCCCCTGTCCTTATACCCTTCCTTCTGATCGATGTTGATGGTGACTGGTGGAAAGTTCTTGTAAATTTGTTCCACCTTATTAATAAAGTATCTAGCCAATTCGTCGCACTGCTTATTGGAAGTGACAGGTGAGTCAACTTTCGAATTTGCGCATTTCATGACTTTAAGGAGAGAGAAAATCATTTTAGGAGAATTATTACTATCCACGATTTTACCAGCGATATACTCCGCTCTAGCTTTCCGAATCAGCTTATGATAAGCTTTAATAGATTCGCGGTATTTGTTTTTGGTTTCAGTATCGTACAAGCGTCTCCAAGCCCGCTCAAGTTGTTTACATTTTTTCTTAGCGTTAGTCAAGGATTCATCGAACCAGGGGTTCGACTGTCCTCTTTTTTGTTTAAGATACATTTTAGCAGGAATACAGCTATCCAAAGCTTGAGCCAGCCAGTCCTGGAAACATGTGTTCGCTAGCTCAATGTTTGACGACAGCTGTGGAGTGTGGTTAGACAATACATCAGAGAATTTATCAGCCTCTAATTTATGCCAGGGTCGTGTAGATACCAATGAAGGACGGTTCAACGCTGGCTTGCCTTGCCAGCAGAAGGAAAAAGGGACAAGAAAATGGTCGGTCCAGACCATGGGGATCGGAGGCTCAGTTATTAAAGAGCCTAAGTTAGAAAAAATGGGATCTAGCAGATGACCTGCTGCATGTGTAATATTAGAGACCTGTTGTACTAACTGACATGCCTCTAAGTCAGCTAAGAAATTAGCAATGCCTGTCTTGCCACTATCTTCTAAATGCAGGTTGAGGTCTCCTAAGATAGTAAAATGTGCTGCCTTATTGGCAAGCAAAACGGCTTTATTTACTAATTCTTCCCTGAAAACTTTAGATGGCCCTGGTGGTCGATAAATAAGAAGTCCAGAAATCGTAAGATTGTGGTTAAGGGTAATTTTAAAGAGTGCGCTTTCGCACTCTGGGATATTCTCCCTAACGAGGCTGCAGGAATATGGCTCCCTGTGAATTAATGCAATTCCTCCACCTCTATTTCCAGTTCTGTTAAGTTGTTTCATAATGTAGCCTTGAGGGAGTGCAAGCCAGGATTCTGCAACGGAATCATGCGTTAGCCAGGTCTCAGTCAGGAATAGTCCGTCCGGAGACTTTTCAGTTAATAGGTCGAATATCTCGGCATGATGCTTTGTCAGAGACCGACAGTTCAGGCTGAGAAACCTGAATTTTGTGGAGTTAGAGAGAGGTATGTCCCTCCCATGTGGCCTAAATTGGAATAGACATTCTTTGCATTTGAAGTAGCCGGCCGGTGGGGACCAGGCATATTTTATGCAAGAAGCACAGCTAGTGTTATAGGACAGAAGCTCAGCACGTGAATAATGGCATATATCTTTGACGGTCTGGGCAGAGTGTCTGGCGTCTGGCGGCGGCCAGGCGCGGACGGGCGCAGACGGGCTTGCCTTTGGTGCGCCTTCGGCGCGCCAGCGGCACGCCCGCTGCGCGGCCGGCAAACCATCAGTCTTAAATGCCGCTTACCCCCGGAAATGATACTGACAGGGGGAGGAGCTATGTCCCTCCACTCAATCGGCCCGAGAAGACCGTGGTGGACCGGGGACCGTTTAAACCCTAAAGTGCGGTGTGTGTTGCTGACAGGTACAAATTCAGGTACACATTTCACGTGCCTAAAAGAATTCCTGTTCTGCGTTTCAAGGGCCTAACTTCCCAGCATGCACCACAAGCTTCCTACATCACTTAACTCGCCGGTCTGCTCTTTATTTCCCATTCAACGGATTTCTTCGAAGGGACATCCAATTAAGTAACAAACACAGTTCACTTTACCCAATCCAGCGTCAATAACATTCATCACCTAAAAGCATCTCAGAATGTTGCTATTTTTGATGACGTCAGCTGGGGTTTTAAGATGTGTTGTGACATCATTCATCAGATGGCCCCTTTAAAGTGTCTTTTCTAACTTTTCTCGGCAAAACGTTCATTTGGTGATAAAAGTTTTTGTAATATTAGCTCTTGTGTTCTTTTTTCGTCCAAGTGTGTTGGGACTCAGAGTTTCCAACTCCAACCCGCATGCTTCTTTTATCTTCCAAAGCACATTGAATCCTGCACGTGGGGCCGGAGAATTCCAGCAATTCTGCTTTGATAACCATGTGTGGTGGGCCGCATCATCCGCCCCTCCTGTCGACTCTACTGTGAGAGAGAAACTCATGTCCAGCTACGCTTCACAACGTGAATGACTTTCCCGCCTCATCGCAGACAGGCAGCTAATACCAAAACTCTCGGGGAATAAATACCTCGACGGATATCTGTGTGGGCCGTTCCCGGGGCGCGCTACTCGGGAAAAGCCTCAATGGGGCTTCTCCAAGCAGCAAACTGCGCCTCGAGGCAGCTCTTAAAGTGTGACAGGGTCGGATTGGTAACGCGGGCACCCGGGAAATGGCCGAAGGGCCGGCAGCCCAGTTCCAGCTGTGGGCTGCTTTTTGGGCAGCCTGGGGGCTGTCTGTGCTGTTAGGATGCTGCCAGCGGCCCAGTGGGCGCCTGAGTGGCCTTTCTAGAGGCAGATGGGCGGAGGTATCACTCCCTTTCTCTTGCTGGGCCGGCCCATTAATGTATGCGGATTGAGCGGGGGCAGGGGGCCTGAGCAGAAGTGGTCTCACTTGCATTCATGTGTGGCTCAGCAGTGTGAACTAATCTGTGCATTTTTTTTTTCTTATCGAAGTCAACTTAATAAACTTGCCCCCCACCCCATTTCTTTTCATAAAACTTAGCTGAAGCAGTGTTTTGCGGAAAGGCAATACGCAAATGTGGGCCACTTTTTTTTTTATGTGCCCGGGCCGATTTTTGATCCCAATCCAACCCTGAAGTGTGCTGTATAAATGTGCCCACTCACCTTACTAAAACACAACACAAATCCTCAGGGTGCACTTTTTAGGGACACTGCGGCAATCGAGCGTACACAATTCGGAATACTTTGTTTTTTTGCAATTCCCTTCAGATTTGTGTTTTGAAATTGAAATTCTGCAGTAATTCGGTAGAATTAAATTCTGTCTGCGAAACTGCCACTGAACATCTGTGAAAATGAGTGAATTTTACACGGCCGTACACGGGTAAAAAAGGCAGTGCAAGAGACGCGTTATGCCGGCTGCATGTACCCTGTGGAGTTGCAGCGGATTCCTGCGAACACATCCCATTCCTTAGCACACCAGCTGGGCCCGCCTATGCATAGGAAACTGCAAGGGGAGTTGGGTAAGTTGGAAGGGGTGCATCTGCACCACAATGTACCGACAGCAGTGGTCCCTGTTCAGCAGAGAAACATCTGCAACACGTTCAAGAAAGCGGACCCTTGTCCACTAGAGTCACCCAGTAGCAGAAAGGTCACAGGGAGTCAGATGCGATTCAGTGGCTAAGTCCAGACTGTGGAACCCGGCGGCCTGGAATTCAATCCTATTACACGCTTTACCCCATGTGTGGACCTGAGCAAATGGATTCATCGCTTTATCTCCCAAATGGGGCAAATAGAAAAGACGGTTATAATGGGACAAAATACGTGACCGGTTTTTACTTCCCATATAATTGCAATGGGGATTCGATTTAGCTGACAAGGTAAGGCAATCCGATGTCTTTGCCATAAAAAGTCAGGTGAGCACTTACAGGACGCTGACTGTTGAATTAATGGACATGTTTTTTTTAATCACGACTCCCCTACTTGGAAACACGGTGTGATCTTAGGCAGAGCTCCGTATAGTCCCATCACCACCACTCTTCAGATGATGTAAATGCTTAAAATAATAACCCTACCTGGGGGCGTGGCAAGCTGCCGAACATGGCGGATGTGAATTGAAAGAGCTCCGGAGCCCGAGCTCAATTATCCTGAATATATATGCATCCTGACCCGTTATTGCAGTCCCAAACGGGTCGCAAGCAGAGAACACCGCACACGCAACGTACCGGCGCACTGAAACTGCGATGATCCCGGCTTTTTGGGGCTGTGCGCCCAAGATTGGCGAGACGACTGCTGCGGGGGGACGGGCGGAGTAACGGTGCAGATCGACATCGGCGCCCCCAAGGTGCCTTATACGACTCTGCGAGGACCGGTGCCTGCCGGGCGAACGCTGCGACGTCCCTGGAGGAGGTGAGGCTGCCCTGCGCGGAACCGTGTGGATAACTGGGGACCCGACCTGGGGCGGGACGGCCCACGAGCAATTGCGGCCCTGCCCAGCGCTGAACGCTAGAGCGAGGTGAGACCTGAGATCGGGCCGGGCCTGCATGGTATGCCTGAGCTGCGGACCCTCTGATGCCGTGAATCGCTCCCGCTTGGGTTCCGGGAGTCGGCGTGTTGCTTCTCCCCCCCCTGTGGGTGGCGCAAGGATTGAGAGCCTGGCAAGACAGAGATATTCGGTGAGCTGCAGGCCTCCATTGCATAGGCCCCCCACGGCCGATTCGAACTGCCGGGGGCGGAGTTCCCCGGGATGGATGCCGTCGCGATGGCGGGGCAGCTAAGAGAGGCCCTGTTTTTATATGTACGGCCTGTGAAGGAGTGGGGGACGAGTAACCCAGATTACACCTCTGGGGACTGTTTTGGAAGACCGGCAATATAGTGAGGAGAATGTGGGGGACCTACACCGGTTCTCCTCTGAATGGCACACGGGCGTGTGGGCCCTTACTGAGTCAGCAGGAACCACGAGGGAGAGGGATGGGACAATGATCATAGTGGCAGGCTGGTGGCGACTCCCTTCCTCCCCCGCCCCCCCCCCCCACCGTTGAGACTGGCATAAATAGAATAACGACGACCTCAGTACCACAGGCGGCAGCTGCTGTAACCACGCTGGGCATTACAACCTGCTGAGTGTGCTGTATTGGTGGCTGAAAGCTGCAAAGTACCCTGCGACGTGCTCTGTATCCCCTGCGCCTGCAGCAGACTACCCTGGACTTTGGCAGCATCCTTTTCTGTAATGTCTTCCCTGCCCAGCATCTGCATCTGGGGCTGAGAGAGAGTGTACGGCTGCCCATACAATGGCACCACATCTGCAGCTTGCCGCCTAGCTTGCTTCTTGGTGCATTCTGTGACCGGATCTCCTCCACAGTGTGGGAGAGCCGGTGAATGCTATGCCCTAGGGTCTGAGAGATCTCACCCTCTTCGACGCAGAAACTCCTGACCACCGGACGCCCAGACCCATTGATAAGGAGGTGTGTGGTGTGATAAACTTGCGTGGAGAGATGGGCCGTCAAAGGGGGAAAACTCAGGAGGCAGCGGCCACTAACTCCCAGGATGTGGACGATGGAGATGCAGCCATGAGTGTACAATCACTTAATACGATCCCACCCACAGATGACGTGGGAGCACAGGACAAATTGGATTTGATACTTAATGAAGTTAGGGAATCCAGGAGAGCCATAGAACAGCAGATAGGCACCCTCACCACTGGTTTCACCCTCCTGAAAGTGGATCATACCAAGCTGGCTGACAAGGTGAAGGACCATAGCTCCACGCTGGAGGATTTGGTGCAACAACACAAGGAACATGCGAATCAACTCTAATCCCTTCGGAAACAGGTCATGGGACTGATGGACAGGGTTGAGGACGCGGAGGGCAGGGCACGACGCAATAACATTTGCGTCATTGGACTGCCGGAGCGAAGCAAGGGGACCGAGGCAGCGACCTACATGGAACATTGGTTCCGCACGCATGTGGCCCCCGAGGGCCTCTCAGAATTCTTTTGCGTTGAAAGGGCGCATAGAATCCCCACAGGAAAACCGAGAGCGGGAGCCCCGCCAAGACCCTTGATCATGAAAATCCTCAACTACAGGGACCGCGATATGCTACTGCAAAAAGCACGTGCAAAACCACAGATCCAATTTGAGAACTGCCAAATCTCATTGTTCCCGATTACACACTACTGGTGCAGCGAAGGCGATCTTCATTTCAAGAGGTGAAGAGAAAGTTACGCACCATGAATCTAAAATATGCACTACTATTCCCCGCACGTCTGAAGATAATCTATGACCAGAAGACGTACTTCTTTGAAAGTCCGGACGATGTTGAGGAGTGGCTAGAAGTTATGGAGCCTACGCAACTCTCGGGCCGGTCCTCTCCTAGGACACGTGGTCCTGGAAATACGAGGCACCGACGATCGCAACGGGTGGCTGAGTCCACAAGCGCGATGCCATTTCCTGGTCCTCACAGAAGCAAGCCCAGACAAGCAAGAAGACGGCCCTGGCGACTGCGAACATCTTCAGAGACAGCTCCTCCCGCAGACTGTCGGAATCATCGGACCACAGCACAGTCCGCTCGGACTCTGAAAGCAGCCTAACACTCTTTCCTACCGTGACACCACAAACGGCAGATGGACTACTGGGATAGCAGTTCGACCACGATGTTTACATAGCTAGATACTGTTGTTAATGAAAACGCTGCCGGGGCGCTATCCCCCCTAAAACTCACATATCCTTTTGCTTGATTCTCTATAAGTTAATACGACAAATGTACTTTTCCACACAATGCGCTTGGGCTCTAGGGAGCTCCAGGCTATGTGCTTCTTTACATGATGGCTGTGGCTGCCAGTCCCCACTTTGCAATTGCTACAGTTTATTATGTATTGTTTCAATGTTTATCTGGTTTGGTCTGGCCTGTTGTAGGTTGTAGGCATGACCTGGTATTATGTTTAGGTTGGGGGTTACATGGCTCTGGCACATTAATAGTGTTAGGTCTCACAAGAATGCATGATCCACTGCACAATAGAGGAATAACATGATGGGATGGTACTGCGTACGCTAGACAAATATAAATTTGTCACATGGAATGTCCGAGGGTTAGGCTCCATACACAAACGGCATAGAGTACATGCTTTTTTGCTACGCAGAGGGGCGCAGGTGGTCTTCCTCCAAGATTCGCACCTAATGGAGGCAGAAGCTGCAAAAATGAGAAAGAAATGGAGGGGTCAAGTCATATCCACAAATGACTCTGCTTTTGTTCGGGGCGTGACGATCTGGATAAGAGGGGGGGTACCATTTGTTGTGTTGGACAAACGGGTAGACACGCAGGGCAGGTACATTTTCCTGCGCGGCACACTAGACGGAATACCTGTTATCCTTGGGAGCATTTATGCCCCAAATTAGGACCAACACAAATATTTCATGGGCCTGAATTCAGTACTGGCGGGGTGGGAGGCATATCCATGGCTCATAGGGGGCCACTGTAATGCGGTTATGGACGTCGCCCTGGATCGCTTACATCCTCCCCTGAGAGATACCCTGGCTAGCAAGCAGGCAGAAGCCCTCTGTGATTGGGTGACGGATTGGTCCCTGTGTGATACGAGGCGTTTCAAAAACCCGCTACATAAGGAATATTCCTTTTTCTCCCCGGTACACCAATTACACACCAGGATAGATAGGATTATGTGCTCCACCTCCATAGCGGATCAAATTATAGACATCACACACTTAGCAAAGACCTTCTCTGATCATAACCCCCTAGAGACAGTTTTTAGTTGGGGTAGAATACCTACCCCGATTCCAACATGGAGGTTATGGCCTCAGACACTGGAGGACTCGGCATTTCGCAGCACGCTCTCCACAACACTCCTAAATTATTTTACAGACAATCGGAATACTGCTTCCACAATACTGGTAGAGTGGGATGCCGTGAAGGCTGTCATTCGCGGAGCGGCAATTAGCGCCACAGTGGGAGCCAGACAAGAGATACACAGAAAGCTGCAAGACCGAGGCAAATATGTCACGACTGGAACAAGAGGCAGCGCACGACCCCACGAAACAGGCATCACTGCAAGAGACACGCATCCAACATGCAGAACTGCTTGAAACACTGAGATTAATAGATTATAGAGCCTATACACAAACACATCATTCGGACGCAGACAAATCAGGTACCCTCTTAGCAAAACTGATTAGAAACGATCCTCCCACTACTGTCATTGGCCGCATCAAACTGCCAGGGGGAGAGATGGTGACCACACAATCTGATATTAGTGACGCCTTTAGTGAATATTACGAGGGGCTGTACAGTGCACCGCACCTCTTGGAGGAGTCTTCCATTGACGAGTTCCTCACGAACTTACCTTATCCACAATCCCCGACAGGCATGACGAAGGCCCTGGAGGGACCTATTACTAGGGCAGAGATTAAAGCAGCTATAGGTGGGCTCTTGCGTAATAAGACGCCAGGCCCAGACGGATTGCCGGTGGAATTTTTTGATGCATACTCTGAGATATTAATACCGCACTTGGAGGAGTTATATAAGAAATCACTGGAGTTGGGACATCTTCCCTGCACCACTGCTCAGGCACTGGTGGTGTCATTGCCCAAACCGGGCAGGGACCCGACAGATATGCCAGGCTATCGCCCCCTGTCACTGCTATGCACGGAATATAAAATTTTAAGCAAAGTATTGGCTAATAGAATTCAGCCATACCTTAATAAGTTGATTCATATCGATCAGTGTGGGTTTATACCCGCTAGGAGTACCTCATTAAACTTACGCAGACTGCACCAGATCATGTCTACTGATCTTACACATTACCCAAATGCTGGCTGCATCTCCCTGGACATGAGGCAAGCATTTGATACGTTGTCATGGGAATACATGTACGGGGCTATTGCACGCTTTGGTTTACCCCCCGAATATGTAAAATGGGTGAAGCTGCTATACGCCGCACCCTCTGCCAGAGTCCAAACGGGGAAGCTTATCTCCAGAGAATATGGTATCCACAGGGGTACACGGCAAGGCTGTCCCCTGTCCCCGATATTGTTTGTTTTGGCGCTGGAGCCACTGGCACTCCGCATACGGAGGGAGGCCACATGTTGCGGAATCCAGGGAAGACATGGCTTGGCAGTTCGGGCTGGACCCATGAGGCACAGGGTCAGACTGATTTGCATATGGCCATGTCTGAACTGGGGTGGTGGAGTGAGCTAAAGAATGATGATGGATTAAACCCAGATCAGTTGACTGGGGGTGAGTGTTTGATTGGCTCAAACGTTCCGTCCATCATCCCCTTTTGTATCGCTTTGTTCGCCCTAAGTTGGCGGGGGTATGCCCAGACGTGGGTCCCTTGCTCACTTTGCCACTGGATTCAAGCAAGCCTGGCTGATGACGACTGGAATGCCAGAAACCGGTCCTAGGATGCTTGTTTCCGGTCCAGGGAAGACATGGCTTGGCAGTTCGGGCTGGACTGTTCCCATGAGGCACAGGGACAGACTGATTTGCATATGGCCATGTCTGAACTGGGGTGGTGGAGTGAGCTAAAGAATGATGATGGATTAAACCCAGATCAGTTGACTGGGGGTGAGTGTTTGATTGGCTCAAACGTTCCGTCCATCATCCCCTTTTGTATCGCTTTGTTCGCCCTAAGTTGGCGGGGGTATGCCCAGACGTGGGTCCCTTGCTCACTTTGCCACTGGATTCAAGCAAGCCTGGCTGATGACGGCTGGAATGCCAGAAACCGGTCCTAGGATGCTTGTTTCCGGTCCAGGGAAGACATGGCTTGGCAGTTCGGGCTGGACTGTTCCCATGAGGCACAGGGTCAGACTGATTTGCATATGGCCATGTCTGAACTGGGGTGGTGGAGTGAGCTAAAGAATGATGATGGATTAAACCCAGATCAGTTGACTGGGGGTGAGTGTTTGATTGGCTCAAACGTTCCGTCCATCATCCCCTTTTGTATCGCTTTGTTCGCCCTAAGTTGGCGGGGGTATGCCCAGACGTGGGTCCCTTGCTCACTTTGCCACTGGATTCAAGCAAGCCTGGCTGATGACGGCTGGAATGCCAGAAACCGGTCCTAGGATGCTTGTTTCCGGTCCAGGGAAGACATGGCTTGGCAGTTCGGGCTGGACTGTTCCCATGAGGCACAGGGTCAGACTGATTTGCATATGGCCATGTCTGAACTGGGGTGGTGGAGTGAGCTAAAGAATGATGATGGATTAAACCCAGATCAGTTGACTGGGGGTGAGTGTTTGATTGGCTCAAACGTTCCGTCCATCATCCCCTTTTGTATCGCGGAATCCCTATAGGCACATCAACACACCTGGTGTCGGCATATGCAGACAACATTATCTTATATCTGGCAGATATGTTGGAGGGTCAGGGCTCGCTTCCCCGTATTTTTGCTGACTTTGAAATGGTATCCGGTTTATCCATCAATGAATCTAAGTCCAATGCCTTTTTCTTTCATGACCGAATACACCCAGATTGTGTTGCTTTTGGAGAGCTCAGGCTACCAGTGGCCCCACACACTTTCAAATACCTGGGCATTAACGTATATCGCTCACAAGCGGACATGTTGGAAGGCAACCTGGGTAAGGCTATTCGTGGAATATGCTCGCAGGTAAGTTTCTGGACCGCGCTGCCCTTATCGGTTATAGGCCGCGTGGCTTTATCTAAGATGGTGGTACTTCCCCTTCTTTTGTATTATTTCACAAACCTGCCGATGTCAATACCCACAACAACTTTTAATACATTAGATACTATCCTGATAGACCTAATATGGGGCACGGGCTGACGGCGAATAAGTCTTAAACTCCAAATCGGCACACGGGAGGGCGGCCTGGGGGCGCCAGATTTCAGAGCTTATTATTATGCAAGCCAAGTACAGTTGCTATCCTTTTGGACAGCAGGACGCAATTTACAGGAGATTGATTATAGCACCAGGCACATTGAGCAGGGAACATTACACGCCTTACTGTTACCAAATAGTAAGGCGCCCCCAGTGTTACCATACCTCCTCCAAACGGCACTACAGTGTTGGGGACAGGCGTTGAGGTACACTTCAAGAGGTGGTATATATGCTGATAACATTCCATTGGTAGGGATACCGTTGGCGAGCGGTAGGCTGATGCAACGGGCACTTGAGCCCTAGTCGGATGTGGGTGTAGAGTCCATTGGGGCATTTTTTGGTGATGGGTCACTTATGGATCACGACACCTTCACACGTACTACGGGAGCGCCTGATACACTATACATGACACATGCAGCCCTACTGCATTACATTAAAAGACAGTGGGCCCCACAGCGGGAGGAACCCCAGGCAAATGCGTTTGTCAAATCTCTTTATTATATAGGACGTGGAAGACACCTCATTAAATGGTTATACCTTAGCATCCGTACGCATGCCCAAATCCCGCTAGATTCCACGAGGGCACAGTGGGTGGCAGATCTGGGACGGGACTTAACGGACAGGGAATGGAGGGACATATTAGAGTACCCGCTGCAAAAACCACGCAATGCAAAGTTCAAGTTTATTCAATGTATGATTATACACAGAGCCTACTTGACTCCGCACAGGCTACACAGAATGCACCCGGAAACAGCACATCAATGCCCCCGATGTAAATTACCTGAAGCAGATCTCCTTCATATGTTGTGGACGTGTGTATGTCTTGATGAGTTCTGGAGGGGGGTTAACCGAACGTTGGAAGATATTACACACCTGCCCATGGGGAGCACGGCACTAGAGTACATATTAGGTAGCCGTAAACGGCCGAAGACACATAAGGTTCAGCTACGTTTTTTGGACTTAGCGCTTATAGTTGCAAAAAGATCCATCACTATGCGCTGGAAGTCAGCCAGAGCCCCCACCCTATGTATGTGGCATAGTGAGCTGCTTAGATGGGCGGGAGCGGAAAGCGCGGCACTGCGTAGAGAGGAGGCCCGTGGCCTAAGGAAAAACCCAATCTCCCTGGAATGGGATGTAATGGTGGAAGCCTATAAAAATCTCATCCCGGATGATACTTCTGCCGTTCCAAGTACCCGATAGTAACTGTAATGTTATGGTATTAGGTATAATAACCTCTGAAGGTTGCAGATGGAGCAGTGTGATCAGAAATTGTATACAACACAATTTATTTGGATGGAGACGATTACTTTTATTATGCATTGAACAGCCAGAGCCAGATGTGGGGGGGGGGGACCGTGGAGGGTGGTGTTAATGGGTGTTGATTTATTGTAAGTATTCTTATAAGTGACCTGTACAGTATAGTGTGGTAGTACACCACATAGCAATAATCGTTGACTGTAACTTCTATGGAAACTCATGATGATGACACTGTAACATATTGGACACAGGCCTTACATGCCAAAGAATTACACCGCTGTATGGAAGATATGAACAATATGTTGGTAAGAAAAAAAATCCAATAAAGTTTGTTTAATAAAAAAATAATAATAACCCTACCATTCATGTATTCACAATGTTATGCGCTGTTTCAAGTCATTCTATGTGCATTTGCAGTAGAGCAGCAAGGGTGCCATGTGCCTTAATGCAAGCAAGGAATTTCCCCCACCATCGGGCATGGGAGTAAAACACAGCTTTAACAGCGGTAGAGGGGGCCCTCACACTGCTAGGCCTGGTGCCACTGTACCTGGTGCACTTTGGGCAATCGCAACCAGTTCATTTACAGTCCCGGACTGCACAAGGATAGCCCCTAAGAGCACTGTGTGGATTCCCAAATTACACAGAAAGAACGGCTTTATAAGTGCCTCGTCAAATCTATAACATCTTCAAACGGAACACCTTAAAATGAAAACGGCAGTTAAGAGAAGCATTGCCCTGCACGGTGCAACTGCCTGGAGCTTCCCTTATGCATGGACAGGTCACACAGATGATTGACTGGTGATCGCACAGGACACCTGGACCACACACCTTGATTAAATGTTTTTCGTCTTATTATACAACAACAAAAAACAATGAATTGTAAGCAAAGTTGGAGAAACTTCGTTATTCCCCACAAAAAATAGATGGGGTTGGCAGGCACCCATCTCATCTGCTCCTGTCCACTCTTACCTCTTTGCCGCTGGCCCTGCACCACTCCTGCCCAGAGCAGCAGCAGGAGGACGGTCCTTTGGTGGGACATCTCTGACAGGCAGGCAGGGTCCGGCCCTGCAGTAGGCAAAAGATGAATGCGCAGCCTGCGTGACCCAATGTCCCCGGCGACCCCCGAGATTCACAACTCTCCTGCTCTTCTGCCAACCCGGCCCTTCCCACAGCTCTCTCCTGTTCATGGAGGTGCAAACATTCTCCTGCCCCAGTCAGCATTGTGAGTGCTGCCTCGTCCCTGCTCAGAGGAGCAGTGAGTGCCCTGTGGAGAACTCTCTCTCCGAGGGTCCCCATCCCCATCCCTTGTCAGGGCCCTGGCGGGCTCTGACTGAAGAGAAACAATGTAAGTTGTTACTTTGTTTCTCTTCAGTCCTGGGTCAGCGCGAGGAGCAGGCTGCACACCAGGGCTTTAAGTGGGCCGGGTCTCACCGGTGCTGAGCACCGGCGGTTTATTAAAGGAGGCCTCGAAACGGGTCTCTATCAGGCTCTGTTTTGCGCCCTGGCACAGGAGGTCCGTTTTTTTACGGACTGCAGTGACAGCAAGCACATCGATGTGCGATGCTCACACTGCTCACCTCTCACTAGTGGAGAAGTTACTGCATGACGTCATGCCAGGTGAGCGTAGTAGGGGAAGGGAAATCCTTTATAGAGAGTCATTTTTCTCTCTGGATTTCCCTTCTCTTTTTGAAACTCAGGAGCAGCAACATTGTTGTGGCTTCACCAGGGCTTTAAGTGGAAGCTTTTTCAATATTATATATAACATCAATATTATATATAATAAGCCATAGTTGCTGCTTATTTATCTTATGCAACTAACAACCATTGACAAAGCCAATAGTCCTGACTTGTTGTAGGTATGATGATACTTGTTGTATCATATATCTGGATGTAATGACAGAAACAGCAAACTACAAGTTGGGCGGCACACTATGCTAAGCACAGATTTTTAGCTTACGTGTTTTTAAGCCACACCCTTAATTACATTTGCCACGCCCCTTTATGAGACCCCCCAGTTTTTTCATTCCACTTAAAGCCCTGCTGCACACTGCAACTGCTTAAGAGCAAGAGACACACAGCTCTCTACAGATGAGCTGAGGGGGCCCCCCTTCATGTACTGAAGACTGGGCCCCCCCAGATCTGCGATGCGTTCCAAAAACAGACGATAAGGCGCATTAGCAGCAGGGATTTAACACCTGCCTTTTACTGGTGTTAAGCAGGACGACAACCTGCAGTATGAAAGGGAGCCCAGCCCAGAGCCACATCTGAAGACCAACACATGTCATGGAGCTACTGATCATGCAGCTCGGAGACCCAAGAGGTCCACAACACCCACCGCCACCACTCCCAGGCCCCCCCCTCCGCTCCCCCCCCCGGACTACCACCGAGGCAGCGCAGAACAAGACAGCTGACCTTCCGAAAACGGCATGGCCCCTCAGCCACACAATTGCAGAATGTGGGGAGAGGTGGGAACCAAGTATGTGTGAAGGAGGCAAGTCACCCATGAATAAGAATGTACACAATGCCAATTGTGGCGGTGATGTGCTGGACAGACTACAGTACGCAGAGCACAGACATGTCCATGTGGACATGTACTGCTGGTGTTTGTAGTGTTGTGGACAGTGGACGCAACCATGTCACCTCAGGCAGTGGGTAAGACCTTGGACACGTAGCTTTGTCGCCCCCCCCTGTAAGCGTAAGCGGAGTGGGCTGGGCTGGCGTACGGCAGTCCAGCGTAGGGGTGTGAAGAATTTGCCCGGGGCTCTGGGCGTGGTTCAGTTCTGGCCTGGACAAGGAAGTAACTAATGCGTGTGTCTCTGTTGTAGTGTCGGCGCCACCCGGCCCGCAATCGACAATGTTGCAATGTAGCATGCACCCGGAGGGCGGGCTCGCACGAACGGAGAAATGAAGGAGCGCAAGACCGCTCGGGGTCTTGGCTCATACATGCCAAGTGTTGTGTGTATCTGTATTGCCGCAGCATGAGCCAAATGCCTAGCCTTAATCGCAGCGCGAGTTCAGCCAGGCATGAACTCTACATCTGTGTCCGCCCTATCCTTACCATAGGCCTACACTCACGTGGCTGCCCACTTTCAACGGCCAACATCAGTGTCATTGTCAGGCTTGTGGACATGCGCAGACAGGCATGACAATGGTGTGCCGTAGGAGTGCAAGTGATGCAACCGGGCAGCGCAAACAAGTAAATAGGCTCGGGGGGAGGGAGGAGCAACTGTGAGGCAACGTAACACACAGTGAGGCCGCTCATTTGCCACATGCAAGACATGTCAAACATGAATCCCAAAGTCGCACACATCCCACCCCACCCCCAACAAGCCACATCACATTTCCTGAATGCAAGCAGATGACAAACTAACATTAGGGATGAAAGCTCCTTTGTCTGAACTATCAGGCGGAAGCACATCTGCACCTCTGCATGTGCCCGGCACCCCCTGACAGATACTATAGCAGCTGATGACGACTCCCACACTACGCACAGCCCGACGAAAGACCAACGTATACACACCCCACACAGAGAAGTCCTTGCTCGAAGTTATCTTGCATGGAATGGCCTTCACACTTACTTCCACACCATCCCAGGCGTACAACTGTTGTACACTAAAACAACTCATTGATCCGAGCTGTGGCATTTCATCCACAGAACTGGCGCAGGTCAGAACATTGCAGCTTCAACCAGAGCCACTAATGCAATGGCAGAACATCCCGGACACATTCACAACCCCTGTCACGTGGAACTGTACCATGCACGTATGCTGCATTTACTGGGGGCTTGCGGATCAGTTACCGGCTAAGCTTCCGCCTTGCCAACGTCACCTGCGTTCAGCCTGTGTTGCATTGTCGATCGTGCATATTCGAGAGGTCCATGTATGTCTGCCTATCCAACAGGACGGTAGCTGAACTGGATTTTGACATGTGTGTGCGCCCCCTGTTGGCCCACGACCAGGAGTGTCACCGTAATACCTGTTTATGGGATGCCTTGATAGTTGGCATACATGCTGGCAGCTGGACCTGGGAGATTGCACAACTCCTCGTGTGCAGTGACCACATTGAACCGCTCCCCTATTGGGCTGTAGTGCTAATTGGTGAAAGGGGGTGGACGCAGCACATCTGTCCGGACCTGCTAATGGATCGCCTAGCCGTCATTGTTTGATGAAGTGGACAACGACCTCATGTTGGAAATGATAGCCTACGAAGCTGCAATCGCTTTCATGGACGAGGAACTACGTACCTGCAGCCACAACAGATTGGAACCCATTGCACATGTCCCAACACCTTGTTGCATCTTGGAGATCTGGTCACATATCCCACGACAACAGTGGACATGGCTGCATTCGCCTGGACTCCGAATACATGAGCGAACAACAACGCGGGTTAACACACACCTGTGAAAGGTGAGGCACTCCCCCGGAGTGGACAGCGGCGCTTGGCAAGGTTCCTCATTCTGACATACTGCTGCATTGGTCTGCATGTTGTGGCACTTATCTTGCCCGTACTGACACGCATAGGCTAATAAAGTCTACGCACCTTCACTTGTATTCAACTGTGATGAGTGTTGATTTGAATGACAATGTGTGTCTCACTGCCTATCTGGGTCACGGCCATACATGCCCATTGATAGCATTACCCAGGGAGTACCTTTTTGTGGAATCACTGTTCCTACATTCATCCATACTTTCATACTTGATTGATCATAGCCATGACACATCTGTGTGAATTAGAATGTTTTATTCGCATTCAGTGGAGTGTTGAAGCGGGACCAGTACAGGGCCATGCAAACCCCACTTTACGTTGTTACCCCGTGGAGGGCCAGCCAGAGTCCTTTAGGGATTGACAAGTTCATCGGAAGAGGAAGACTTCAGTCCACAGTGTGATTGCTGTGTCATTGGTAACCAAACCAAATATGGCAGTCCATGTCGAGGTCCAAGGTGAGTGTCGCTGAGTGTATCGGGGGACAGTGGAAGGTGTTATTCCAGGGCATGATGCAGAGGGCAGATCCAAGCTGAAACAGGCGATATGGCGGAGATGAATGCTACCACTTCATTCTTACCACAAAGCCAGATTCATCATCATCTTCATCCTCTGATGTGTCAGGTGCCTCACATGTGGGTGGTGTTGTTTAGTCTGCATCACTGTGTGGCACTGACACATCAGGGGTCGGAGGTGGAATGTCTGCCGCACTGTGTGGCACTGACACTTCAGGGGGCGGAGATGTGGATGGAGTAGTAGCAGCAGCATTCATCCGCGCCAGGCTTTGTGGCAGCAATGCCATGACGAGGATCTGCAGGGCATGGAAGATCTCCGCTACATCTCGCTGGTGTGCAGCCGTGGCAAACATTCTTTGCACCTGCATCCGCTCCAAGCTCTCCATCATTCTCCTAATGTGTCCCAACTCCCGGCTGACATCGCTGGAGCCACTCTGACTAGACAGTTGTTCTTGGCTCAGAGTCATGACTCCAACAATGTCAGCCATGGATTGTTGGAGAGCATGGAGCGGACAGTGGGTGTCCATTAGGGACTGTAAGTGGTCCCTGATGGGACTTAGACACCCACGTATGGCATCTAGTTTGGCTGCCATGAGGTCGAACCCCACCCGCAGCTGATCAGCCATCTTCTCCTGGCACCCTACTACACGGCGCTGGAATGCCATGTCTTGGTCATGGGGTTCCTGGGAGACAGCCGTGGTGGTGGGTGCTTCCTGCTGTGTGGTCTGTGCAGGGGGTGGGGTCTCCCCGATGCAGCTGGGCTGCCCAGCTCCTGGGGGTGGGGTGCTGAAGCTGTCCATGAGCTGTTGGAGGGCGTCGGTGTCGATGTTGGGGAGGTCCTCTTCATCATCGGTGCTGAGTTGTTGGGTCTGCTCTGCAGGAGGTGTTGATTCTCCCTCTGCAATGTGAAGGGGAGATGCTGATTGACATTGTGTTCACATGTATGTTCACGCATTGTACAAGTTTACTAACAGACTGCATGAGAATGTACATTGTGACTGTTTGTGAGGAGATGCCTATTTGATGCGGGACAGTTGACATTTCTACACCATCAGGGATGTGAGGTTGTACTTGTACATTATCATCTCACAGTTTCCTGCTATGCCAAATGCGAATGGCCATTTTCTACACACAAGCGGAAGCAGTTGTGTCCTCTGTTCTGTTGTGAAAGTGTTGCAGTTTGTACCACATTGTTGTCAATGTTGAGGTGCTCTGATTCTTATGTGTGTGTGCTGCATTGTGGGTGGGTTGCCCCTTCAGCTCTGATTTGCCTGGCCCTTATCCCTTTCAGGCAGTGTGCCTTTCACTTCTGTGCTTATACAGTGCTGAGATGTTGCAGACTTGGGTAAATTGGGCTCTTGGTCGGAGTTGTGACTCTTGGGCATGGTTTGTCCGCAGATGTGCCATACTTAATTGTGCATGTGTGCCATTGTGCCCATCTCCCCCCGTCCCCCAGTCCCTGGTTGTTACTCACCCTGTTGCTGTTGGCTCAGGTCATGTTGTGCAGTGTCCGGTCCCCCAACTCCTGCCACCGTCTCCCCAATGATGACTCGGGACACCATTTCCTCCATCTCATCCAGCTCCTGGTGTGTCGCTGGACTCCCACCTCCAATCTGCATTGCTGCTTTCAGGTTGGCTGCGAGTTTCAGCTTGGTTTTGAGCCTCACATCAGTCCAGCGCTTCTTGCAGTTGTCCACTTCCCTTCTCTTCACTCCGACTGCATTCACCTTGGCCAAGATGGACTGCCATATTGTATTTTTAGTTGTCAATGACACAGTGGAGGTGATGAACAGTTGGTGGTGGTGTTCTATCACCTCCGTAATGAGGATCTGGTTTTCCTGCGTACTGAAATGCGGGTTCCTCTTCTTCTTCTCCTTGCCCTTCCCTGACCCCGAGGTCCCAGGCTGGTCCTCCGTGGGGCTTGTGGGGTTCTGGTTGTCCTCTGTACTTGCTCCGGTTACCTCCATGATGCTTCGCAGTTTGTGTTTTGTTTGTGTTTTTTGTTACCGCTTTTCTAGTGATTTTTCCCGCCTGACTTGTGGGACTTGCAGGCCTGGCGCTGCTTGTCGCTGACTTTTTTATCGCAGTTGGGCCCATCGCAACTTTTTTCACGTTCGGGTTTAGATTTTTATCGCCGCCCCGGTTATTTTATCGCGGACATATAACGCGTTATCGGAAAACTATTGCATGTTACCGCCATGTTGAGAATACGATGTTAACACGGAGTTATTTTCCCGCGATATGGAAAATTGCGTTAACCTATTTTGGCGATGATTATCGCACGTTCTTGAGAATATGCCCCTCTGTTTTTCCACGTTTTGTGTTTGTTTTTCTCTCAGCGCTTCCTCGGTCAGTGTCTGATGAGAAAAAAATAAGTGTGCTTCTCCGAAAATGAATGCCGGTGGCTCCCACTGACAACCACCAGCTTGAATTAAGTACTGCTTTCTATGCTGCACTGCTCTTCTGGATTTGTGTGCCTCACACTTGACTGCCCGGCATGTAGTCTGTCGCCTCGTTTTTATTATTCCTTATGATATATCTATATCTAAATGGTAAATCTTTACATCTTCTCAAAATTGACGTCCCCGCTTAGCCTCTACCTCATCTGCAATGTCTGTTAGGAAGAACCCCTACATTTACGTAGCTGCGAATGTGAGTGTGGTGTTTGCATCATGGCGTGCTGATCATTCAAGGAAAGTACCTTTAAGAATGACAACTCATTCAACATCTCGCTGATGCATGTGTTTGGAAAATAATGTATTGTTTATTAATGCCAGGCCATTAACATGTGCATGTCGCAAGGGTAAGTCAAAGCAAACTACTGACATAAAATGTTTTGTAACTTCAAACGCACTACTTGACTATGAACATAACTGAGTGGGAGCAAATTACAAATATTCTCATATAAAGAGAAGTCATGTTCGCCACACTTAAATGTGACAGGATGCCAAGGAATCCCTGCCAATGTAAACCAGTCTTGAAATTCATAAAACATTTATCACATCAGTTCAACATGGGCGCACAGGGCATGGCAGCAAAATCCAACAATGCTGGGAAGGATCCAGTGGCAGGTGCTGCCAAGATGTACAACAGCAACCTATCCTGGCATTTAGCACGGTGATAAAGACGTTCCAAGAAGATACAGCAGGTGCCTTGGAGATATCAGTTTGTCCCCACCTTTTTCAATTGTTCTAAAACGGATATAAAGCCTTTGGTGCTGGGTGGTACCTCACTCCGTGCTAGATTCTTTTCAGCCGTGCGCCGCTCCACTGGAGAAGAACATGAAGGCTGCTGTAAGTAGACCTATTTACTCTGACGTTCTAGTAGCTGAACCTTCAATATAAAGGCGTGGTTTAGAAGAATGTGTTTCCTGTAAAAGGGGATTGCTCACTATTGAGTGTAAGGTAGTAAATGGGATGCCACAGAATGAGCAACATGTGGCAGATCAAATGTAGAAAAGCACCATAGATCTATATGGGCCAAACGAGGCTGATAGCACCTGGGTCAGAAAGTTTCATAAAATGTCATGAGTGTTATGTATACCACTATCCCCAGGACTGATCCCCTTCTGTCGCCTGAGTGAATTCAAGGTGTGAATTTAGTGTGCCTGACAAGTGCCTGCTAATAGCAATGTAATTCGAAGTTCAGCTCAGCAAGACGAATGTGTTCCCACCAACTGCATCATTTGCAATTAAAAATCTGAACCCAGCTGTAGTCCAGCACCTGGATAGCCTCACGGGTGATTAGCCGCGTTAAACAAATCCAGTTAGATTGATTGATTGAGTCCATCAAATGTTTGCAATAAAAGAATTCCTTGTACAATGCATAACAAAACCAATCATTTTTTATTTGCGTTTCAGATTTTCTTGGCTGCTCTTTTGGGAGTCTTCCTGACACAATCTCTGGCCAATGACGTAAGTGGATCTCATACGTTGGGATAGCAATAGAATCAGTGTTGGCCCAGCAATGGAAAATAGTTAACTACTTCACTTAGCAATAAAGTAGCCATTCTAGTTTTATCATTCCTGATGTCACGGGCAGTATTAAACCTGTATTTGGTGCTAGTTGAGCATTTCTAATTGTGTTTGATCATCATTGAAATCAGCTTTATCTTGTAATCCTATTGTTTTATACACTGCTGACAATAGCTCACTGTTATTCATCTCGGTCTTTGATTGATGGTGTTATTTCTCCTTGACCCATAGTCATTAACATTGCTTAGTATTTTTGTGCAGTGCCCTCAGAGCAGAATGTGAGCAGGTTTTATGATGATTGCTCATGGTTTATCTGGGGTAACTATATCCATTTGTGTCAAACCAAATTGCGACTTTTGCCTGTCCTTTGCCCATTTAAACCTTTCCGCCTAACGCTATGGTGCTGATTATAGGAGAACATGCTGCATGTTTAGCATTGTTGGCTATGAAAGGTATTTGTTCACCACAATATTTTGTCCATTGGATTAGTATTGCTGCCCATTCATTGGCTTTGCCAAGCATGTATCAAAATAGTAAAATCATAGATTTCACATTTTGGTCATGGATCAGCATGGTTGATCAGGGATTATCATTGATTAAAATAGATTGGTGTTGTTGGTCATTGATCAACATTTATCATCAGCAGGGATCTACAATGTTGACAATAGATTCAAATTATGGCCCAATGATCACTGTTGGTGACTACGGTTTAGATTTGTTTGTTGAGAGAAAAATTGTAGGCCAGAAATTCTATTTGTTGATAATGGATTGGTATGCTTGGCCAAATGTCCGTGTTGTTGGCCTAGGGTCAAAGTTGTAGACCACGGATAATCATTATTGAAAGCTGATCTGCATTGTTGACCATTTATCATCATCGACCACAGATCAGAATTTTTAATCATTGATAAAGCTTCACCATTATTAACAACGGGTTACATTTGGTGAGCATGAAGTAACATTGCTGACCATAAATTAGATCTGTTAAGTATGCATTGGTATTGTTGACCAGAGATCAGCATTGGTAACCCTGGATTGACATCATTGGTCTTTTGTTGTTGATCCTTGATCAGAAAGCATTGTTTACATAAATCGGCTTTGGAGACCATGGATTAGCATTGACAGCTATATGGTACTGATGCCCCATACTGATACTGTTAAACATGGATCCACATTAGTGCTCCACAAGCAAGATTTTTCTCCATGATTTGACATTTTTAACAATGGATCAGTGTTGCTGAACATAGGTCGGCAGTGTTGACCCTGGACCCTTAAGTAGGGATTAATATTGTAATGCTTGGATTAGAGTTGTTGATCTGGGTCAGCATTCTTGACCGTATCAAAGTTCAATCAGCCTATTTGACCCTGGGTTTTCATTGCTGAAACTGGTCAAATTTGTTTACAATTATGACCATGACTAAGCAGAATTGGTATATCTTTGGATTGTTTATAGTGATGGGCACTATCAACCAGCTTAAGGTGCTTCATTGACGTTTTAAAAACTTCCTTGTGTTATATTTACCAAATGTAGCATCAACATGTCTCTACTACTAAATATTGTCACACAAGTAAACATTTCTTGAATGGTTACCAGCCAATGACCATATTCCTTCCAACTTAAAAAAAAATTGGGCATAACAGTTTGATAGACATTGCTTAATTGGAATGGACATTTTTGACTGATTGCATCTCAATATCTAGAACAATTACTGTTGTTAGCTCAAAACAGCATGCTTGCTTCCTTGTATTAGCTTTCCTGTCATGTTACATCAAGAAACCAACACTGTGAATATCAGCCAACCCCAACTCCAAAGTGAGCAGTCTTGAAGAAACATCTAGGCCACATCCTCTTTGTACCAGGAAGCAAGCAACACAACCTAGTGATCTGCCTCAATGTTTGAGTCTGAGTGTCTGAGTGTCTTCAGTGTGGCGTGGCTTTAGCCTCCAGGCACAGGAGGCAGAGGACCAAGGCTAGATAAAGCAATCAGCTGTGGCCCGTCCATATGGGTGAAGGGGCCACGATCCCTCAATTTTATCAGAGAAGAAGAGTGTCTGTTAGGCTTAGCAAAGGTCAGCCTGACAGACACTTTTCTTGTTCAGGTCAGGCAGCCAGGAGCTAGACATGCACTAAATGCACAACCTCCTGGCTGCCTGAGCTCAACTATGCCAGGCTGAGGATTTCACAGCCCTGTGGGCGTGGCCTCCTCAGCCTGGCAAAATTGCCTCAATGCCCTCCCCCTCATGACGAAGGGGAGAGTCACTGATTGCCTCGGACCTGGGCGCTTCAGTTTTAAGCCCTGAAGTGCCCAGGGCCAAGTGTCAATCAGTGACACCTCGTCAAAGATTGGGGATGGGTCAGCATTCATCAGTGACCCCATCCTACTCTGTGACTAGTGAAGGACTGCTGCCTTCCCTCACTGGTTGACCTAAGGTCAGCCAATGAGGGAAGGCAGCAGTGTCAACCCTCCTGGGGCCTCCGAGGCATTCCGCTCAAAGGGGGCTGCAGGACAGGTAAGTGTTATGTTTTTGAATGTTTGGTGTGGGCGTGCGTGTATGTATAAATGTATGAATTTTTTGTGAATTGGTGTGTGTGCATGGGTGTGTGTGAGTGTGTGTATATGTGAGCATGTGTGGCCGGCCCGCCCCCTCCCTACAAAAGTTACTGGCCGTCACTGGTAGCCATGTGTCCTTTCCACTCATAATGTGAAGGTTTTAAATATTTTCAATGTCAAAATGTATGTGATTTGAGTGCAGATTGATTTTCCCTATAGCGAAAAAAAGACAAGATGATAATGAAAATAAATAATCAAGAGCATCCATAACATACTTCTGTGTTGTACATTTATTTTCTCGTGACACTTCCTTTTGCAATAGTCCCAAGATCCCACGACACGTTAAGCAAGAGTCCTGGGATGTAATGTATTAGCCATTAAGACATAATTGGCCCACACTAGGACCTCCTACCTACAACTGATGAAAAAACATACTGAATCTTTAGCAGGATTATATATTCCTTTTTATCTAGAATAATCAGTCACTTCTAGGTGTTCTGTTTTAGGAATGACACAAAGGGACTTTGTAAAATTGGTAAGCGTACTTGCTTATCTGAGAGCAAATATTAGTTTGGGCAAGCTAGAGTTTGGTGTATTTTCTTTTTTTCTCATCAATGCAATTCAGTGTATCTCAGTAGGTCAATGCAATGAGTCTGCTGCATATGATTCCGATTAATAAATAGGGGGTCTTGGGCAGCAGATTCAATATTTACTCTTTCAAGGGTCAGTAAAGCATAATTGTTGGGTTGGATGTCAGAAACTAGAGATATTCGTTATGCGACAAAAATGAAAGCCTATTATCACAAGGGCCCAAATAAAACAAGCAATGGCAAAGCCAGTAGATTTGCGCTCGTACTGACAACAGCAATAAACAAAATACCTAGGACAGTGCAAAACAATTATGAAATTACTGTTTTGAGTAACAATGCATAAATGAGGTAAATAATTAAACGTGTGACATCAGGGTACTTTTCTGATGTAAACTAGGCCCACTTGTATTCCAGTGGAGCCTGGCAGAAGGATACATCCAGACAGCCAACAGAAAGAATGTGAGACTAAATAATTCTTGTGGACTAATCCAAGATGTGATTGACAATGTTTCAAGCCGATCCCTACAGGCTCCTCCAGCTAATGGCTGCAGGAGGCTGAACCAAAGTTCCTTAAAGTATAGATGAATGGCTTTAGCGCAACTACACTTCAAAGCTAAAAATGACTTATTATGCAGTACTTTCTTCATCCAGCTGTGCAGTGCACTGTTGCAGATATGCTTTCTGGATACATGAAAGGATATCTTTACTGGGTAGTGGATAGTACTCTATGTTGTAGCTGACTAATGCGTATGTTTCTCAATGCAGTCAGTCAGGCTCACCAATAAAGACAACAATGGTGGTGACGTGCACCAGACGGTGAATATCAACAACCAGGACCACATTGCCAACATCGACACCAACGCCGGCTGGAACTCCTGGAACTCCATCTGGGACTACGGCAATGTGAGTTCTGGCCAGGAGGCAAAACAAAATCCTCCTCCTGCCCAAGGGCTTGTCTGCTGGCAGTATGCTGTTTTAGGCTAAGCACCAGTTTGCTTTCTTGTAGTTAAATTTGGTGGCCTGTTGTACCTTCCACAGTGGCTGCACCGCCATTTGTTATTTTAACAAAAGACGTTTTATTTTTTCCCCCGAGATTCTATATCTTAGCACCATAATTCACAAATTTTCAGATGTTTTGTCACAAATACTTGCTGCTCCTACTCTATCTCTCCAATAGCCTCTCCCCAAACTCAGAAATTAGACTTCTAATTAGAATGCTTGTTTTGCAGGGGTTTGTTGCAACTCGAGTGTTTGCCAAGAAAGCCTGCTACGTCAACAGAATGAACAGAAACCAAGTTCCCAGCATCCAGGAATTGGCGCAGTTTACCAAGGAAAAGCGGGTAATTGGAAAGGGGAGACTAAATGACGAGCTGTGATCTAAAACCTAAGGGACTTATTTACATGCCCATTGCGCCGCCGGTGCAATGGGCTTCCCCATATTTACAGGGCCATATAACATCATCGTGCGTGGCTTTTCGTGGCCTTGTAAATATTTTTCCTTTTCACGCATAACTCTGCGTGAAAGGGGCGTTCAATGGGTGTTGATGTGGGTGTTCCCACGCAACATCCATGGAACTTGACGCCATCCCAGATTTACAGCATTTTGTAAACCTGGAAATGCGTCAGAAGGCAGGCATAAGGAGGCTGAATGAGGAGAAATACTTTTATTTCTCCTCATTTTTTCCTCTTTCTATGCAAGCTGCATTCTACAGCATGGTTAGAAAGAGACACGCTTAGAAAGAGGAAAATGCCTTTAGTGATTGTTTTTGTGCAGGAAGGTGTCCCTTTCTGCACAAAACAATCATCCCCTCAGCACAGGCACCTTTACAAAATGACACTGCTGTTTGTGCGCTGGCGCAGGGGAGAAGGACAGGAATGCGCCGTGTCTTGTAGATACGATGTATTCCTGCCCTTTTATTTTGACGCACGGCAGTGCAGCAGGAAGGCTTGCTGCACTGCTGTGCGTCAAAATATTGTAAATGAGGACCATAGTTGTCAACTGAGGAACCTGAGATCTGTTGAGAACATTTAGGGTCGGAGTGGGGCAGAAAATAGGCCTGGCCATTAAATTAAAGATGGCTCCCATTAGTAAATCAGAAAGCTTAAAAAATGTTGCGATCTTGAGAATTTGCATTACTTAGATGTGACTTGATCCCTTTTTCCATATTCTTGATCAGTTCTAAACTCAACGACTCAGTTTTAAGTCAAGTTAATGCACATATTTTTGTTACATTTTCAATTCAGTTTTATCCAGAACAAATCTTTCTGTATATGTGGTATTAGCTTTTCATCTAGTTCTAGCCAGAATAATTAATACAAATATTTTAATGTTTAACCAGTTTATATCGTTTTCTTTGAAGCATCTTTTTAGAATTATTAACAATCTATGACATTGCAGGTGCAATTACTTCAGAGTCCTATCTAAAATGCTAAGCATGCTAAACAATGCTAAACCTCGACCGAAGAGAAACGGCCGCACTCATTCTCCTCGACCTCCGCATCTTTCGATAAGGTCTCCCACAAGTCACTCATCATAAAGCTTAAGCACTTGGGTATCTGCGGACTGGCCCTCAAGAGGATATCCTCATGGACAGAACTCAATGAGTTAGACTTCCCCCTACACCTCAGAACCCAAGAAACTCATCTGCGGAGTCCCTCAAGGGTCATCGCTCAGCCCAACACTCTTCAACGTCTACATGACGCATCTCACAGACATCATCAGAGCCCACGGCATCAACATAGTTTATTATGCAGATGACATGAGAAACATTGCTGCTTGGATGAAAAACAACTGCCTCCAACTCAACACATACAAAATCGAAGTACTAATCTTTGGCAAGAACCACTCCCCCTGGGACGCCTCTTGGTGGCCCTCTGAACATGGCCCCCCACCAACCCCTGTGGACCATGCCAAGAACCTCAGGAACATCCTGGGCACCAACCTCTCCATGAACAGACAGATCAATGCCATCTCCTCATCATGCTTCCACATCCTGTGAATGCTGCGCAAGATTTTCAAGTGGATCCCACTGAACACCAGACAAATGGTCACTCAGGCTCTTATCGCAAGTGGAAACACCCTCTACATCAGAATCCCAGTCCATGTCCTACACCGACTCTCAACCACCCAGAACGCCACCACCAGACTCATCCTGAACATCCCATAAAATAAGTTGGGGTGGGCGGAGTTCGCGGAGTTGTACTACATGAAAATCCGCGGAGTAGCATAACAACTCCGTGGAATTCAGCAGCTTTCCGCTCCGCACTACTTGTGACCATTTGCTGCTGAGAAGTCCCGGTTCTCCCCCATTACATGTATTGCACAAGTGCTGAGAAGTGCAGGGACTCAGAACCAAACAGTACCTGCCCGTTCAAAGCACTAGAAACAACACTAGTCCACAGATTCTCCCCAGGTGCACATAGTAATGCCATAGTAGAATCCCTGGGCCTGGCCCGGTGTACTTAAAGCTCTGTGGTGCAGCTCTGGGGTCTTCTCAGGCAGACTCCAAGAGGACAGCGGGTCCTGGCCGGTCACAGGTGCCAGCAGCTTGGCACCCACAGCTGCCCATTTACTTATTAACTGTTAGTGCTCCAGCTGATGTAACCAGGTACATGATTGGGGTTTGGTCCTGTCAAACTATAGCAACAGGTATTGTGCGGTTTGATTGGCGGATACCCAGACTTGTCTGTGACTGACAGTACTACCAGCCAATCGGCCTCGAACTGTTGCCTGGATGCTCTCCGGCAGGCCGTGAGTCTGTCAGGCTGCTGCTGCTACAGTGCGGGAGCCGTCATCGCTGCTGCTGGAGGACAGGTGTGGACTTTCGAGTTGGAGCCCTGTCAGGGGCACTGGCGGTCACCGCAGGATCCTACAGGGCACACAGTAAGAAGCGGACAGCAGGCCCTCCCCACCCCAGGATTAGATTTCATCACGCAAAGTCCATGCTGTTGGATAAGAGTTTTATTTTCACTGAAAACACCTAGTTTTATGTTATAGACGTTAAAAGCACGCCTTCAGAGTAAGGTGGTTGTTGTAGCACGTGTTGAAGCGCTAGGATGCAGGCTTTTCCTTGTGCATTTTTTGTGCTATTATTGTCTGGCCTGTTATTTGACGTTAATTAATTGTCGTTATGTGTGTCAGAATGCTTCCTGGGTTCTTTTGCCTGTCATGGCACTCTTGACTCGATGCGTGAAAGACCCCCGGGACATGTCACGCAGAGCTCTGGTCTAGGCGCTGGTGTGACATTAAAGCCCTCTCTTCTCTTCCCCTCAGTAGCCCTCTCCTCACCTCCCTTCTCCTTCATGCGGGATAATGTGAGAGACCCGCAGAGCGCAGAGTTGACAAAACTCTGCATACTCCGCTGGTAGAGCAGAGCTCACTGCCTACCTTTAGAAATAGCCATAACTCTCCACACCTCAACAATCGTCACTGGTTCCCAGTCAAGGAAAGATGTAAGTTCATGCTATTCACCCACGCCTACAAAGCTCTCCACAACAGCAGCCAGCTTACCTCAACTACTGCCTCAACTTCTACCAACCCACCAGACACTTTTGATCTGTATCGCAGGAAAGAGCACACCTCCCTCCCATCAAGAAGACCAGAAGCAGAGGACGCTCCTTCTCATACCTCGCAGCCAAGACCAGAAACGACCTCCCGAAACACCTCAGAAGCTCACCCTCCCTCATGGACTTCTGAAGGAACCTCAAAACATGGCTCTTCCAGACGAAATAGGCATGATCTCCTCCTCCCCCTCAGGCCTGCCCTGCACCTGGACACGCTCTTCAAATACACATAACGTAACAACAACGTATCATGCGTTGTAACGTACGAGGTAGGAGGTGTTTCGATCAGTGCCAAACACCGTGACCTAGGATTATTTTCTAGATTTCTGATCAAGCCGTGACATAGTAGATACAGTGTCCAATGTGTCTTTTTTTAAAGTGAATCCTTTGAGATGAACTAGAAAGGTTTACTTTTTTGGTGCTTTTTTCAATTTATAAAGAGAAAAATAGGACAAATAAAGAAAATCATTATATTACTTTTACTGTTCCCGAAGTTAATCTTCCACAGTACTCAAAAGTATTTCAACTATCACTGTGGCTGCTAGGGTTACTGTTTACTTTGCATTATGGAACAGTTTGCCTAATATGGATGTGATGCAGAATGGCATTTGGTTGTGGGTTTTAGGCAATAAAAATTGGGGCAGACATTTCAGTAAATTCCCACTGATTTGGCATAGTAGTTTTGAATCACTAGAAATCCTCTTTCAACACTGGCCTACATACAGCTGAGGAAGACTATTTTAGATAAGGAAAATGATAGTCCGAGGCTCCAAATGACTGCACATGCTTTAATGACTGAATATTCATTCTCTTCCCCCTTCCTTTCCATCCTTAGGCCCCACAGGGAGCTCCCCCACGCTCTCTTCAGTATGCTGCCACAAAGATGCCAGCTCAAGATCTGACCCAATATGGAAGACCCATCGAAGCCCTCTGCAGAGGAATTCCTACCTACCTGGCTGAGGAGGTTCAAGGTGAGTAACCACTAAACCAGAGTGTATGATGTAAGTCCTGATCCAGTCCAGATTTCCCTCATAAATGATCCTGACAAGAAATGACATACAATTAATGTAACGAACTCGATAAATGTGCATACAATTTCAATGGAAGTCATTTACTTTGGGGCTGGTTATCAGGAATTGCACTAGAGCTGCTCTAGGTCAGGTCCCTGAGAGGCAAAAGCAATGGTCCCACTGACAAGAAAGCCAACTTTTCTACCTTTTTTTTTTTACATTTTTCCCTCATTATTAGGTTTAATATACCCTTACCAGCATAGATTTATCTGATGGGATGAACATGCTATGCTGTGTCTGGCACACATCCTGTCACCTACTTACAGTTTTGTAGAATGGCTGGGGTATGTGTGCAGTCTGCTTGAAGTGCAGCTGCTGGTGTTGACTGCGGTATCTAGAGCAAAGGTTTCCGCAGTTTCCTCTGGGAGGTTAAGAGGGCCGAGTTTCTCTCTATATCTGACCATACCCTGACATTGGCGATGAGCAAGTCCTTTTTTGCTTGGGATATGAATGTTATTTAAGTTAGAACTTCTCCTCCTCCAAAACAGCATGAGAAGAGTAGCAAAGAACTCTTCACTGTGATCAAAGAATTCGCCAAACCCTGCACAGATACCACAGACATCCCCCCTCCCAAGACCTCTGCGACAACCTCGCCACCTTCTTCCACCGCAAGATCATAGATATCTATGACAGCTTCACAATCCAGGACCCACACACTCCAACTGAACCACTGCACCCGAATGCTCCAGATCCCAGCTGACCCTGGTCAAGTGGACCGCCCTCACAGCAAAAGACACCCTAAGGATCATGAAAAATATCCACTCTGGAGCCCCCTCGGACTCTTGCCCCCACCACATTTTCAACCGAGCCGGCGCCACCATCGCTCCCGAACTCTGCCACAACACCAACTGCTCCATCGAATCCGCCACCTTCCTTGAAGACTGGAAACATTAAGAGATCACCTCTCTGCTGAAGAAACCCTCTGCCGACCTGACGGACCCCAAGAACTACAGACCTATCTCTCTGCTCCCCTTCCCAGCCAAAGTCATTGAGAAGGCCATGAACGCCCAACTCACAGAATTCATCAAAACTAACCACATCATGGACCCCTCTCAATCTGGCTTCAGGAGCAAGCACAGCACTGAGACCGCACTCCTCGCTGCAACTGACAACATCTGCACTCTCCTCGACCGAGGCAAAACAGCAGCCCTCATTGTCCTGGACCTCTCTGCCGCATTCGACATTGTCTCCCACCACACCATCTGCACAAGACTTCACAACACTGGCATCCGCAGCAAAGCTTTAGAGGGAATCAGCTCCTTCCTCACCAGCTGAAACCACAGAGTCAGGCTCCCACCGTTCTCCTCAGAACCTACAAAGTTCCGCTGTGGAGTTCCCCAAGTCTCCTTTCTGAGTTCCACCCTCTTCAACATCTACATGGCCACGCTTGCAGCCATCGTCAGAAACCACAGACTCAACATCATCTCTTATGCCGACGACACCCAGCTGATTCTCACCCTCACTGATGAACCTACAGCCGTTAAGAGCAACTTCCATGATGGGATGAAAGCAGTTGCCGCCTGGATAAAGGAGAGCTGCCTCAAACTGAACTCCAACAAAACCCAAGTCCTCATCCTGGGCTCCACTCCCTCTGCATGGGATGACTCCTGGTGGCCAGCAGAGCTCAGAATCCCCCACACTTACCAACCACGCACGCAACTTTGGCATCATCCTTGACTCCTTGCTCTCAATGAACTGCCAAATCAACGCTGTATCATCCTCCTGCTTCCACACGCTCCACCTGCTGCGGAACATCTTCAAGTGGATCCCCACCAAGTCTAGGAGAACGGTCACCCAGGGATTCGTCAGCAGCAAGCTCGAATACGGCAATGCACTCTATGCCGGCACCACCCAAAAACTCCAAAAGAAATTGCAGCGCATTCAGAACACCTCTGCCAGACTTATCCGGGACATCCCCTGCTGCAGCCACATATCTGGTCACCTCAAGACCTCCCTCTTTGACTGAACTGCAGAATTTCCCCGCCCATCACCTTGAGACTCTTACAGTGACTAGCCATTCCCTACAAGGACCCTGATTGATTAATTGATTGATTGATTGATCCCCTTACTATTAGCTTCGCTACCTGGAGGACACTTACGGGTGTGATTTCCAGGAGGTTGACTTGTCCTTGTTTTCAGGTTTTTTCAGATGATATTTTGTGATACATCATTGCATAGAAACTAGCCCAGCTGGATTTGGATTCATGGGCAGGCATTTGTTCTAGGCCCATATACTAGCCAGTTTAAAAAAGCCTCTTCTAATATGATCACTGACACCACAAACCCACCCTGTAATCCTCAACCTCTGAAAAATTCGAAAATGGACATTGTAAATACATGTATCTCAGAGGCAGAACTCCTTGTCCATGAACTACACGTGAAAGTCATTTAGGGTTGAGTGGGGTTAGCAGCTGTGACCCGTACTTTGCCATTTGCACCAATGATATGCCCTCTTCTACTACTCCTGGTCTCAGAAGTCAATGGAAACAATGGAGGGACAGGAAGTGCGCAGGGCTGTAAGATTACTTTTACTTTGCATAAGGAAGAGAAAGCTGCCTTCCCCTGTCACCTCAGAATCAAACACGAGGCTCTTAAAAGGATAAGAGTCAGACAAGAGGTCACATTTGTGATGTCACTGGTGGTCAAAGTGTGCATCAATCAATCAATCAATAAAGGAGTATTTGTAAAGTGCGGCTTATCACCCCGCGGGGTATCCAGGTGCTAAGGTTCTGACGACCTCTAGTCAAAGAGCCAGGTCTTGAGTCCTTTCCTGAAATCGGTGAGGGTGGGTGCAGTTCGCAGGTGGAGGGGAAAGTCGTTCCAGGATTTGGTGGCATGTTAGGAGAAGGAAAGACCTCCACAGTGGCTTCAACGAATGCGAGGGATGTGTGGGATGGAGGTCGAGCGGAGTTTTCTGGTGAGTTGGTGCAAGGTCAGGCGATGGTTGATGTAGTTGGGTCTGAGGATGTGGAGAGCTTAGTATGCGGGGGCCATTATCTTAAATTGGCATCTCTTCTAGACGGGTTGCCAGTGGAGGTTTCTGAGGTGAGGGGTGATGCTGTTCCATTTGGGGCGGTCTAGGATGAGTCTGGGTGTGCTGTTCTGTATAGTCTGGAGGCGTTCGAGGAGCTGTGTGGTGGTTCTGGCGTAGAGCGCGTTTCCATAGTCAAGTCGTCTGGAGACGAGGGTTTGGGATACCGTTCTCCTGGTATTGACAGGGATCCATCTGAAAACTTTTCGGAGGATTTAGAAGCAAGAAGAGGATACTGCATTGATTTGTCGCTTCATGGTGAGTTGGCTTTTAGTATCAGTGCTACTTTCCCCAGCATTTTGGTGCATTGAAATCTATGCAGTGACAAAAAGATTGAACTTTCTGCCTCTATCCCATAGCTTAAGCAAAACGGCTGGAACTCTCTATAAGCTAAAGGCACAAAAGTACTGAATTTTCTGAGGCAGCATTATAGTTGTAAATATTGGTACTTTATGCCAGAAATGTAAAAAAGACAGAACACCCTCTCCTAGAGGTAAAAGTCACAAATTATGAAACTTCATGGTCCAGTAGTAAAAGCATAAAGGAACAACAGGAAATCCAGAAAGAATACAACTCTTTCTTATATAGTTAGATGAAATAATCAAAAGTCCAGTAGCCCAGGTGTATATTGTATATAAGTTGGTTTATTAGTCTTAGTTGTAGGTAAGAAATAAGTTCCAATAGTAAGCATCAAAGATAAGCCCCACTAGGAGCAGCTTCCCTGCTGCTCAACCCATACTCCAACTGACACTTCAGCACCTCACAGGCACCCAAAAATTCCAACGCATCACCATGCACCAACATTCCACACAGGACACTCATACTGGCTGAGGAGCAGGTTATGACAAAAGAGTTTTTATGATAGCCATTTAACCCCTGGTTTACCACTGCTTTCTGACACCGTAACCTGGTGTTTGCCACCTAGCTAACTTCAGGTTTTAGGTCTGGGGTTTGACAGAACATCTGTCAAAAGACATATTGTTTCTGGTATACTTAGAGTGGACTTTGGCTACTCCCCTTTCAATAACTGGTTGTTTTTGCCCAGTCTTTTTCAACCATTGGCTTGAACCTTTCTTAATCACATCTTGGCTCAGCCAATTGAAGCCTCCTCTTTCACCTGAAGCGATTGTGTTAGAATATATCTTTCCACATCAAATGGAGTACTTGCATTGAATGCATGAGGGATTATTTTACAACAAAAAGCGTCTGTCTCCTCCTTGTTACCACTCCTTCCACTTTCCTTCTTGTGCCAGCTCCCACTTGCTCCATTCTGTCCCATTACCCATTTGTCTCTCTCCTCGTTCCTTTCTCCTACACCTCCCTCTTGTTTATCTCTCTGACCCCTCCCTCTTTCCTAGGTGTCTCACAGCAGCTACCGAATGGGTGTAGGGGGCGGGGGTGTGGGGAGCGGACGGAGAGCAGAGGGGGAGGGAATTAAAAAGAAATAAATTATTGGTTCGGGTCTCAAACAGGGAATTGGAACCTGGGCATGTTTTCCACCCAGGCTGTGATGCAGCCTGGGTGGAAAACATGCCAAGTGCGCAGGACATTTTGGTCAGCCGGAGATGGTCGGCCAAAATGTCATGCGCACTTATGAAATGCCTACCACTCCCGCCGGCCTCTAAACAGGCCAGCCCCGCCCCTCCCCCAAACAACTGAGCCAGTACGTTTAAATAAAATGATAACAATGTTAAGTTATTATCATTTTATTTTTCATTCTTTAATTGCTCACTCAGTAAGCAGTGGGGCGACACTCCTCAGCCTTAGCGGAGGAGCCGCCACTGACTCTTTGTTTCTTCCACTCGCCACCTCATCTCATGCCTCCCTCCCATTCCTGCCTTTTTAGCCTCCGTGTTGATCCTTGCTTTCCTCACACACCCTTCTAGCCTGGTGACTTCTTAATAATATCTCCAGGTCCAGTAATGCTTTTTCTTTCTTTATTCAAGTTGTTGACAACTTTATTAAATAAGGCTCCCTTGCTATCCGTTCATCCTTACCTCCAATACAGTCTTCTTTTAGTTTTTAGGTGAAATGAAGCACAGGTGGTGGTACGGGACCCTTCATTGTTGTCCTTTGCTTCTTTGCCTGTCAAAGAGACAATAATATTACTAGAATGAAGGTTCACTTGCCATATGGCCTTTATTTCTCCTAGGAAAAAATGCAGGGGAGTCTTCAATGTAGACTAGCTTTCGTTTCTCACGTGTCTGGCTCCAATGGGCTAAAGCTATGTTTCCATGCATTCAAAAATTAAACCTCGACCTGTTGGCTTTGCCAATGCTTGTTTTGTTTTTGCAGCTCATCTCTCCAGTTTCTCCTGACTCTGACATGTTGAAAGCTTTGTACGTAATTGGCGAGCACCCAAATGCCTACCATGTCTTACAAATAGTAAATCAAAATAATCCAAAATATCAGGCTGGTATTCTTGGCCCACAGAAAGACATGTTTTGTACATGTTAACAGCTGTTTCAGTAATGTTAAGTGTGAGGTGTGTGTGGAAAAAATGTTAAATATGACTAGAGCTCTTCTTCCTTCTTCTCGTTTACTTCTAGGTGCCAGCTTTTACATTGGAGTTTGTTTGAATGCTGGAATCCTGTGGGTGGTGGATGTCAACCTCTGCATCGGCATATAAGAACAGCACCCAGCTGGAGCTGGCCCCCATGCCCCTGAATGTTCTTGTTCTTGGCAGTCAGTGTGTTCTTTCTCTAGCTGTGACCCTTAAGTTCCTCTTTAGTTGCCTTCAGTTCCCTTTTTGTGTGTGCCATGCCGAAGAAAGCCTCCTTCTGCTTGTCTAATAAAAAAAATATTAAAACCAACTCCATATTGTTTTTTCTTTCTTTTCTTTCTTTTTTTGATTTCTATTGAATTAGAACGTTGTTAAGGCCACTTCGAAGTGCATGTTGGCCTAGGGTGAAGCACCCTGTCGATCATCAAGCTTTGAGGTGTAAAGGAGAATTGTTAGGAAAGCTTGCTAATGGATGGTGGGTGGTGAGGCTTTCTACAGATTGCTTTTGCAGGCCCTTTGTCAGCATGCACCACTGTTCCGCATCAAGGGTCCACCCTGACCACACCCGAAAGATTTTCCTTAGTTCTCAGGCAAGCACAAATACAGTAATTTACTAGCTTGAGGCTTGAATGAGGAAAATAGACAGCTCGGTGCCCCACAAGACTCTACTGAACTCACCCAGAGAGAGTTCACGTTTGGAAAGAAACAGAAATAGAATGCCACCTGTCAGAGATACAGGGTTTTATGTGGGGTCTCTGTTTCCTTTTCCCCTGAAAAACACACACAAGATACTTAAAAGATTATTTTTCAGGCTTTATATGAGGCCTGACCAACTCATATCATATGTACAACTATTACAACGTTTATAGCAATCATAAATGAGCAGATATTAAACATTATGAACACAGACAACACAGTACATTAAACAAATTCCTCTTTTCCATCACTATAAATAATTAGCGCTAAAAGGATTGTTTGGTGAGGAGAGCACTGGGTTATTCACTGGTACACCTGATGTTGATGGCGGACAGCTTGGGGCTGTCTGCAAGTACAGTTTGTTTATCTGAGAAGGCAGGGTATTGTCAAACTGCAGCCTTGACAGAAAACCAAGTTCTTTTATAGTCAAAATGTCCTCTGCAACTGAAAGGGTTAAGATAACTGCTTTAAACTGTTATCTAAAAGCATTGTGAAAATATGATTGTATCACGAAAATCAATGGAAAGAGGATAAAAATAAATTTTAGCTATTTTTTTGGGATTAGGAATTGTAGCGATTTCTCTGAACTTTTCATTGTACTATAATTTGATTGTAATGCTGTGACAAAGAATGTTTGTTTATATATTTTATTGTATTGTTTTTTATTGTGTGCTTTTATCTTTTTTAAAGATCGAATAAAGAAGAATTGATTGATTGATTGCAACACGTGATGTCACGTGAGAGAACATTTATGAGAACTAACCCATGAGAATTATTTTCTTTCTATGCCAATATAAAACACTTTTCAAAATATGAGTAATAAATATGCAACTATTAAAACTCATAAAGAATACATGGCACGTTGTGATATAATAATACTTGCAATGTAACAAAATAAGCAACAGTTATCAACCTATACAGACATTAGGACCTAAGAGAATGATGGAGAAGTGCACTATAGGATGGCACCCAGCATACAAAGCACAGAACATATGACATCACCATCACACTTCACCAGAACCCTCAAGACATCAAGCCTTTGTCGTCAGCTGCTGTTTGTGGGGCAGACCTTGTGCTCCAACCCTTGACCTCCATTTCCCTTCCGAGTTATGAACTACAGTTCTAGAAACATCATGCAATGCTCTTCATCAGCAGCACTGAGGAGGACTTACTAACTTTTGAGGAAAGACGCACACACCTAAGATGCACTCCTCATCTTGAGCTTAGGTCTAAAACTGTGCAAATTCCTTTTCACAAGTGAGCCTGGGCTTTTTACCGGTGGGAGGTTTCAGTTGCCAACCTTTCGTCTATGCCCACCACCATGTAAGGAACAGGCAGCAGGTGGGCGGACATACCATTAGGTCACCTTGAGCTATTTATTGAGTGGACGGTTTCCTGCTGGGATCAAGAGACCTCAATCCCTTCAGAGACAAGGCTCTTAAAGGAGCCATTTGCACGACTTCTTGTGTTGCTGTCTTGTCTACTGTTACCCCTTTGCAAAGACAGCTGTGGCCTGGGCTTTGCCATGTGTCATTGCACTATTCACTTGCACTACCCTTAAATAGGTTCTGGAGAAACGTTGTCTTTGGGGATGCATTGATTGTGCATTTCTTACTTAAACCTTCTGCTCAGTTTTACTTCCATGTCAAGCTGAGAGACAGCTTAAGACATGGTAAGAGATGAGCTTGGAGCCAGCTTATCCAATTCTCTTATTCAATGTAAAAGTTTTTTTTGCCTTCCATTGGCCACAACATTGCAAGCATGTCATACAGATACTGAGAAGCAACACAGGCATAGCAGCTGGTGCATTGTCTCATGGGGTCAGACGCTAGAAGTCGTTTTTTAGATAAATTATCTGAACCTCAGGAATTGATAGTTGTCTTATGCTATGTTATGTAATGTTGCTATTTTTCGTATAGTGAACAGACTGATTAAAAATGTTACCAAATGAGCAATATAGTTACCACAGATGTAAGGTATTTTGCTTTTATTTAAAATGTTATCTTTTTCAAACAAAAACATATCCCTAAGGAAGTCAAGCACCAACAGGAAGGAGTCGCTTCATTCAAAATGGCCGCTGACAGCAGCACTATTTTATAAGAAAAATGCAGGTTACTCAACTTCTGAGGTCTTATGCAATAGTGCACCCCTGATAAGTATGGAAAATTAAGAGGTCTTTTGCCTCAAACAAATGTACTCCATTTACTAAGAAGCTTTTCAACTCAACAGTTTAGTCGCTTGAATTTTCATCGGGTAGGTGCGGTAGTGGGTATGATTAAACTCCTTAAACTGTCAGCCCTTGTTTGATTTCAGGGATTGCCCGACTTGGAGCTGATATGGCAGAATTGCAGATAACAAGCGAGCAGTACATGACCACTCCTGCGCCTTACCAGAGACAGGTCCTGCCCCAGGAGGTTAATATGCTAATCTTAGGTAACCACCTCTGTGTTGGTCATGTCTTTGCCAGTATGCAGGGTGGAGCAGGTTACTTCTGGGCCTATGTTAATACTCACTCACCTCTTATAGCAGAGTAAATAACCAAGCTATCTAATCGGGAATGGGGCTATTCAAATACAAAGCTTGTACTAACAAATGTCAGCCAGGTGAATGGGGGGGAGGAGCACAAGCATGGGGCAAGCCCTGCTCAGCACACCCACTCCACTGCCTCAAATCACCTATAAAAGGGGCAGCGGAGCCCTCTCAGGCAGATCCTGGCAGCCTCTCCACCAACCAACAGAATGAAGCTGACTGTGAGTATCCAACCTTGTCTAGATGAGGCGTCACTGGTGATAACCTTCTCTGGTGTAGGGTGAGGACAGAAACAATGCGCTAGAGAAGTTATTTGCCTCTCACACTGTTGAGGTGTCTGAAGTCCTCAGTGGCAATTATAAGGTGATCCAAGATACACAGCATTAGGTGATAACGAAGAAGATATCCATGAAATGTAGTAACAACAAATCCAACATGAGGAAATACCACACTGAAGATTTGCAATAATGAGGAAAAATAAAAAAGACCAGGGCAATGCAGATTTTCAAAATTGTAAAAAAGTTATGTAATATTAATTGAAAAACGGTAAGATGAAGAACTGAAGTAGGCCTAAGGGTTAAAAATAGGGCTAATGTTATGGTTAGTGGAGGGGGGTTGGGTTGGGTATGAAAAGGGTAAGGGTACCTTTTGAACAAGGATAAGGCGTGAGTAATGGTTAGGGCTGGCTTTTAGGTGATTGATAAGCTTAGGGTATGTGAATGGAGGAAAGAATATGGGTAAGTAAAGGATGGAGTGTTAGGGTAAGGCAAAAGGTTTAGGTTAAGTACAAGCATAAGTGTGAGAGTAGCTTCGAGTGAAATGGGTAAGGTGATGGTAAGATAAAGAGTGATGGTTAGGGTTATGATTAGGTTACGCACTTAGAGAGGGTTAGGGTAACTGTCATACTTTCGGACATTCTTAATTATGGAGTTTTGTTACATTTAACATCATGCAAATTGATCAATTTGAGACTGTGGTTTCTAGGTAATGGGCAGGGCTACTGTAATTATATGATTCAGCTGCTGTGCTTTTTTACTGCATAATTATGGTGCAACATTTGTCACATATTCCATCATTTGCTGCACAGTTTTCAGATTTTAACCCAAAAAGATTCCTAGCTCAAACGGATCAAAAGTTACTAAAACAGGGGAGCATGTGTTGCGCTAGGTAGTGGAAGGCCCTTCACAGAGGCCTACAGGTCACTTTTGCGTGACTTATTGCTGTATTTGGGTGTTAATCTGGTGCAAATGAGGAGAGCTCTTTGCCCAGACGTGTAAAAATGACATAATAATAAAGGAATACTTTCACAAAATGAGCAGCATTTCGACGCATAATTTGCCTTTTCTTGCTGCATAATTTAGTCAATCCTGACGCATAATTTGGTCCTCCGCTGTCATATAATTCTAGTGGCACAGGTTATAGGGCAGGGATTGTGATCTTCTTTATCATGTTATTTTCACTTTCACATACATTCAAGATGTCAAGGCACATGCAGGTAGTCACCCATAGTGCAGCAATCAGGGGAATGTGAAGGTTTATTATTCCAGCGAAATTGAGCGAATCGCCGATTTTTGAAATTAGTAAGGTTGAAAAAGTTTCCCTTTTTAAGTGCCCCTTTGCCCGAGTTAAGTGTTTCTTCGCATTTCAAGATAGTGTTCTGCATAATGTGAGCTCATTTTCACTCTAATTAGACACAGCCAAAACGTATTCTTACTTTTTATTTGTATCTTGTACAAATTAAATTGTCACCAAAGTGCTGATTTCCACCCAAATGTGGGTAAAGGGTAAAACTTTGAAACTTCTTGAAGCTGTAAGGTTTTCTATGGAACCCTTTGAAGGATATGAGAAAAAGAATGCAGTTTTGCACATACTTGAAAGCAATGCCGCCTGGGAGGCCTGTTGAGCTTCATGTGAGAGAAAAATGTGTGGAAGTGTGAAGGACACCTGCTTCATTCTGTGAGCTGCCCTATCTGGGGTGCAACAAAAAGCTGAGCCCCGAAAACAGATTGACATTGACCCCCTAAATGATGTGCTTGGGTGGGTAATATAAATTGTCCCATTTCCAGTAGCCTCTGCTGCAGAATGTGTTATTTCTGTGCTAGCTTTTAGCTTGCCTGACATTTTATATATTAATTTTCATCCTCAGATTCTCCTTGCTGCCTTTCTGGCTGTCTTCCTGACTCCATCTCTGGCTGATGACGTAAGTAGACAAGGCAGACTGTGGTAACATGCAGCTATACAACTGGGATTATATGGCCAGATGTATAAGGCTTCATTGTTGATTGATAAACTGTTTACACACCACCTGCTGTAGCAGCTATTACAATGCTACATGCAACCACCTGTTTTATGCATCTTATTCCTCGCCACCAATTCTCTCGGCTACCACCATAGTAATGGTTAGCAGTACTTTTCCAAAAACCCTAAATCAAATAATAAATAAACATGCATTAAATTGGTGTTACACATTTGTGTAAACACGTGGATCAATCAGGCTAGAGCACTGTTATATTTGAACAAAATGTGTATTTGCATAAAGTCAGGTAAAGAAATCAACAGCTTTTTTAAGAGATATATCTATCGTCACGGTATGGGTAAGTGAAGATAGGTATAGAACATCTAGGCATACTTACCCATCGATATTTTGTGCCTTGATATTTTAGCCACATTATTGTGGCCACTCAATATTCTATACTAGATCTTCCGAGCCTACACCATTACAGAGAGATGCAACCCAAATGCATGCAAATGTGGCCTACAATATTATAGCAAGGCCCAAATGTTACAATATATATATATATATATATATATATATATATATATATATATATATATATATATATATATATTAGATCAATTCTGACATGCATATATGAAAACGTGGGGATTAGTAATGTAAACCCCACATTCAAGATTAAAATCGTATATTACTGACATTATTATTCCTAGTGTATGAGTTTCAGTCAATTGCTCATTTGAGGCTCAAATAATGAGCATGTATACGAGTAAGATACACTGCACAGTATTTAAAGGAAAATGCATGTAACATGGTAAGAAGGTGCAAATACTTGTTTTTGTCTGAATCACCGAATGTACAAATATTCAAGGGATCCTCTTACATGGGAGCTTTTTGAAATATATTTCTCGCTCACTTTGTGGAGAAAAGGAACACTCACATATATTCCACATAAAAACGGTTTTTCATGCATTGCATATTCTGGCTTTAAAAAATACGCCACAACAAGGGAAGTGCAACAACCATTGTTTTAAGTAACACGCGGAGTAACCCATGTGACCTACAAAAGTGTGAACAAGCAATTGGTAAACCAACATAAATTACTTCCATTTGCAGTTAAAACTAAAGACAGCCCTTTTGGCTTTGCTTTCTCTTTAATGAGCAATATTAGTGCACAGGAATATGTGTAGGTAGAGGTGCACTCTGTTTCTGTGAACCATGCCTCTCCTTTGCTGTGCTGCTGGGAAATGCTGGATGCTAGAGTGACACCTACAAACAGGACCTACTTTCCCAATGTCCATGAACCTTTGACTCAGCTTTGTGACCTCACTCGTGACGAGGCACCATGTCCACTATTTGGAAATGTACAGAGATCCCACAACGGATGACTCTGTTTTCCCAAAATGTAGATGGCTAAATATAAGGGGTGGATACACTCCCATCCCATGACCACACCCTAATCCAATGAACGTCCAGCACCATGCACAAAGACTCCAGCGAGCGACTGCGCGCTAGATTATACTTGATCCTGGTAACAAGGTATCCAAAGAACACCTCTAATTACGTGAGTCTTTCTAAAGGGTCGAACCCTACTTAGCTTTTCTGGAGACATCGCATTCAAACCTCAATTAATTTCAAATGTTAGAGTAAGATAGATCTTTTGCTGCTAAACTTTACACATCCTATCCCCATGTTCCATACTTCCATTTAACTCTGTTCCAGCAGTGTTGCTGCATATACCTTTTGTCACCATCTTTCATGATTGGGAGTTGGATGATAATGGAAACTCCTCCATTTTCTGGTGAAAGTGTTAAACATGGAATACGGTAGAAGAAACCCTACCTGTCGATTGTCCTCCAGATTTAGCGCTTCCTCCAGAAACTGGATATCCCGTTACCACAGAAACTTTAAATCAGACACTCCTTACTTAAGGTTGGTACTTATCTAGTGAAGCTTCTAAGTGGAATATCCTTCTACGCCTCTAATGATTTCCTGCTTTCTCTGAGACTTGGTCCAACAATGCTGCTTTTTAGACACACTGTCCCCACTGCTACAGGATTTCATCTTAAAATAAGATTCAACCCTTTACTATAATCGACCTTTATATCTCATGCACATCTTGATTAGTCAATACTTTGGATAAAGTGGGGTTCTCTAATTCTGATTGTAAACATCCAATTGCACATCTAATGATTTGAGAATTTAGATGTACCTTGAACTGTGTTGACATCCTGTCTGCCCTACTAATGCTTAATTTATTTGACAGAGCCAATAATGTAGTTCTGCTCTATAATCGAACATCTGCAGATGTAGTATTTTGATACTTTATACCAGGCTCAAACCATCAGTGCTTCACTGTGACCAGGCCATCCCCACTATGATGATTGTACCATTTGGATTAGGACCAACCCTGTAGTCATTCACTGTAGAGCTCCCATTTTTGCTTTAGGGCTGTGTTCCTTCAGACTGCATCTTATGGCACATGTCTGTACAGGACATATGTACACTGATGGTGGCTTTCTCAATTTGAATCATCTTGCATACACCTGTGACGCTGACACGCTCCACTGGGGTTATGTTGTACGTCAGCTAATGTTGTCATTCCGCGCTGGAGTCAACCGGTACCCACCTCTAATGAATTAATCCTTTAGAGTGGAGACATGCTACAGTAGTGCTCTATAGCTCTATAGCTCTCCCCCCCACTTAATTAATTTACTTTTGAGTAGACTTCAGCACAAGGTTATCCTTTGTAGACATACCACTCACATGCCTAATGATTCTTTACATGGATTGACGTGACGCGCAGGACTGCTCTGTAGATGTTGCATCCACTTGCTGCATTTGTCCTGATGCTGCAGTGGTCACTTTAAGTTTTCTGCTGACTTCATATGTTATGTTGATTTGATCCCACTGGGCTTCTCTGGAGATCACATATGTATTACTAATGTTGTGCTGTTTTCTCCGCAGTCTGTCTCCCTGACTAACCAGGGCAATGATGGCGGCAGCGTCCACCAGACGGTGAACATCAACAATGCCAAGAACATCGCCAACATTGACACTAATGCTGGGTGGAACTCAATAAACTCTATTTGGGATTACAACACTGTGAGTAAGACAGCTTGTGGTATTGCAATGCAGCTAGTAATCGACAAGTTCAGGTGTGTTACCAAAAATAATAATGGATTGCAGAGGGGCCAAAGGAACGCCCCGTTAATTGCAGGCACATTTCTGCACCGGAGCATAAACCCACTGAGCTTCAGTTCCTCACCAGTGTTCATTTTGGAATGCAGCAGGAGGTAGAGTCACAGGATGCTTTCCTTTGGGAGCTCCTCACCTCACACAAATTGAGGACTATATTAATAAGTTAGTTCCTTTCTGGTGGAGTGCAGTAGAGCACTGCTGCACTTTGGAATCCCCTATAAGGGCTGATTTACAGCACTGCAAGTGTGGAAGCTGGCAATACATAAAACCACAAATTATTATTTTTAAAGTCTCAAAGAACTAAGCACAAATGTTACTCCTGATAATAATCATTGAACAATAACATTAATGACAAAATTTGAACCTCTGAACTGTAGATCGTAAATATTTCTCTGCAGCGGTTGCATGAACTCACCAAGCTAACTCATGAATGGGCTTCCTAAGTTTTCTCATCATTTTCCCATTAGCTGGCTCTTCTAAATGAGAGAAATGTTATGCCTACCGAATTCTCCAGTTACCCTATACACATCACAGTCATGTGATCAACAGCCATTATGTTGATCAAGGATATATGTTGATTTTTGAATGTTATGTATTCCAGGGATTCATTGCTCTCCGTCCCTTTGCCAAGAAGTCCTGCTACATCCACAGGATGAACAGGAACGTAGTGCCCAGTATCCAGGAGCTCGCTCGCCTCACCAAGGAGAAGAAGGTGACAGTGGAGGGGGGTACTGAATGTGTGCATGAGTGCCTTCAATAACCTAATCAATGTATGTGTCAAAGCAACCAGTAAACAGCCATTGGGCAGGTAGGCCTCAGAAACTATTTAAAACACGTACACACATTTAATATTTATTCACGCAGACAAAAAGTGTGACAAATCATTGCAGATGAATTTTGTGATTGACAAAACAAGCATAAGCTGCAGTAAAAAAGAGATTTGAACACTGAATACATCATTGATTAGCCTACATTTAAAGCTCAGTGTCCCTTGCTGAAGGCCACATGTGGATCATTTTAACCAGCTCTCAAAGACAAATCTAAAGCTTGGGGTTGAATTCAATTAAGCACATCTGAGGCCCTATTACAGATAGGGCGCACTTTTCCTGTTTGCTAATTAAAGCACAGCGCACTTTAAAGCAGGTGCACCGGGTTAAAACAGGGAAAGTGTGCCCTATTAGGAAGAATGTGCTGCACTCGGGCCAGCTGCCAACTTGCGCTGCCCTGGAGGCAGCGCAGTCAAGAAAATATGGAGCAGCTGTTTAAAAGCTGCTCTGTATTTCTCTGTGCAGGTGGTAACTCTCCTGCACTTTCAAAAGGGACCAGAGATCCCCCTGCAGGCAGGTGCAGTGAGTGAATCCGCCCGCCTGTAGCGGTGTGTCTGGGGGGCCCATGGGACACCCTTTCATCCCTTCAGAGGACTGCCCTGACAGTGCACCACCTTTTTGTGGCGCACTTTCAGTGCGCCTCCTAAGAGCATGTTTGCCTCTGCACCTGTGTCAATAATACGGCGTGGGTGCAGAGGCATATTGATTCCTTCATTTGCATGGGGCCACGCCTCCATGCAAATTAGGGCACACCCTCTGATGATAGTGCTTGCGCTACATATGCGCCAATGCCATCTGTATTACAGAAGGGGCCACACAAGCGTCTGCAGCCTCTTCTGTAATATCAAAGTGCCCGTTGCACCCCGGGGAACTTTGTGTAATAAGGCCCCTGGTGTCTTTGTGCTGTCTTCCAGAGGTCCTAAATAGAATACTTCATTTTGAGTCTTATATCCAGTTCTGTAGGCCACAACTGATGTAACACGTTAAGTTCTAGAGACCATATCTGGATTATTACCTGTCTTTCTGAAAACTTCTTCTGGAGCATTGTCTCAAGTTCTGCAGCCGGAATCTAGTGTAATGTGTTAACCTCTAGTAGCTCTATCTGGAGCATTGCCTGTCGTGTCCAGGTCTATAGGCCATACCTGGTAAAATGTGTCAAGTTCTAGAGGTCCCATCTGGAGTAATGTGTCAAGTTCTGGAATCCAAATGTCAGGAACAATAAACATGATAAGGGACAGTCCTGAGTGGTGGTGACAAGATAATCTAGATCTGCACCAGAAATGCTATAGAGATGGAGAGGAAGGAGAGGCAAATGAAGTGTGTGGGAGTGGTAAAGCAGCCTAGGAGACTTAAGAAAAGGGATTTTATAATTATAATATGTGTTCCTTCCCCTATTTAGGATAACAAAGGGCCTGCAGGACCACCCCCTCGTTCCATGCAATATACCGTCACCAGTGCTAAAGCTGAGAACTTTGCACAGTATGGAAAACCTATTGAGGCCATGTGCCGAGGAGTGCCATCCTACGTTACTCAGGAGGTTCAGGGTGAGTATCCTACATCTCCACTCCTCTGCACAAAAGTGGCCAGAATAGGACTTCCCAATCCCTGCATATCAATCAGATGATTTCTTTGAAACAAACTTGATGGGTGCTGACCTAGAAACAGTCATTGGCCATTTGGAGGCATTTACGAGTGATCAGAAAATACCCTATTTTTCACCTAGGCCAGTCTGGCACAGATTGACAGGTCTACAACCAGTAGTCAATTCAATTTAATTCAATTCAATTCAATTCAATTTCATCTTTATTCAGGTACAGAAGTATCCATGAAAGTTCGTTAAAAAACCAGTAGTCAATAAGATCAGCTAATGATACTGTATAGGTATAGGTTTGGAGTTTGTGCGTATCAACTCTACACTGCTCTTGAGCGAGTTGACGAGTTTCCCAGAGTAAAAGTTCCTATTCTTGGTGCAATATTCACTTAGAAGACACCTCTACTATTGCTCAGTAGTGTATTTGGGTTATGTAGAAGCTTTCTAGCGTAATACTGGGTGCTCGTACATTCAAAGGGCTTATGTTTCTCCGTTCTCCATTCCCAGGAAACAACTTGTTCTTCAGCCTTGGCGGATGCATAAATGCTGGACTCTTGTTCATCCTGGACATCCACGTCTGTGCAGAAATCCAAATTTAATCTTGTGGACCTTTAATATCAGAGTTTCGAGGGCCTGGAGATCCCCATTTTGTTTTTCTGAGATGGTGAAATACCACCTTTACTTGCACTTCTCCTTGTATATTTCTTCCCCATTTGGGCTTCTTCGAATTCTGCCAATAAATAAACTGTAGAATTGCTTCAATCATTGTCATGTCACTGTTTATTAAATCTGAAAATGTATGATTGTTTGGGTTTTCAATTGCAATACTGTTACCTTATGACCACTTCAAAACATTACGCATAATCACAGTAATAACATGGATGATGATAAACATATGGAGCAATGGGTCTCATTGCCTAAAGGGATGCTAATGAAACATAGGGGACTAGAACCTGATGTATCATTGGCAGAGGTTAAATTGAGCCCTGCTTTCTCGTGTTCGGCACCGGCACTTTTAATTGTCAACACTTACACTTATGACAGTCTGCCACATGGTGGTGCTATTTGTCCAGGTTAGAGATGAGCACAACAACAATTTTTTATTATTTTCCTATACATTAAAATTGACTTATACCCGCCGTCCAAGCCATTCTCATAGCTTTGGGGGCCTAGCCAGTCCGAATTATCACACTTGCAGTAGTGTGATGGCTAGGATTTGTGTTGGTAGTGTCATAGGGGCAATGGGTCCTGACGAGGACACTGGTATTCATTTTTTTTTTTTAACAAATTAAGCACTGAAATTGAGCAGGTCACAAATCGTCGGTGCAAACTGCACACTGACTTTTGAGACCTTCCCAGCGTTTTATGGTGCTACTGACATACTCATCTGTTGCATTGCGACATAAATATTCACTGGAAGTTGCAAAACCTATTTCCTCATTATACTATTGAGGTAGGGTGCAATTTACAACCCCCAGGAATGGCCGGAACACCTCTTTCTTTCTGAACTAGATACCACCAAGTCAGGTGTCTGTATATGATCAATGGCTTGTGACCCCAGTCGCACAGCATTGAAAGATACCGCTGCAGCTCCTAAATAGGACTGGGATGGCTCCATCACTCCTCTCCTTTTTGAAAATGTTTATTGGGGCTCAGAGCCCCTTTTCTGACTGTTAAACAGGGGTTTGTCTATAGCAAAATACCCTTTTTTGTCACAATTTTAACAATTCACAAACTTTGGAAATGAGGCTATACATGTGTGAAGTGACTTTGCATTCACACAACTAGAGCTGTGTGAATTCAAGGCCTTGTGAATGCACAGCCCCCATTCACAGTCACAAAATGGGCACTGCAGTTCACCCACATTGTGAGCTCATGTGTATCCTGAGGGGGAGGGGCAGCAAAAGGGCAAGCTCCTCCTCTGTAAATATGAATGAAAGGAGCTAGTACAATTGGGCTGCATCAAAGATTAATACCTGCCTTGGGCAGTCAGTAACCTTCTGCAGAGCAGGCTGCCCAGGGCAGACCATACTGCCTTGCCTACAGCAGCAGACAGCTTCAGGGAAGCAAGAGTCGTCACAATATGGTACCAGGAGATGGAGGCCTAATTATCCTCTGACTAAACTATGGGGTGCTAAAGTCGAGCTAATGCAGTTAATGCAAGGGAACCTATAGAAAATCTAGACCTAAAAAATTGATATTTATGAAACACTATTTAGGCCCCAATATTTATGTCAGACAATATTTTTGTTATCAGTATTTTGATGTGGTCGCCACCTGCTCACCTGATACCCAGAGCACAATGTGCCAACCATTGTGGTATTGTGTCACACACTAATTAGACAGATATTAGCTATGAGATTCATTTTGGCTTTTACATATTGAAATGATGTTTGCAGACGTGGGTAAGGCAGTGAAGAAGTTGAATGTGGAGAGCAGTAGTAGGTGCTTATCTCCCACACAAAGGGACTCTTGCACTGCTAATACATATGCGCCCATGGTGTGTGTGCCAGAGGGAATATATGCAGCTGTCACCTGCCTAATAGAGGTTCCTCGTGTTTGTGAAGCTTGCACCGGTGCTGTCTATGCTGCACGCGTGCTGCGTGTTAGATAAGCTTAGATAACACATTTTCATTATAGAAAAGCCTCAATGGTTGGTAGAATGGAAGGGTGAGTAAAGAGTGAGGAGCGACACAGCCTGCAAGGAGGAAATACGGTTTGTAAGGGGGAGGGGCATTCCAAGAGGGAGTGCAGGGTGTAAGAGACGAGCACATGGTGCAGAATAGAGTGCCATGTATACGGGAAGTATGGAATGCAGGAAGGAGGCCAAGCTGCTAGCTTCTCTCACACACAGTAAAGGTACAGCACATGCAGTAAAGTTCATGCTTACCCCTTCCACGCCCCCAACACAAATACAGAGCAGGTAGTACATGGGTATCACCAGTTGAAACTTGTAAGACACACAGAAAAAATATTGCACAAGCAGCATCAGTGCAGACTTCACACACACACACACATACACACACACATACGCACACGCACACACACACATACACACACACACACACACTCTCTCTTCTCTCTCTCTCTCTCTCTCTCTCTCTCTCTCTATCTATCTATCTATCTATCTCTATCTCTCTCTCCTATTCACTGGCCATATTTACTCATGTCAAAAAATGGCATTGCTACTGCCAGTGGTAGCTGGTGAATTTTCAGAGTGGTGGTGTGTAATATTTACCATGATATCCAGCAAGCAAGTCAAGAGGGGAGGCCTAATTTCTTCCAGGAGGATTTGGGGGTTCTGCCCCTGAGTAATTTGTGGGCAAAACAGTGCAATTTAAAGCACACTTTTCACATAAATTTGCCCAACCGCCATAGGCTCTGAAAGGAAGCTTATTAAATGTTCAAGTACTTTCATGGTGTGCCACGTTTCTGAAACCTGACACTGTTCAGGACCTTGCCCCATTTTTTCAAAATGTGCTAAGGGTGCCCCAAGTATGTCAATAATTCACTTCATTGTGCCTATGTCAGCATTTTGCTATGGGTGTCTCCAATGACAAGAATGACCTCTAGTGTGACAGCACCAGCATGTTTGCCACGGGTGCCACTTATGCCAAGAATTGCCTCCAAAATGCCAGCTCCATCGTTTGTCATGGGTTCGCCATATTCAGGCGCGGCCTGTGCAGGTAAGAGCGGTGGGACGGGGCGAGGGGAGATTCGACATACGACGATGTGGGAAACTTAAATAAAAAAGAAAACCATGGTTTTCTTTTTTAATTTAAGTTTCCCTCGCCGTCGTATGTCGAATCCGCCCCACCTCACCCCCCCACCCCCCGCCCCACTGTTCTTACCTGCACAGGCCGCACCTGGCCATATTGAAAAAATTATATCCAATTCTCAGCACTGGCATTTTACCATATGGGCTTTCATAAACCAAGAATTACTTCAGTTATTCCAGGGCTTGCAGTAGACTCACAAGCTTAATTGTCAGGAACGCTGGCAAAGACTGATGGCATGGTAGACAAAGTAAACAGAATATTGGGTACAGGGCTGCCTAAGATCACACAGAGAGTCCGAGGAGAAAGGGATCTAAAGGGGAACATCTGCATAAGAGAACAAGAGAGTCGAAGCTGAGAATGAAGGGCATGCAAGAGTCAATTTGGCATTCAGACTAACTAATACCCAGGGCAGAAGTGCAAGACAAATATATAACAAATTAACAGTAAAGGGAATGTGGGGTAAAGCACTCGGGAAATGCCCACTGTAAGACTAGCTCAGTAAGTGCCTCACCCACAATTGCTGTTACAGATACTGACTGCAAATATTCTAATATAGGATGTGCATGCAAAGGTAGGGTCTGTGACCTTCATACCTAAGGTGATGTTATAAAAGTCGCTTAAAGACTATACTCACAGTGGACAAGAGATACTACCTAGGTTGACAGCTGTGTCCACGAATCCTAATAATCAAAAAAGAACTCCCAAGACAGTAACAGCAAAGGTGTAGAACTAAATACACAGCCACAATGGTAAGGAGCTAACAAGGAGGAATGCATAACAGGAAAGAAAGGACACACCTGGCAGAAAGCAAGTAACAAACCACACAAGGGAACTGGAAGGAAAGACAGCAGGAGCAGGAATATGGCGAACTAGAAACTGGAACAAAGGTAAATGGGAAGAAGGTAGGCACTGAGAAAAAGGCCAATACAGAAGAAGAAAAAGTTCAAGGGTGCACTAAATAGTGATGGCTCAGAATTCAAAGAAGCAAGGTAGCACTCCAGGCAGTGCTAGTTTAAGGAACAAGGGATTATCCACAGCTCTAGATTCAGGAATTGTCAGGAAACAAGGACCAAAAGAATTCTTGAAACAAGGGATCAGTCAAACAGGCACACTGCTACAATGAGCAACGCTGGACTAGAGGAAACAGGGGCTCAAAAGAGCTAACAGTGATGACATGCCTCAGGTGTGAGCACGCCAGCACCTGCCAGCCACAGGTGTGCTGAATTCCTCCACTCATCCTTGAACTGCAAGGATGGTAACGAAGAAGTGAGCATGGATATGTAGGTATTGGAGTTTTTAGACAGAGCAGACTGGCTTCCAAATAAGCCGGCATGGATGTGAAATGGATGGGAATTTCAGAATAAAGTCCAGAGGGATGGAAGTGGAAGGCCCAGAAGCTCACCTGAACACTGTAAATTCCCACAGTTAGGTGCCCTGGTGATGAGCACAAACGTGCAGGGAGTGAATTGTGACAGTAATGCACTCACTTACACACTCTTAGTCATGCCTACTTACATTCTCTCACTCCCTCGCACTCATTCTCACACTTCTTCATTCCACTCCCTCTCATGCTTTCACACTCCATCACGTTCATTCTCACTCACTCTAGCGCTGTCACTTGTGCTTACTCTCACTCGCCTTCTCACTCTCACGCTTTCATTCCCACTCAGTGCTCCTTATTCTCACTATCCCTGACTCACTCATTCTTATTCACAGGCACACTCACTGTCAGTCACTCTCACTCATTCTCACTCACTCACTCACTCACTTTAAGTCACACACACCCACACGCATTGAGACACACACTCACAGATGCTCACATATACATTTTATGCCATACAAATATACTATATATATATAGTAATAAAGTGTGTTTCCAATTCTAAAACCATGCACACTTTGATACTAGGGTAGGTGATAAACCAGACCAAAGCAAATATAACTATGCAATTAGGTTTTTGATAAACTCATTTGAAAATACTTAAACACACTACAGGGACCAATCTTCATAGTGAGCCAGTCCTCACATAAATGGTGTTTGTCTTGTTCTGTCAGGGTTTACCAACACTATGTGGACAAGGCCTGTCATCACATAGACACACATACACAGTCTCTTTGTCACCTGTTCATATGCACAGAACATTTGACAGATGTTTTTTCTACCTTCAAGTTCTTGCACTGGTTCTCTTCAGCTTATTCTGGTAGAACCTTGGAGCACAGCTCCTTCCTGACTCAATCACTGAGACAGGAAACTGAAATTTCAAGTCTGTACTGTCTATGCGCCACACTGATGCACAGTTCAAACTTGAGCTTTCAGCTTTCTGCTTTTACTCCCCACCATCTCCCAACTCCTCACAGGGTGGGGTAGGGTCAGTGAGGATCTTCAAAATTCAAGATAGGAGACACCAAGGTAATAGGCTGATTTATGGGAAGCCCCAGGTACTGCAAGGATAAAGCCTACAGTGCCCTGGCCACCAGGGATACTGAGGTGTGTCACAAATGGGGTTGCCTGAGGTTAAGGCTGGGACTTCACCAGCCTCAAAAAGCTCTCTGATGGCTTGTGCAGGCACCTCAATATGCCTGCTCCAGCCATCAGACAGATTCACTGACATGGCTGCTGCTTGACCCTTGCTCACAGTGAGGGTCAGAATATTTTTATTGTACCAGTAGTGAACAATAGGCTATTATTTCACTAGTGGTGTAATAAATAAGATCAGAAAACAAGGAGGGTAGAGCCCCGACGCCCCCAAGGGTGAGCCATCACTGACATCCTTGTGCCCTCAGACTCTCCTAGAACTGAGCAACATGAAGAACCTTTCTTACTGCAACCCAGCATTTCAGTTTGTATGACATCACTTTCTCCCACTTACCGCTGGTCAAATTTGAGATGATAAATCACCTCCATTCCCTCTTGTAAGTTCACAGCACAATACCTCGTGGTACAATGATGGTTATCTAACGTACAAGGTCAACTCAGCTAACATCACACACTCTGGGATTGGGATTTCTTCCATCAAATACTTTAACACCATAAACAAAGTTATGGGGTAATGAATTAGCCTCTTTATTATACCAGCTTCTACTCCACTGTTTCGTTCCAGTGACATCAAGGAGAAAACTTAATCTACATAGTATTGATAATGGCATAATTAATGCTTTTGGCAACCATATTAGCTGTTTGGGGTGTTATAATTAAGAATTACGGCATTTACTGTCTCTATAAGGAATATCCTCCGGTGGAAAAACATTTCTCATGGCATCAATAAACTTTCTTGTAGGTATACCACAGTCAGACAAAACCCAGGCCACTGGGAATAATGATCTGTCAGACATGTGATGTACTTCAAAACTCCAATTTCTATATTCAAAAGATTCAGACTAGCTACCCCTACCCTCCCCATCAGAATAGTAAGGCACTTTAGAGCGTGCCTTGTGCAGTTTAGAAAGATTTCTAATTAGGGGTGGGCGGAATTTGCGTAGTCGCGCTACGCAAAGCTCCGCGAAATGGTAAAAAATCTCCGCGAGCACGCAAAAGTTCCGCGAACACGCGGAATTGCTTGTTCCGCCCGTTCGCAATGCTTTTTCCTGTTCGCAAACGCTGTTTGCGTGCTCGGGAGAAACATCTCGCGAACACGCATTTTAAAGCGCGAACAAGCAAAAACTCCGCGAAGCCGTGGATCGCGGAATTTTTGGCAATTTCGCGTTCTCTGCGGAACGCGAAATTACCCAAATTCCGCAAATTCCGCGAGCGGAACGGAATTTACCACCCAGGCCTATTTCTAATCCAGTTTCTGCGACAACAGACCAGCTCCTTCACTCTCTCCTGGTTACCAATATACTTCTCTGTTATATTGCACTGTTCGTGCAGCTTACCTGAAAAGCAATAATCTCCAGCGAAAATTAATCACTGAATACTCATGAATTTATCATTGTAAATCCAATAGTTGTGCACTTATTCACTCAAGAAATAATTGTTTTGGCACCCCCTTCTAATCATCCTCCAATCCAGCATGGTGTTGAGTGACGACTCCAGCCAGCCAAATATATGGATTTTTCTGGGTATGGCTCCTGTCCCCCTAAATTGAGTGAACTGGTGGACACATTCTCCACCTAATCCCTGTGGGGTTTCCTTGGCCATGAAAATATCCCGAAATTCCTCCAACACCGTGTTTAAGAGTTGGAAAGGCAGAAGACAGTTCAGGCTGCTGACTTTTCTCCCTGACCAGTCAGTGGACTGGAGATAACAGGTAGGTGTGAGGAAATGCTCATATGTAAAGTTAGCCATAGATGCCACAGTAGATCGAGATTTGAGGGAATCGAGGCCTTTCCTAAGAATGTGTATTTTGTGGTGGTTGGTATGTGTTCTTTGCTATTTACCTATTCAGGGAGGATATTCACAACTCAAAAAGGACCCCACTGTTCCATGGTAGAAGCTGCACCCATAATGTGGGATCCGATGACTGATATAGTGAAGCTGCTGGTGATCCTCAGAGCCTGACAATATGCAGGCATTGGAATCTCCCTTTAAGCAAAAGTAAATTTGGTTCAGGGACCTTGAAATGTCACACAAATATCTAGCGCCACCTTTCCCTTACATAAAGAGTTAGACATTGTCTATGAACCTCTAAAATGCATAGGTGATACCTGTCTATTATTAAGGCTATGGAAACATATAGATGTACATAAGAATAGCGACTGAGTAAATGTCTGTAGTAGCCTACCGGTAGCATGTTTTGTTGGAAAATAACTGCAGTAAGCGAGGTATGATCTAATGCTGGGATGAGATTGGAGCTTCGTCACCCTCCATTTGTCCTATCCAGGTGCCTTTAAGGCCCGCGCCGCCTCCAACATCGGGGGACTCGTTCAGATCCCTCCCGCCAGCCTACACATCCCAGCAGCCTCTGCTGCTGGAAGAAGATTGGAGCTTTGTGGCCCTCCGGTTTTCCTGCCCAAGCACCTTTTAGGCCCCGTGCCACCTCTCGCATCAGGGGAAGCGCGCAAGCGGCGCCCAGGCAAAGCCCGGGCTAAGGCCAGGCCTGTTTGTGCCCGTCAGAGCCCGAAAGTGACTGGGCTGGGCCACCCTTCTTTCACCTGACCCCCAGCTTAAGGTACTGTGCCTGTACCCCTGTCCCTGCGCTGCCTGCAGTCCTTGTCCCTGCGCTGCCTGAAGTCCCTGTCCCTGCGCTGCCTGCAGTCCCTGCCCCTGCGCTGCCTGCAGTCCCTGTCCCTGAACTGCCTGCAGTCCCTGTCTCTGTGCTGCCTGCAGTCCCTGACCCTGCACTGCCTGCAGTCCCTGTCCCTGCGCTGCCTGCTGTCCCTGCACTGCCTGCTGTCCCTGCACTGCCTGCAGTCCCTGCGCTGCCTGCTGTTCCTGCCCTTGCGCTGTCTGCAGTCCCTGTCCCTGCGCTGCCTGCTGTCCCTGTGCTACCTGCAGTCCCTATCCCTGCCTGCTGTCCCTGCCCCTGTGCTGCCTGCAGTTCCCTGTCCCTGCGCTGCTTGCTGTCCCTGTCCCTGCACTGCCAGCTCCAGGTCCTTTCAACTAGGACCACCTACCACGACCACTAATGGAGCCCACCACATGACCAAGCAGCGGATGCATGCAGCAGGTGCACTGCCAATGCAATACTGGTTGGACAACGCTGGGCGCCAGGACCCCTGACCCTCCCGCCACCCATCGGTACACCGCCAAGTAAGTCCTGGACCCCAGACGCCAAAATAACAGCTGCGTCTCCTCCTCCCCACGATCCACCAAAGGACCCTTTACCTGCCGACACTACCACTTCTCCTGTGACACAACCTATGAAAGATCCTACACCATTCGTACCCACAAGACCAAGAACACCCCGCAACCGCTCCATTGTATCCTGCTCAACACCCACTCACTCTGCAAGCACACCACAGAAATCTGGGACACCATCACCACCCTCTCCACGGACGTTGCCTTCATCGCCGAAACGTGGCTCAACCCCTCCTTGAAACCTGACATCACCACCGGCATGCCTGTAGGCTACAAGATGATACACCGAGACCGCGCCAACAAACAAGGCAGAGGCATCACCATCATCTTCAAGGAAACCATCAGAATCACCATCACCAATGACGACCCCATGCCTCTCATGGAACACCTCAACTTCCTACTACAAACTGTCGTGAAAACCACGTTAAGAAGCACCCTCGCCTGCAGACCCCCTGGACCCCAAGCAACATTCTGCGATGCCGTCCCCAACCTCATCACCCCCCCTAGCAATCAACTCTCACTACTACGTCCTACTCAGCGACCTCAACTTCCACATCAATGACCCCAATGACGCCAACTCCATCACTCTCCTGGAGAACCTGAACAACATCGGCCTCACCCAACTGGTCACCAAACCCATGCGCAAAACCGGACACACAATCAACTCCATTTTCACCTCCAGTGACAGAATCAAATTCAGCCACACCACAGAACTCACCTGGACTGACCACACCATTGTACACTTCATCATCACTGAAGCCCAGCACATCGCCAGCAGGTGTCAGATGTCCTCCCACCACAGTTCAAGCAAGGTCACTGAAACTCAGTGGCCACAGGCGCTTACCACCTCCCAACCCAAGGCCTCGACAGACTCTACTAGACCACAACAGACCTCTATCAGGCCGTCCAGAACTTCGCCGTCTGGATCACCGACAGCGCCGACAGAGTCGCCCCACTGAAACCTACAAAATCCAACAAGATCTCCAAATATGACAGCTGGTACACCCCAGAACTCAGGGCCACCAAGTGGAACTGCCACCAACTGGAAAAACTATGGAGCAGCACCAAGAACCTAACCGACAGAACAGCTTACAAAACAGCCCTCTACAACTATCAAAGGCACATCAAAGAAGCCAAGAAAGCAGCCATCACCATCTGCATCGACTCCACTGCAACCACACAAAGGAACTCTTCAAAGTAGTCAAAGAATCCTCCAACCTTACAGCCATAAAGAGCACCATCCACCCCTCCCAAGAATTCTACAAAACCCTCTCAGACTACTTCCACAGCAAGATCACCAACATGTACAACAATTTTAACCTCCAACCGGCCACCCTCAACCGCAACGACCTCAGCCAACCAGCGAATATCAGCCAAACTATTACCACCTGGTCTACGCTTACCGCCCTGACCACATCAGCCATCATGTCTTCCATCCACTGAGGGGCACCCACAGACCCCTGTCCTCACCACCTCTACAACCTCACAACGAACCCAATCAGCCTGCAACTCACCAGAATCCTCTACACCTCCATCTACACAGCAACCTTCCCCGACAGATGGAAACACGCAGACATCAGACCCTTTAATAACTGCATGTGTGTCTGGGGACTCTGCAAATGCATGGTACAGCCATTTCGAGTGGTAATCTAAAAGTAGAATGGCACACCTTATGTTGCTAGGTAGAATGAAGTATGATCCAGAGAAATCTAACCCTAATTTCTCCCACGCTTTCTCAGGGAATGGAGTGGGGCAAAGAGGTGTATTAATGCTTCTCCAATGCTTGTCTGGCAACAGACATTCAGGGCATTTATCAACAACAGACTTGACCTGACTGTCCAAAGCAGGCCACCAGTAATGCTGTTTAATCTTCATGATTGTTTTCGTGCTGCCTAATTGACCTTAATGAGCCTGTGCCACAATGGCACTACATAGCTTAGAGAGGGATACAAAACGGTCACCCCAAAGAACAAATCCATTCTCTACAGACATCTCTTCTGATACTTAGGCAAATGTCTTCAAATCTTCTTCCAAACTCCTCACCTCAGGCCATATTTGCACAGTGTACTCCATTACTTTACGCAACTCCACATCCTGATCAGAGGAGTTAATCCAGTCCTGTTCACTCACCACAGTCTTGCACTCTGAAAGGGCATCAAACAAATTAACACATTCCACGTCATCAGAAAAATCATTGACATCATTGAGTGCCAAAAGTGACAGACAGCACGGAAGTTCTTTCCACCTCAGATGTGGCTAGTGATAAAGTTGTGTTCCGGTAACCTAGAGACTAATCTAGTGAGCCTAGCAGACATGTTTCCCCGTATACAATAGATGAAAACACAAATCCCATCTTCGTTGCCAAGATGAAATAGATGAAGGGGAGGCAGGCAGTAGGATAAACAAGGTAGGTTTATTCCATATGCAAGTGCCCAAGACAAAGCATGTCCTGCCGGTTTGGATCAGCTTTATGTCACTGTAAAGGAATCCTTGCCTGCAGTGGTATTGTGCACGCGGGGATGCTAGTTAAAACATAAAAATCATATTAGCATTTCAATGACGAGATGAGCATGGGCACTCATCTCATGCTTACAAGGAATACGGATAACAATTAAAAGAATGCAATCCGTTACACCCTCCTAAAGAAAGCATCCGCTGACCCCAATGATCTCAAAATTATGTCCAATCTTCCTGCTCCCGTACCCTGCCAAAGTACTTGAGAAAGCCAGCAACTCACCATATTCCTGCAACAAAACCACCTACTGGACGCCTCACAATCAGGATTCCGTGCCAACCAAAGCACTGAGACCACGCTGATCGCCGTCACAGATGGAAGGAAGGAAGGAAAAAACATTTATAGAGCGCATGGCTACCCGGAAGCATCCCAGCGCTAATAACTGACACGGGGGGGCAGAGGGCTAGGGGAAGAGCATGGTCTTTAATTGCTTCCGGAAAGCCAGATGGTCATGGATTATGCGGAGGTGGAGAGGCAGGGAGTTCCAGAGTTTGGAGGCATTATAAGAAAAGAGTCTACCGCCACTCCTAGATTTCTTGATCCTGGAGATCTGTGCCAGGTACAGATCATCTGATCGGAGATTCTGGTTGGCTTTATATGGACGAATCATGCTGGATATAATAGGTGGACCAAGTCCCTGCATTGACTTATGTACCAAGCACAGAGCCTTGAACCTGATCTGTTTCTGAACCGGGAGCCAGTGAAGGGAGCGGAGGGCCGGTTTTGCTGAAAGTCTATTGGTAGTACCCATCAGGAGTCTTGCTGCACTATTTTGTACTGATTGGAGTTTTGTGACCGCAGAGATGGGGGCACCCAGATACAGAGCGTTTCCATAGTCCAGTCTCGAGAGTATTAATGATTGGACCAGTACTTTCCTGGCCTCGAAAGGAAGGAGGGGCAGGACTTTTCAGGCCATTCTGAGTAGACCATAACAGAGAGCTGCCGTTTTTCTGGCCTGGGTCCTAAGACTTAGGTCTTGCTCCATCCATACACCAAGGCTCTTAATCTCTGCTTTCGGGACTGGGGCTGGGCCCATACTGGGGGGCCACATCATACTAGGGTTAAAACTGAGAGTGTTGCCCAGAATCATAATCTCAGTTTTTCCTCCGTTAAGCTTCAGCTGGGAAGCATCCATCCAGCTGGAGATATCATTTAAGCATGAGTACAGGGCATGGGTTTTTAAATCTGATTGATTAAGCCCGACCACCAATTGGGTGTCATCGGCGTAGGTAATCATCCGGATTCCATGAGGGGCTACTATGGCTGCCAGATGGGACATATGAACATTGAAGAGAGTCGGGCTTAGGGAAGAGCCCTGTGGCACACCACTTGGCAAAAGGGTGGATTTAGATACAATGTTTTCATCAAAAACCTGAAAGGTTCTCCCCTCCAGAAATGAGGATAGCCATAGAAGCGCCGTTCCATCCACTCCTATATTCCTGAGCCGCCGGATCAGAATTGGGTGATTCACCGTATCAAATGCGGCGCTCAGGTCCAGGAGTAGAATCGCCGCAGAGCCTCCTGAGTCCAGGATTTTTCTACTTTCCTCAATCACTGCCAATAGAGCGGTTTCGGTACTTTGGCGCCGGCGAAACCCAGTTTGGGAGGAATGAAGCAGACTGTGGCTTTCAAGAAACCCAGAAAGAGTTAGGTTTACATGCTTCTCTGTTACTTTGCTTATGGCAGGCAGAAGGGATATGGGGCGATAGTTCCCCAATTCTACCGGATCCAGACTGGGCATTTTAAGTAGAGCTTTAACTCTCGCCCCTTTCCATTTGAGGGGGACTATTCCAGAGGACAGCGAGGCGTTGATCAGGTTTATCAGGTTAGGGGCTATTATTGGGGTAACCTGTTTCAAAATGTTTAATGGCGCCGGGTCAATGGGAGAGCCGCTCTTTATCGTGGCCAACAGGGAGATGAAGACTTCCTGGGACACAGGAGGAAAGGCCTCAAGGATATATTCAGGGGGTTGTGAGTGAGAATCTATCTGATGCTGTATGGATTCCTCCTCCTCCCCCTTAGATGGGATGGATTCCAGAATCCGCTGGATTTTAATATGAAAAAACTCGGCCAATTTATTGCACCGTATGCCAGAGGTATCGGGGGTCGTTCTAGGGGTGGGGGCTTTAAGTAATTTTTTGATAATGTTAAAAGTTTCTTTGGGCGAGTTGGAGGCTGCTAAAATTCTATTTTCATAGTCGGAGGCTTGGGCTTTTCTTAATTCAACTTTGTAAGCAAGGATAGCTAGTCTATAGTCCTGTTTTTTTGAGGAAAGAAAATCTTTCCTCCAATGTCTTTCTTTCACTTTACATTGCTGTTTTAAGATGCGCAATTCCGGCGAAAACCATTGGGCGTTATGAAGCCCCGCCGTTTTGTTTGTCTTGATCTTGGGGAGGACAGTATTGAGTGACTCCTCTATCCAATTTAAGAAATCCTCATTCGCTTTGACCGGGCAAGGGTTTAGGGTGGGTTTTGTCCTTTCCAGCTCCTGGGACCATTTAGCTAGAGGGAGTTTATTCCATGGACGACCAAAGGTCCAGGTGGATTACATCCTGGGTCTAGAGGTCTGAGGTGACCAATGAAGGTTTATCAAGAAGTGATCCGTCCATGGTAGTGGGGTAGGATCAGTTCCCTTGAGGTCCACTAGATTAGAGAATACCTGGTCAAGGAGGTGTCCTTTGGCGTGAGTAGTTTGGCCAATTTTTGGGAAAGTTGAAGAGAGGCAAGGTCTCTGGTCAACTCGCAAGCATTAAAAGCTTGCGGATCATCAAAATGGAGGTTGAAGTCTCCAAGGATCGTGAAGTTACTCGCCCCACTGGCCAGGTTTAATGTAGCCTGAGTAATGATTTATTAAATGCCCCTATTGGCCCCGGGGGACGATACACCAGAATGCCAGTGAATTCGAGAAGTGGTGAAAAATCAGTAGAGAAGTGGACATTCTCACAGTCTTCGAGAGGGCTGCCCAGAAGGCGGCAGGAGAGCTGAGTCTTATGCACAATGGCAATACCGCCCCCTCTGCCCGTGAATCGGTCACTTCTCTGTAACACAAACCCGAGGGGTAGTGTTTGCACAATATCTGGGTCTGAGCTAGGGTTAAGCCATGTCTCCGTAAGGAAAAGTACATCGGGGTCAAGGTCTCTGAGAAGCATCCAGATCTCGGCCGTATGTTTAGGTAGGGACCTGCAATTAAGGAGTAACATCCTAAATTCGGCCTTAAGGGAGGTATGCACAGGCCTGGGCGTGGTAAGGACCTGCTTACATCTTGGACAATGATAGGGAATTTTATCGGGGGGACAAACATGACCACACTTAGTGCCTGGGGCACCATTTAGTTCCCTAAGCTTAGAACTGGTATAGAGGTAGTGGGCTGATGTGATCGAGGCAGGGGTCTTGACCCCTGGTCCCTGCCGGGCTTGGACGGGCTTGGACGGGCTTGCCTTAGGCGCGCCAGCGGCGCGCCAGCGGCGCGTCTGCTGCGCGGTCTCGTCACAGTGCGCATTAAATGTGCCTCACGCTGCACGTGGTCTAGCAACTAGCCTGCTGACCCGGTGCTGCCAAAATGCGGAAGTGGACTGCCCCGACCCCTTAGAGCATTGAACACAGCTCTATTCCCCGCACACAGAAAAATACAAATCTTTACGTAAAACTATTTAAAATAGATAAAACAGCGTTTTTCAGTACAACCAGCGCTGACCTGCAGCCACACTCAAACGCGAGTGCTCTGCTACCGGCCCGTGTCAATTAGCGCGATGACATCCGAACACACCTCAACTGTGGAGGAACTGCAGCCTGAATCTCCTCGACCACTCCGCGGTGTTAGACACTATCTCCCACAACATCCTAATCAACAGACTCTACAACATAGGCATACAGCAGGACGCCTTCAAGTGGATCGCCCTGTTCAACATCTACATGACCCCCCTCGCACACATCATCAAAGCCCACAGACTCAACATAATCTCCTACACAGATGATACTCAGCTGATCCTCTCACTCACCAAGGACCCCTCCAACGCCAAATCCAACTTCTGTGACGCCATGACCAACATAGCCAAATGGATGAGAGACAACTGTCTCCAACTCAATTCTGACAAAACCAAAGTACTGATCTTCAGGAAGAGCTCCTCCGTATGGGACCGCAGCTGGTGGCCTGCAGAACTCGGACCCACACACACACCGACCGACAATGCATGCAACCTCTGCATCATCCTGGACAACCAATTGACAATAAAACAAAAAGTCAATACAGTCGCCTCCTCCTGCTTCCACACACTTTGCATACTCTGAAGAATCTACAGATGGATCCCAACCAACACCATAAAGACCATCACTCAGGCCCTCATCACCAGCTGCCTCGACTATGGCAACACCCTCTACACCGGCTTCTCTACCCAGCTCCTCAGAAGACTCCAGGCCAAACATAACACTGCAGCCAGACTCATCCTGGACCTACTCAAATGAACCCACATCACCCCCTCACCTGAGAGACCTCCACTGGCTTCCCATCCAAAGAGATGGCATTTCAAGATCCTCACACATTCCTACAAAGCCCTCCATGACCTAGGACCTGCCTACATCAACCATCAACTGAACTTTCACCAACTCTCTAGACACCTGCGCTCCTCTTCACTCGCCCTGGCACACATACTTGCATCTGTTGCAGCTACAGCGGTGGCTGCTCCTTCTCCTACATTGCCAAAATGTGAGGGAGGTACCCTGATACTTCGAAAAGGGATGGGTCTACGAAACATAAAACAAAGAGATCCCTTTCCAAAAGACTAGAAAGTGAGCGAGGTAAATATATGAGTACATTCTGTAAACACACCTAAAAACAGGATCATGTGCTATAGGTACTTTGTACAAGAGATTTGACAAAGGTAAGCTACAATATTTTCTAAAAAAGAAAGAACTTTTTGTATGCAGGTTACTGTAATGTGCTACAATGAAACTCAAAACTCAAACATATAATACACTATATATTATTTTATTAAAAAGACTGTAATTGGTTTTGATTTGAAAACAAGTTATTTTCAGGTTCTTAAAGTGCAAATGTATAAAGTGACCAGCTTGTCTCAAACAATAATTTCATTAATACATTGATATCATAATCTTCATCCACTTCATTTTTTAAAAACAGATAACAAAAACAAGTTTAAAAAGTACAATTTGTTTTAAAAATACACAGAAAAACTGTCGGCGTTTCGGTGAAAGTTTGATAGATCTTCACCTTCTTCAGGACAACATTTTTTCAGTTTATCTGAATGACAAAAAAAACATTTATTGTAAAGTTATGAAAAACATTATTCATTTGTATCACATTATCTAATACAGCACCACTAAATTCACCCTAACTTTACACATACATTAGTAACTAGCTTATCAATGACTACATGTACAACAACAATTAAGACTGACTCCTCAGTAATTGTGCGTATATCACATGATCCATATGGTCTAATGTTTACCATTTAATCATCTTTGACCTCTTGATAAAAAGAACCTTACCACTTTATATAGAGACCCTGGAAAAGTCGTCTCCTGCTTTCAATGGCATGGCACCCAGAGGAAGAAAGCTGTATTCTTCACCCGTAATATAATAATAGTAGGGTTCTATCAAACAATTAGAAGCTGTTAATTTCTTACACTAGTAAGACACCGGACTTGATATCATAAATTTATGATATCAAGTCTGGTGTCGTCCTAAATCAACAGGCGACCACATAGGGGTGTTCTATTTAAGTCCTATTTAGTAGTTTTTGTTCTTACTAGTGTAAGAAATTAACAGCTTCTAATTTTTTGATAGAACCCTACTATTATTATATTACGGGTGAAGAATACAGCTTTCTTCCTCTGGGTGCCATGCCATTGAAAGCAGGAGACGACTTTTCCAGGGTCTTTATATAAAGTGGTAAGGTTCTTTGTATCAAGAGGTCAAAGATGATTAAATGGTAAACATTAGACCATATGGATCATGTGATATACGCACAATTACTGAGGAGTCAGTCTTAATTGTTGTTGTACATGTAGTCATTGATAAGCTAGTTACTAATGTATGTGTAAAGTTAGGGGTGAATTTAGTGGTGCTGTATTAGATAATGTGTTACAAATGAATAATGTTTTTCATGACTTTACAATAAATGTTTTTATTGTCATTCAGATAAACTGAAAATTTTTTGTCCTGAAGAAGGTGAAGATCTATCAAACTTTCACCGACACGCCGCGTCGACAGTTTTTCTGTGTATTTTTAAAAAAATTGTACTTTTTAAACTTGTATTTGTTATCTGGTTTTAAAAAATGAAGTGGATAAAGATTATGATATCAATGTATTAATGAAATTATTGTTTGAGACAAGCTGGTCACTTTATACATTTGCACTTTAAGAACCTAAAAATAACTTGTTTTCAAATCAAAACAAATTACAGTCTTTTTAATAAAATAATATATAGTGTATTATATGTTTGAGTTTTGAGTTTCATTGTAACACATTACAGTAACCTGCATACAAAAAGTTTCTTTCTTTTTAGAAAATATTGTAGCTTACCTTTGACATATCTCTTGTACAAAGTACCTATAGCACATGATCCTGTTTTTAGGTGTGTTTACAGAATTTACTCATATATTTACCTCGCTCACTTTCTAGTCTTTTGGAAAGGGATCTCTTTGTTTTATGCTCCTTCTCCTACATCATTGCCAAGACCTAGAATGACCTTCCCCTCCAGCTCCATCCAGTCCCCTCGCTGGCAGACTTCAGAAAGGGACTCAAGACCTGGCTCTTATATGGAGACACAGTGCACAGATACCCCCAGGGGTGACAGTGATGCACTTTACAAATGCTGTTTTATTGATTGATTGATTTGATTGAGATTTTCCTAGCCTTGGTGTAAGAAAGGTTACATTTTATTAAAGACACGGAGGCAAGTATTATGCTTTCTTTTCTTGCATGTATTAAGCAGAAGCCAAGAAGAAAGGAAAGAACTACATTTCCCAGAAAAAATGGGAAAAGAACTACCAACATGCCATCACAATAACTCCACCAGTAGGATGTCGAGTACACTAATAATTATCCTGACTGAGAGCAACAAACCCTCTTTTCTTGCAACAAGTCAATCAAGGTAAGGCATAGAAAGAAATATCAGAACCAGATATAACGTCATGAGGATAGTCAGAAGGTCCTTAACAAAGTCCATGAATTAAGGAACAGCATTCTAAATGGCTGGATAAGGCTTGAGAAGCTGCTCAGTGAGTTCCAAAGACGAAGTGGAGCCAATGGTGTTAGGTTAATGCACGATTATTGCTTGATGGTGCTGGAACTGTGAAGAAAAATCAAGAGGGGGTGGGTAGTAAAACAGCGGTGGAATAATCCTCGTCTCTGTGTCTTTAATAAAATCTAGCCTTACTTACACCAAGGCTTGGAAAATGTTAATTTTATTACAAGACCAGAGGCTCCTAATATGCGTGATAAAAGCATTGAAATCACAGGGTCAGTCAAATAAGAAATAAGTTTGCAATAAAAAGTCCTGTCTAAGAACATTAAACCAATCTGCAGCTTTGAGAATGCTGTGCAAACCCGTTCTGCCCAAAAAGCCTTTGAGGCCTAAGCCTCCCTAGCAGATTGGGCACCAGAGAAATCAAGTGCTCTGACATCCGAATCATGCTTCAAAGAAGTCAAACACAAAAGAATTGTTAATTTCACAGACAAGTGTTTGAGGGAAAGATCCATATTATCCTGCCAAAAGATAAACATATTCAACACAAGGTTAATATCCCACATGGTATTATATTTGGGACAGGAGGCTTAGAAAATCTTACTCCTTTCAATAGGCGACAGACCAAAAGGTGTTCTCTGATAGGTCTTTCAACCACTCTGAGACGTATGCCAGAAATAGGTGATCTGTAGATGTTGATCATATGATAAGCTTTTCCCTGCACAGCCAAAGAAACTAGAAAATTGACCAACAAGGTTTCATTAGCTGAAAGTGGATCCGAACCCCTGTCCAAACACCAGCTACACCAGGCCAACCAGGCTGACCTGTAAACTTTTGTTGTGCCAGGGCCCTGGACTGTTAGATAAATTGAACAGCCCTTTCTGAAATTCCTGGGGTTTTCAAGACCTGATATCCTCCAAGTGCTGAGAGCTAAAGAACTGTCTAAAATTCGGCTGTGACATGTAGACTGAGGGTTGAGGGGCAGGTCGGGAAGGTGAGGAATTCATACTGGACAATCTGAAAATAGCTCTAGGAGAGTTGGATACCAAGGTTGAGTCTGTCAAAGGGGTTAACAAAAACCAAGGACAATTGTTGTCTGCAAGCCTGTGTCAACACTAGAGAAATCATCACAAAAGGAGGGAAGGCATAGATAGATAGATACAACAAACCAAGGAATAATGTCCTAATCCAGGCTTCAGGAGATTTTATTGCAACTTAAATAATATAGTATATAGGCAAGCCAACTGGTTGAGTCGGCTGCCCTAAAATTAATGACTATACCTTCCGCAGCCCACAGCTTGATATATTGGCCCGTCCATAAGAATCTTCCTACCATAAAGATGTCATAACAAATGTGGTCATCCCCACCCACCTGGAAGTCAATGCAATGGCCCACCTTTTTAGTTGTACATGACGTTCATAATCACGTTGCAATCATGCATTACAAAAAAACAGCAGCACAAAAAACAACAGAACACATCATTACCATGACAAAATGTCACAAATATGCACAAATGTTCTTGTCATGCATTACTACCACCAGAATCCTGTTTCATGATATGATGAAGGTGTTTGCACCGAACACTGCCTTAACTTACCACTAAAGACATGAAGTAATGCGGGACAAAAAGGTTTTGTGATTAGGTTCCGGATTTCATAACAAGATCCCTTTAATGCTGCTGGTAACAGCAGTTACCGACCCACTCTAAATTATGAGATCTCCTGGAACACCTCAGATGTTTACTTCCACTCAGAGATTTCTGAAATATTTGGTCAAAAGTCTGGGGGGAAATGAGGTATTTGCATGGAAATCAGACATAAAGTTACTGATTTCCTGGAAATTGCAAATTTTTCAGGAAAGGCTAGGATTCAACTCGGAACTGAATTTCATGCCACCCCCGCAGATTTAAAGAGACCCCCGGTATCATTCATTCTGTGGGAGTAGAATTAACACTCCTGCATCTATGATGTCTATAATGACTTTGCAAGTAGTTAATTACTCATCTCCACTGTGCTTGTGCTATAAAATGCATTTCTAGTTAACGTGTTATGCAAATCATCCCAGTATTGGTGTTATTATTATTTTTGCTTTAATATCATATTGTAATAACTATAACAATTCTATATTAAACCCTCTATTTATTTGGGTGCGAAATTTTGTTTTTTCTCCATAGACTCAATAGACTGTTGCTGTAAACACCGGTAGACTGAGGAATTGCACATTTTGACATTTTACATCATCTGTGACCGCTTTGAAATGGGTTCCGTTATCTGAGACTGGTCCAGTAATTAAAGAATAAGGAGAAATGAAACAAGTTTGACAACCTGCAAATTCTCCTTATTTTTTTTAGTTTTAAATGAAGTTTGTTTAAATGGAACAAAGTACATTATGATAATACAATTAAACCAATGAAGGGGATATAGTTAAAAAGAAGGCGTAGGAAGGAAAACAGAGAATTGTGGTAATATAGGCCACCATCCCTGTGTTATTGTCCATTCCCAATGGGTCACAAATTACGACCTGACTCATGAATATTGACGAGGCAGGTCCATTGCGACCCCATTGGGAATCGCTAATGTACATTTCATTTTGCAAGTCTCTGATTTCGAGTTGCAAAAAACCGCAATTAGAGACTTGCACAATGAAATGGTCGTACATGTGCCCCCTTGTGGACAACGCCCTATGTCCTTTGCCATTCCTTCCAGCCTTCTCCTGCAGGCAGAGCAAATGGTGGTCTTTTAAATTGGGTGACTTTTTCTTCAGATTTTATGGTAACTACTCTGAATACCTACTCATTTTATTTCAAACTGCTTGCTCTGTTAACCCTTAGATACATAACGAATATACTTGAGTTAAACTTTTATAAGGACAATTCTAGTCAAAATAACTCTCACAATATTAAGATGTTGCTTCATTTTATGGAGGATTCTGAGAGCTCTATAAATCATCCCCGCTCCACATTTTGCTGGGTGATTTCAAGCTGCAGATGTGTCCACAATACTGCCAGAATGCTGCTTAGGGAGGTCTCTAGGCAACTCTTTGTTTCATTGTGAACATGACCTGCAAGGAGAGGCGTTGTACAGTATACTTTGTAATCTCTGTTTGATAAAAACACGTGAGGTTAGTAATACTGCTAATTTGAGTATTCCAACCTTTACATGGAGAGGGCGCAATAGTATTATTGACTATATTTTTTATGAGAGACATTAGAAACGAGATTTAAAGATTTAGAACTTTCACAAATATTATAGTGATCACAATCCACAAAATGTATCACTTTTGTGGAAGAACAGTAAGCAACCAGCTGCTATTACCTACCGAAAACTGAAACAATGCACAATAATGGCCACAGAATATGCTGAGATTTCTTGAGACCTGATATTTTTCTGAAATGTTTTTGATAGGCCGTATGAAGGAGGTGTTTTGTTGTTTAGATGTTAATGTGTCTTGTTCAGATATTTTGCTCTCTTCCGATCTGATTTGTACCAGCACAGAGATATTATTGACTGCCTCTTGTAAGCATAAAACTGCTATTAAAAACAAACGGTTTGATTGATCCTGCTCTGTTGCCTACCTCAATCATTTATTAGCATTAAAATGATCTCCCTGTGACATATTAGTGGTCATGGCGCGTAGATCTATATGTAAGGACAGTCTGAAGGCTGCTAGAAAGTCAGAACTTTAAGAGGAGTCAATGTTAGAATTAGGGGTCTCTAGTTGGCAGTGGTATGCATCCTGCCCAAGTGGGGACCCTTCCTTTTTTTCAGGATGAGTAAAGAACACACGAGTTTGTCTTTGCTCACCCTCTGGTAGCTTGGCACAGAGCAGTTAGGCTAAACAACAGAAGCAATGTGTAAAGCATTTGTATATAACACACAGTAACACTGTGAAAACACTACAAATGGACACCACACCAGTTTTGAAAAAATAAAGTATCTTTATCTAAACCAAACAAGACCAAAACAACAAAAATCCAACATACAGATATCAAAATATGACTTTTAAAAGGTAAAAACAGTTCTCTCAATAGAAACATATGGATGCATACCTTTAAATACAGAGAACCTTGAATGCGCCAAAATTACAGGAGGAAAACAGGCACAGGAGAGATGAAGCATCGGAAACACAGCTATGCATCGGTTTCTTTACATGCAGGGAAGGTGATGCGTCGGTTCCTTACTCGCAGGGAAGGTGATACGTCGGTTCCTTGCTCCAGGGGAGGTGATTTGTCAGTTCCTTACTGCCACGCAGGGGAGGTGATGCGTTGGTTCCTTACTGGAGAGGAGGTGATGCGTTGGTTTCTTACTGCGAGGGGAGGTGATGCGTCGGTTTCTTACTGCCAGGCCTCAGTTCCTTACTGCAAGCCCATCGTAGGTGGTAGATTTGGCACACAGGTGCGATGCGTGAGAAAATCCAGGCGCTACAGATCGATGCAGCGGCGATCCAGGCCCTGTGTCAATTTCTGCAGACAGGTGGTGCATCTATTTTTCCAGGCGAACAGCAGGGCCTGAGTGGGAGTCGGAGCGGGAGTTTTGGACTTTAGAGACTCAGCGCTCGGTATTCGGGCAGCAGTCGTTTCTCGTGCCGCGAACAGGCACTACGTCTGAATTTTCATCCGCACAAGGGCCGATGCATGTGTTTTTCAAACGCACTGCAGTTTGCAGCCGGAAAAACCGTGCTGGAAGGGCGATGTGTGGATTTTCACCAACAGGAGCAGCAAAAACAACCTCTAATGGCCCAGAACTGGAGTTGGCACCACAAGGCAGATCAGAACTCCCAACAGTGGAGTTCAGGGATGCTGCAGGTGAAGTCTTTGTGACCCTGAGACTTCTTAACAGTAGGCAAGCTCTACATCAAGCCCTTGGAGAATCTTCTCAAACAGGATACAGAGCAAAGGTCAGTCCTCTCCAAATCAGAAGAAGCAACTGCAGGCCAAACCAGCAAAGCAACACATAGCAGTTCTTCAGCACCTCCCCTTGGCAGAGGTTCCTCTTGGTCCAGAAATGATCTGAAATTCTGGGGTCAGGGCCCCACTACTTATACTACTTTTTCCCTTTGAAGTCTTTGTAAAAAAGTCTCTCTTGCTCAGAAAAAAACGGTTCTGTCCTCCCTGGTCCAGCCACACTACAGGGTGTGGAGTCAGTATTGTGCAAGGCAGCCACAGCCTATTCAGGTGTTAGTGACAACTCCTCCCACCACTCTAGCCCAGGTAGACCCATCAGGATAGGCAGGGCCCCCCTCAGCTCCCTTTGTGTGAGTATCTGGAGTGAATGCACAAAAAGCCCCTGTCAGACTCAAACCAGACGGTGAATCCACAAGCAGGCAGAGGTACACAGGAAGGTAAAGCAAGAAAATGCCCACTTTCTAGTGACATTTTCAAACACAAAATTTAAAAACCTCCTTTACTAAAATATGTGTTTTTAAATTATGATCTCAAAGAGCCCAAACTCCAAATCTCTAGCTGTTCCCAATTGAAAGTTACACTTGTAAAAACTTGTAAAATGTTACAAGGCAGTTCCAATGATAGCCTTTGGGTTTGCAAGTACTTGCAATAGTGAAAAAAAAAATTGGCAGTATTTCACTATCAGGACATGTAAAACACACCAGTACATGTCCTAACTTTCACATACACTGCACCCTCCCCATGTGGGTACCTTGGGCCTAGCTTAGGGGTGCCTTACTTGTAGAAAAAGGGACAGTTGGGTATGGTAAGTAGGGGCATTTTCCAGGTCCACACGGCAGTTTAAAACTGAACTCACAGACACTGCATTTGGCAGGTCTGAGACACGTTTACAGGACTACTCATGTGGATAGCACAACCAGCGCTGCAGGCTCACTAGTAGCATTTGATCTGCAGGCCCTGGGCATTCATAGTGCACTTTACTAGGAACTTACCAGTAAATTAAAAATGCCAATCATGGAAAATCAATCAGAATTACAATTTACACAGGGAGCACTTGCACCTTAGCTCTGATCAGCAGTGGTAAAGTGCCCAGAGCAGCTAAACCAGCAAAAACAGTTGAAAATACAGGAGGTAGAAGTAAACAGTTAGGGGAAACCACGCCAAGGATGCCAGGTCTAACAGTCAAGGGGTAAGGTTATAGCTGCCTGTGCTTTAAATGGTCTTGGGGCTTTTCTGTAGAGTGGTTAACATTTCTATGTTTGTGTATTTGTGTACTACTGTCTAATATATAATACATAGATTAATACTGTGGTAACCCATTTCACTAAAATCTTTTCGGCCTTCATACTATAATGATACATCTGAACTTGACATCTATGCCTTCAATTGTATTTACTGTTGAAGAGTTAGGAGAAGCTATTAATACCAGACCCAGAGGCAAGGCCCACAGCACCGACAATGACCCACTGGATCTAAACAAAGATACCCAGACCTATAGGCTCTGATCATTACCAATACTTTCAATTCCACCTCAAAAATCAAATTTTACCCCTTATTGGGCTCAATCAATTATTGTCACCTTCACTAAGAAGGGCAACAAAGAAGATCCAGGTTGTTACAGTCCTGTATCTTTAATCAATTTAATTGTGAAAGTTGCAGGTTATTGTCCATATTTCTGGGTCCTTGCACCTGACATTCATAGATCTCAGCTCAGCATTTAACTCTGTGAATAGATTCAACATTTGGGCGATCATGTTATCCATGGTGGTCAACCAAGCAATTCACATTTTTTATTGCCAGCTCCATGAATCTCCATGTGAGGATTTGGGTATGTTATATGGTATTGTTATGCGACCTTACCGTGTAATACACTTACAAAAACTGCCTTAGGTCCAGTCAGTTTCATTTGTAAAACCTTAAACTCAACCCTGGGTGGCCATGGCTTCGAGCAGCAAGACTTAAACAAAGGAACTAGTGTAAAGCATTGAACAGCACCAAACAACTGAATAAGAAAGAACACAACATGAAAGAAATTCATCACAAATTTATAAAAATAGATTATATTTTCATGAATTTGTAGAAACCAAGATGAATGAAATCCACTGAAGAGTTTCAGAGATATAGATTTTAAATAAAACTTAGATCACAGTTTAACTGCAAACAAGCATTGGTAACTGTAAAGTTTGTAAATTTTTGTAAAGTTTGTAAGAGTTGTGTTCGGCTACTCTGGCCTGACTTGGGCAAGCAAATCTGACAAGGAGAAGGTCTGGGGTGGCCAATAAAGAGAATTTAGACAATTACCTGACCAGCAAAGCATTATCCTGTCCAGCACCAATCTTTTCAGCATGACCGCCATAGAATTCAGTTGAGTGGCCCTGATGCTGCGGATGCAAGAGATGGAAGATGTTCAAGGATGTTCTGGGTGCTGTGCGGTCATATGGAAGATGCTCAAGGATGCTCTGGGAGATGTGTAGTCGATGGGGGTGCCTTTTTTATTTTTCCTTGGCCCACGAGTCAGGTGGGGCGACTTTGACCACAGAGGTTGAAGTCCCTTGAATTCCTCTTTGAGCCAGTAGAAGACCAGCTGCTCCTGGGCTACTGATCCACAGCAGTCATAGGAATATTCTTTGGTGGAGACTGGTGTCCCTCTTGGGCGACCAATCTGGACTCAGATGACACTCCAGAGTACGTCAGATTTGGATGCATTGAGGATCGGTCTATTAGGGCTCTCTGCATCCCAGCACAGTCAGCGGTAATTCTTCTGAAGTGGCTACTGACTTGCAGAATTGTGCTACTTCAGACTTGATGGCCCTGGTGATGGTTCTAGGGGCCAGCCCACTGACTCTTGGAGTCACTTCTTTGGTCTGGGGCTTGGAGGTGACTTTTCCTTAAACCAGGAGCCACAGGCTCAGTCCTCTCGTTGCTATCCCAAGGTGCAGCAGGTGCAGTCCAGCAGACGGTGCAGCCTCTCTTTGCCTACTCCAGAGGTCAGCAGGGCAGTTCTTCTTCGGTCCTTTCTCCAGTTCTGGATTGATCTGTGGTTCAGAGTGCCAGGGGTGCCATATGTATGCCCAGGAGGTGCCCTGGGGGGATGATGCAGTCACTAGCAAATGGGCTAACAGGATCCCTCCCTCCTTGTGATGACTTTGACTTTCCAGCTATATGTGGCATCTAGCAAGCCCAGAGTGAACTATTCTGGTCGCTCTCAAGATGTCTGAACGCTTCCTTGGATGTTAGGAGCTTGGCTGCCCACCCTAGAGGTGTGGCTACCTGTGGGCTACAAGTCCACGGAAAAGGTTTGGGCACTGGTCTCCCTTCTCTGTTTCCGCCGCCAGCCTATCTATCTCAACAAAAGGCAGCCCCTCAAGAGTGTGATCTCCATTTGCCCACCAAAGGAGGCTTCACCTTTCAAGCTGGCCTTTTGGGCTAACACCCTGGGTGGCTTCCTGCGAAGGAGAGGTAACACCTCGCCCTGTAGCAGGTTGCTAATGTTTCTAAGCCTGGGAGTCCTTCACACTACTCCCCAGGAGGGCAGAAAGCTGTTTGGTTGCCAGTGACTGTGTGAGGCTGCTGGACAAATTGGGTCACAGAGTGGCAACTTTCTAAAAGTTGAATTTCTATAAAAGTGATATTAAATTCGAATTGGGCATCAAGTCGGGTTTAATGCCATGATTAATTTGATACCTTACAGTACCCATCTCAGTAGTCCCATTCAGAAGTTAGCTAGGCTGAGTGGTCAGCGGGTAACTCTGTGTTAGCCAATGGGGCTACTAACTCTTCTACAGCAAATGACAATTTGGAAGTGTTGCTGTCAAGACATATATCAAAAAATGCACGTCCCACTTAATAATATTCAGTTCCTTGCCTTAGGGCTCGGTAGGCCTCCCTTAGTGGAGACATATATATTATCAAGGGAAGTGGGGGTTTTGCCATTGGTTTAAATGGCAAAGTCGAACTGATAGTTTAAAAACTGCTGTTCCAGTCTGCAGTGGCAGACTGGGAACCATTTTGTACTTTGACACAGACAGGGTGGCACAATCAGTGCTACAGTCCCGAGTAGCCACACTGCCGTTCATGCCAATTGGGGCTTGCCAATTCGACACACACCTTGTAAGGGATTAGAACACTGGCACTGAGGTCTGGTTAGCAGGCCTCAGTGCACTCTCAGTGTCAAAAAAACAGCAGCATCAGTCCTAAAATGTGGGGGGTGAACATGCAAAAAGAGGCATTTCTTTGCACCAATCTTACACTGAGAGTCCTATATGGGAGTAGGATGAACTTAATTTCAATTAAGCAGAGGTGTGTATTAGGGCTGTGTCTTGGCCCCACTTCGTTTTACTTTGTATGCAAATCCACTTGAAGCCACTTAGATATCCAGCAGCCATGCAATGCCCCTGATAGATTTTCTCCTTATTCCTGCTTTGTTGTACAATAATGATGCCATTTCCCTGGTCAGGTCCACTAATGGGCGGAAGAATTTTCTGGAGTCCTATGTTGCCTTTCCGAACAAAAGAAATGTAAGTACAAATGTCTCGAAAACATATACTGTTATAACTAGGCCCATGTTAACTAAAACCAGAATGTTTAGGATCAGTGACAAAATCATAACTAATGTCAATTCCTTTTTGCATCTGGGTGTCCCTTTTGGTCAGCAAAATAAGTGACAACATTTCCTTACTGTTAGATAGCAAACAATTCAGGAAGTAGATTGGGACAGTATTTGAGTCTTCCTTGAAATTGGGCTCCAACCCTTGACCAGCCTTTTTAACAATTTAGGTTTACATCTTTTTATTGATTTGAGAACTGATAACAACAACAACCACTTACATCCACTGGCCGGTGGGGAAACAATAAACCATCACGAAAGTAATAAAAATGAAAGGAACAGTAGAGAGAAGAAAGAGAAATCATAAGAAATTATATTTAGATGTAGGTACTCAACAGCTTGAGCAAGGAAAACCACAGGATTGTAGAGCACCTCCTGCATAGGTACAATATACATTAACTGTAGACAAGTTATGCATTTGTTTGAACTGATTGAGTGAGGTGAAGAACCTGCAAATACTCGGTCACTAAAAATGTTATAGTTGAGCCCCATGTTTTATCAAAGCGTGGTAGAGTGTAGGTGACACTCAACATCTGTTTCTCCATACTGACAATCTCCCATTATTTATGCAGACAATCTAGTCTAGTCGAAACAATTTTGGTACCCCAGCGGGACAGCAGGAGCTGTTAAGCAGCCCCCAGAACCAAAGTGATGGCTCGCCCATGGCAGGATTTTTGGGGGTAGGTCAATGCATTGGGCAATCCCAATAGTATGTAGCTGGGGGACCTGTGCAGTTCTGTGTCATAAGTGTTGTCAATATTGGACAGAACAGCCACCCAGAATTGCTGAATCTTCGGGCATTGCCACAGCAGGTGTGTAAGTGTATCCTCCTGTCCGCAGTGACGCCAGCACTGAGGGTCCCCCCTGACTTCCTACTGGCCACCCTGATTGAGGTATAATACCAATAGTGGGCTATTTCAAGAAACATTTCCTTGCCTGCGGTGCTGCATGAAGAAGCCCTAGCTCTATGGATAATATCCTGCCATTCTTTAAGTGAAAATTCATGCTCTCATTCAGATTCCCATCTAAGTTGTGCTGGTGATTTGGTGTGATGTAGTGGTGTGAGGAGGAGAGTATGTATCTGCGAGTAGGCGTTTATCTGATTGGCGTGTAATAAATCATTTTTCAAAATCTGTCAGCGGGCGACTAGCGTGTGGTTGGATGTGGGGCTGTGAGACCCAGTGCCTCAGGGAGATGTAATGCCCGTAGGTCCCCGGCGACAAGCCGTAACCAGAGCGGAGTTGGGTGAAGTCCATCACTCCAGCCGCATGAAAGAGGTCCCCAATTCTCTTACAGTTAGCCTCTTGCCACCCAATAAAGCTACCGCCCTCCATTACCGGTGAGAAATCTGGGTGGCCTATGAATGGAGTAGAGATGATGTGCGCATGGAGAGGTGTCTTGCGTCTTGTACCCTGTCCCACACTCCCACTGTGCCCCTGGTGACAGATAAAATATATACCTCTGCAGGACGGTATTTTTAGGTAAACAGGGTACCTTCCAGGTATGGATCCCGGCGACGGCACGGTCAATAAAACAGCAATGCTTTTCAGAGGTGGGTCTATACCATTTATCATGTAGTGGAGTTGAGCCACCTGGTAATATCTTTCTATATGAGGGTTTCCCAACCCATTGGCCTTCTATTTAAAATATGTGTGAGTACGGGCCATGCGGGCTTTCTTCCCACCCCATAAAGTCACCCATGAGATGTTGCAATTCAGCCAGAACCGATGAAGGGGGTGGGGGGTTGCAACAGTAAGGTTTGCATAACATATAAAATCCTGGGGCGTAGAGTAATTTTAACCGCTGCTAGCCCACCTAGCCAGGACAATGTGTGTCTTTTCCAGGTCGAAAGCTCCATTTAAACGGTGGCAATGAGGGTAGAGTAGCTTTCCTGGGATGTGTGCTCAGTCGTAGAGAAGATCTAGAGTCCCAGATATGTCACTCCACTGATCGCCCAGACAAAGGGAAACATATTTGCCAGTCATATCTGGTCAGTCCTGGGGATAGTCAGACTGAGGGCCTGCGTTTTCTGTAGATTGATCTTAAAACCAGACACTAAACCAAAGTACTCCATTTCACACAAAGGGGGGGGGGTGGGTAAAGAGGCAAATGGTTGTGTTAAGATATACATAACATCATCAGCATATAGTGATATTTTATGCTGTCTGTCTCCCATGCAGATCTCCGCGATAGTGCCGTGTTGGCGAACTCGTTCTGCAAAGGGCTCCATATAGAGTGCAGAAAGAAAGGGAGACAAGGGACACCCCTTTCGGGTGCCCCGCAAAATCCCAAAGGGGCGGGACGAGATACCATTAACTCGGACCTTGGACTCTGGTGCGGTGCAGCTACAGCTCACCCAACACCGTAATCTCGCCCCCAGCCCAAATCTAGCAAGCCATAGGTGCAGGTAGGGCCAATGTACCCAGTCAAAGGCTTTTTCGGCATCTACTGACAAATGCTGGGCAGGCATTTGACAGCATTGTGATTGATCAAGGAGGTGCCATTGCTACAGCCTCTCTCTGGAATAAACCCAGACTGATCTGAATCTTTGAGGCCCTGCACGTACAACACCAGGCGAGAGTCCAGCACCGTAGTAAATAAATTGAAATCGATATTTAACAATGAAATAGGCCGATACGAGGCGCACCGCGTCGGATCCCTGCCCGGCTTTGGAATAATTACAATTGCGCCCATCCGCATGTAGGGGGTGAGATTCATAAAGTCACTGAACGAATTGTAAAGATGTGTGAGTAGTGAAGTGAGGACAGATGCAAATACTTTGTAAAATTCTGAGGTGAGGTGAAGCCGTTTTCCTTGGGGGCTTTACCTGTAAGAAGCTTTTGGAGAGCCCGGAATACTTCCTCAGAGCGTATGTCGATGTCCAATTTGCAAGCCTCCAAGTCTGGGAGCAGAGTCACCAGAGCCCGCGCCACAAAATCCGCTGCAGCAGCCTCATTAAGCGTCTCTGCTGTGTATAGTGCGGAAAAAAGCATTAAAATTCTTCCACTATAAGGTTGTGGGTCTGCAGTCTCGTCCCCTGCATTCCCTCAATCTCTGAGACCCGTTAATGGGCAATCTGAGCCCGGAGCCAATGTGCCAGAGGCTTACCAGCTTTATTGCTCCCCTCATAATATCGTTGTCTAGTGAGTAGGGGCGAGTGTTCTGCCCTGTCTAAGCCCAGTGCCCTCAGCTATTTTCGAGGTGCTGTAAGTTAGCATATAGGTTGAAAGGAACCCGAACGCAAGCACACCCCCTTTAGTTCCTTAACCATCCCTTCTAACTGCTTCCGTTTATCCTTCCTGTCCCTGTTCATCCTGGCCGCTATAGCAATAATTTGCCTTGAATCACCGCCTTTAATGTGTCCCACAACAATGTAACTGGCGTTGTGCCCTCATCATTGGAGTACAGAATAGTCTGAATTGATTTCTGAATCTCTGTAATATTAGAGTCGTATGTGAGCAGTTTGTAATTCAACCGCCACACCTGTTGATGAGATGAACCCCCAGGTAGACGCAGTGTGAGAGTGATAGGGGAATGATCCAATAATGCTTCCGCCCCGATCTCGGCCACCACCGTGGCCAAGGTAAGGTGGGGAGATGTCGGGAAGAGATCTATTCTGGCATATGTCTGGTGTGCTGCAGAGAAAAAGGTACACTCCCTGGTAGAGGGATTGTACTGGCACCATACGTCCACCAACCCTACATCCGCCAACCATTTCTGCATTGAGTCCAAGAGCACCCCCATCCGCCCCATCATCCGCACCAATCTATCTGATTGAGAATTACCAACTGTATTAAAATCCCCCCTATCAATAGATCATCTGGGGATACCAGCACACTGCCCAGCGCATTCCTGAGGAAGGTTTCTTGCAGATTATTTGGGGCATACCTAGAGGCCAAAATGTATGGTTCCTCACCTCCACCCGAAGGGCAAGCAACTTACCAGGTACTTCGGCTTGAATCTTAAGAATCTTCCCCGTGAAACGTGTCGGAAATAGGATGGCCACTCCCGCATTCTTCCCTGGTATGGATGTATAATATTGGCGATCAAGCCACCGTGATCTAAGACGTTTCCAGTCGGTGCAGAATAAATGCATTTCCTGTAATAAACAAACATAACATCTGGCTTCCCTGAGAAGAGTAAGAAGTACCAATAGCTTTGCCGGGCATTAAGACCCCGTACATTGAGGCTCAATATCTTGAGCATAAGGTTAGGTATAAGGAGGATGTACAGCTGGCAAATAGATAAGGGGTAACCCCCCGCCCCCATTGTTGAATCTGGAGCCTAGCAACACAGGAGCCATACGGTCGCTGAAAGGTGAAAGCTGTCAAGTCAAAAAGAAAGAGTTCCTTTGAATGCAGAGCAAATACACACTCCCAATGGCGTGTCACAGAGAATGGGGTGAAAATCATTCTTAAACCCTTTCTAAAGTAAAACCAAGCACACAAAGATATTACTACCCAAGAGTACCCCCCCTTGAAGAGTATGCCAAGGCATTAGAGAATAGCGGAGTCGGAGGAAAGGGAACATATGCGGAGGGTCATCAGATTCTGTCATTAACAGAGCATGCAAATAAACCCTCATCGGTGTTCATTAAGAAATAAGCGGGGTAAGGCAACAAACAGGCCCCTAGGGTGCACCTCCTGCGGACTGGGCGGGAAAGGAGATGAAGAACCAGAAAGATATAACAACATCAGAGAACTCAATATTATAAGAACAATCCCATTTCTGGGTAACAATGTCACCATTGAGGAAAGGTCCATCTGCCAGGCGTCTTGCCATTCCAGCACCACGAAGTCTGGAAAGGAGGGGGGAGCCCCACCATGCAAGGCCGTTGCAAATAGAGCACCCCGGCATCTCCATTCAGGGAAGGGCCAGGGACATAGAGCTCATGCGAGTTCCAGGGGGAGTCCCTATATTCCCACAGCCTCCGACGATTCTTCTCGTTGTTGAAGTTGGCGAAGGAGTACCTCCCTTTCCTTACGGCTTTCGAAGTCGGAAGGTTTCATCAGTAAGTACTTCCTGGTCCGGCACTGACGTCTCGACTTGGAGCCAGGCTGCATTGAAGATTTATGTTGCGAATGACTGGGCTCACTATCGGAGGCTAGTTCAAAGCCCAGCACAGAGTGTGTTTCCTCCAATGAGCGGACTGCATGGGACTCCTGGTTCCATATGAAGATCCACCGAAATGGATGACCCCACTTATACCGAACCCCTTTCTCACGTAGGAAGGCTGTTGCCGTTTTCAAAGCTTTATGCCTGTGCATGGTAAGTGGTGAGAGGCCTTGAAAGATTCCAGCCTGCATCCCCTCGAACGATATAACTGACAAGTCTTGAGTAGCCGCCATGATCATCTCCTTTTGCTTGTAGGAGTGGAGACAGGTGAGTATATCTTACAGCTGCCCTGGCTCCATGGATGGTCGCCCAGCTCTATGGGTACGATTGAGAGGGATCTCTTTGTCTCCCAGCGCCGGAACAACATGCCTGTAGAGCCTCACCACAAAGTCTTCTAGCCTTCCTGCATGCGCTTGAAAAGGGGCACCCTTTATACGAATGTTGGTGCATTGAGACCTCTTCTCCAAATTTTCCAGGCAGTAGTACATCTCCTCGTTCTTATCTCACAATTCCAGCAGCTCACAGGCGTGATCGTGGAGTTGCTCTTCCCATCGGTCCCCAGCTCTCTCTAGGGAGTCCACTCAGGCTCCCAGTTCAGTAAGATCAGACCTGATGTTCCTGATGTCTGTGGCGACTTCCTGTCGCAAGGCTGCAAAGTAATCCTGCAGGGTGCTAAACAGCTGTTCCAGGAAGTTGCTGTTGACGACTCTTCAGTGCTAGTCTCCTCCGCCGCAGGGCCTGCTTTTCGTACGAAGGTCGGCAGTGGGGAGTCAGGGCGCGCCTCATTCTTTTTAGCACAGGGCTTGTGCAGTAAATCCTTTATGGAGATCTCCTTTTTGGAGCAGTTGGACGACATCCCGGGGGGCACAGGTTCACCGGAGGCAGTTCAGTAATGTTCTGGGGGGTCCACTCCGTGTCCACAGACAGTCGCAATGTAGACACAGCCCCAGTCTACAGGTCTTTCGTGCTGAGGACCGCCCGTGGCGCTGGGTGCAATGAAGTAGAGGGTGCTGCTTGGATATGTTCACAGCCTGCCTTATCAGCAGCAGTTATGGAGCTATCTACAATCCAGCTCCCCAGGGGGCTCCTCCGCCCCAACACCACACCAAATCAGGTCTCACACCTCCAGCCTCTGCAGGAGCCAAATCAGCCCTGACACCTCCAATCTCGACAGAAGCTCAAGTGGGACATGTCCATCCTGGCGCCACTCACCCCGAGGGTCGCTCCGTTGGAGGCAGATGGCCTCCCGGGACCCAGGATGTGCCACCGCCCTCTGCTCAGCTCTGCTTCCAGGCCGGAGGCTACAGTCTTTGTCAGGGCTCCTGTGCCACACCGGATCTCAGCTTCTCCAAATGCCATCAGGGGCTCCGGATGGTCTCCGACAGCCTCCGCCCTCCGGCACCTCAGATAGGGGCCTCCATTGTGAAGGACGAGCACCGGAACAATCCTGTCAAGAACTACTTGCAACGGCGGCCGCGCATCCCGCAGGCTGCCCTTCGTGGTCCGGGGTGTGCCACGGCTCCCGGCAGGTCATCAGGAGCCTCGGGATGCTTGCTCCGATGTCAGATATAGGCCTCACCCGGCAGAGCTCTGTGGATGAACGTCGCCGCCATCTTGGCCACGCCACTTAACAATTTATAGAGCCAAATGTGCCTCTATTATAAGCTACAGAGTGGGTTTTGGAGTCACCAACTTACAAACCTAGTAGAACAGGTTTAAATTGTCTTTTAACTCTTTCGCCTACTTATTTCTTGTTTATCTGTCATGAGAAACTGTGCTTGGTTCACTTGTAGGATGCTATCAAACATCAACCTCTATTGAGGTGATTCTCTATGTAGACTAAGCCTGAATCTGAACTCAAGAGAATAAAAATATAATTGTTGTTGTTTTGGGTCAGCATATGGGCTAACTCAGAGGCCATCTTAAACAGGAATATCATATCAGATTGTCTTAAATTAGATAAGGGATTATCTATCCCCTGGTTAGGCTATATTTTAAAAACTCTAAATGAATTGAGCTTGCTTGATATGTTCAATGCACCTACCACTCTAAGAATGTCAAGCTGAAAGTCAAGTCCAGTTTCCTCGAGTTTTGCCAATCCCAAAGACTGCGCATTGAACTTACTAAAAGCTCGATTAGAGAATACTTTATCTACCTGACTCCTGGTGATCCTGCTATGTATTTAACTTTAGAACTTACATGCTGGGAGAGATCTCTTCTTTTTCGTTTCAGGGCTGGTACTGTGTGGCATCTCATGTGTTTTTCGAAGCTTTATGGTTCCCCGGGAAGCTCATAGACGTCTGCCCTTGTGATGGGCTGTCAGAGCAAACAGTGATGTACTTTATGTTTTTTTGTAAATATTATAGACTTTTTTCTGGTCCTTTTTAAAGCCTACTTTAAAGTTATTAGTTTTGTAGGTGGAGGGTTGCAGTACTTTATCTCCAGCTGTCTGTTATAGAGTCTGCTCTTTTCTTAAAGCCACAGTGAGGTGCAGAAAATCGATGGAGGCCTAAGATGCTGGTGGAAACTATGTTTCTAGCCCCTAGTATATGTTAGCCTGTACTCACTAAAGCTTTAGATGGCAAGTCTGATCCTCGTAAGTATTATATTCATGAGTCAAGTTTTTAGAATATGAAACTGATCCAGCGATCAGGGATTGATAATTCTACACAAACATAGGCCCATTTACTTTACCCAACTAATCCCTTCACGCTGGGTTCAGTGTAATGCAAGGTTTATACCTAACTCACTAAATACCCAATAGTACCTGCATTTTTCCCTCTCTACAATATAAATGTGGCGACAGACCTTTTTAGGTGTTGAATAGTTGATGACAATAATATGTACTTATTCTATACTACTAAATAATAACAGACTCAGGGGTATATTCACAAGAACGTGTGCTAAACATCTCCAAAAAATGTTAACGCAACTTTACACATCTCAGCCTATCGCGGGAAAATAACCCTGTGTCAACGTGGAATTCACAACACGGCGGTACCATGCGATAGTCCACCGAAAACGCGGCCAATGTCCGCGATACAACCACCTCGACGGAGATAAAAACACAAACCACAACACAACAAAACTTGCGATGAGCCCATTTGCGATGAGGAAAGCAGCGATAAGCACCCCCAGGCCCGCGACACACACACGGCAGGCAGGAATAAGCACAACAAAAGCAGGAAAAAGGAAGACAAACCAAACAGAAAACAACAGCCAAGCACAATGGAGGCAACCGGAGCCAGTATACAACCCCACAAGCCCCATTGGCAACAAAACATTGTACATGGCAGGCCATCGTGGACAAGGTGAATGCAGCCAGAGAGCGGAGGAGGACAATGGAAGAAAACCAGAACAGCCGGAATGATGCGAAACGCACAAACAAGCAGAAACATGCCAACAACAAGAAGGCAGCAATGCACACCAGAGGTGGGAGTCCAGCGCCACACCAGGAGCTGGATGACATGGAGGAAATGGTGTCCACCACATCAGTCTGGAGATGGTGGCAGGACTCGGGGACCGGAAACTGCCCAAAACAACAGACACAACAGCAACAGGGAGAGGAACGACCAGGGACTGGGGGGACGGGGGGAGATGGGCACAATGGCACACATGCACAATTAAGCACAGCACAACTGCAGACAAACCATGCCCAAGAGTAACAACACCAACCAAGAGCACAAGTCACACAACCCGGCAATATCACACCACTGAACAAGCACAGAAGTGAAAACCACACTGCCTGAAAGGGAGAAGGGTGAGCCAAATCAGAGCTGAAGGGACATCTCACACACAATGCAGCACACACACATAGGAAGCAAGAGCACCCCAACATCCAACACAATGTGGTACAAACACCAACATTTGCACAACAGAACACAGGACACAAGTGCATCCGCTTGTGGCCGGTAAACGGCCATATGCATCTGGCAAAGCACGAAACAGGGACATGATAATGCACAAGTACAAACCCACAGCCCTGAAGGGGGAGCAATGCACGCATGGCAGGGAGCCAGAGAGTCCGTGACAAACACATTGGCATACAAATCAAGACACAACACAGTTGGAGACAAGTGAAAGTGCGGAACCTTTATCAACAAGTGCGTGTCAGTTTTCCAAGAGAAGTGCCACGATATGCAGACCAATGCAGCAGCATGTCTGAATGAGGAACGTAGGAAAGCGCCCATGTCCACCCCGGGGGAGTCCATCACCAACACAAGTCAGTGCCAACCCGCGTTGGTTGTCCGCGCATGGATCAGGAGTCCAGGCCAATGCAGCCATGTCCACTGTCGTCTTGGGACATGTGACCAGATTCCCAACATGCAACCAGGCGTAGGGACACGTGCAATGGGTCACATCCAGTTGTGGCTGCAGATACCTTGTCACTCGTCCATGGACGCGAGTGCAGCAGCGTAGGCCAACATCTCCAATGAGAGATCGTTGTCCACCACATCTGACATGTCGTCGACGTAATCCATCAGCTGACCCGGACAGATGTGCTGACTCCAACCCCTGGCCCCAATGTGCACCAAAGCCCAATCGGGTAGCGGCTCAATGTGCTCACTGCACACGACGACTCGTGCAATCTCCCAGGTCAAGTTGCCAGCATGCATGCCAAACATCCATGCATGCCATAAACGGGCATCACGGTGACACTCCTGGTCGTGGGCCAACAGGGGGCGCACACACACGTCGAAATCCAGGTCAGCTACAGTCACGTTGGAGAGGCAGACATCCATGGTCCACTCGAATATGCACGAGCGACAATGCAACACAGGCTGAACGCAGGTGACGTTGGCAAGGCGGAAGCTTAGCCAGTAACTGATCCGCAGCACTGCCAATGGCAGTGCCCCCAGTACATGCAGCAGACGTGCACGGTACAGGTCCATGTGACTGAAGTCGAGCATGTGTCCGGGATGGTCTGCCATTGCGTCAGTGGCTCTGCTTGAAGCGGCACTGGCTTGCCCTGCGCCAGTCCTGTGGATGAAATGGCACAGCTCGGAGCAATGAGCAGTGTCTGTGTGCAACGGGTGCAGGCCTGGGGTGGGGTGGGAGTACGTGTGAAGGCCATCTCACGCACGCTTACTACGACCAAGGACTTCTGCGTGTGGGATGTGTACACGTTGGTCTCAAGTCGGGCAGTGCGTAGTGTGGGAGTCGCAAGTAAATGCTATCGTATCTGTCAGGGGGTGCTGGCCACATGCAAGTCCCAGCTCGGAGCTGCAGATGTGCCACCGCCTGATAGTACAGACAAAGGACCCTTCATCCCTACAGTAACTTCACCATCTGCATGCATTCAGGAGATGTACAGGGGCCTGTCGTGGGTGTGGTGGGATGTCTGCGACCCTACATCCATTGTAATGCCTGTCCGCGCATGTCCAGTGGCATGCCAACAACACTGTGACGCTGGCCTTTGAAGGTGTGCTGCCACGTGAGTGTAAGCCAATGGTCCGGACAGGGCGGACACAGGTGTACAGTCCATGGCTGGCTGTGATCGCACTGCGAATGAGGCTAGGCAACTGACTCATGCAGCTGCAGGACTGATACACATAACACTTGGCATGCATGTGCAAAGACCCCGAGCGGTCTTGCGCTCCTACATTTCCCCGTCCGTGCGGGGCCGCCCTCCTGGTGCATGCTACATTGCAACATCGACTACTGTGGCCCTGGTGGCGACAACACCCCAACACAGAGACACACTTACCGCACTTCCTGCCCAAGGCCAGGTCCGATCCCCGCCCTGCTCCCCCTGCCGAATCAGCACACCCCTGCGCTGACCTGACATACGCCGGACCAGCACACGCCGCTTGTGCATGCAGGGGGGGTGGGCGAAGCTACATGTCCAAGGTCACTGCCAACGCTGAGGTGACATGTTATGTTATGTTGGTTAGATTTCTAGAGCGCAGCGGTTACCCTGAGGTGTCCTGGCGCTATGCACTGCCTGCAGGTTAGCGGAGAAATATGGTCAATGAGTGAACAGCTAAGTCTTCAGTCCCTTTCTAAAAGAAAGGAGATCTGCTACATTCCTCAGATGGAACGGCAAATCGTTCCAGGCCTTGGATGTGCATGTGATAAAGCTCCTACCTCCCCAACTAGCCTTTTTAAATGTAGGGATTTGGACATTTTTTGCTCCTGTGGACCGAAGAGTCCTACCAGAAATATACCATTTAAACCTTTGCCTCAAATGGTCAGGGCCTGTTCCATTAAGGGCTTTGAAGGCGATGCAAAGGGCCTTAAAACGTACCCTTTGTTTCACAGGAAGCCAGTGTAGTTGAATTAATTCTTTTTTAACAGAGACAAATTTAGGTGTCCCTGACAACAGCCTCGCTGCCGCGTTTTGTGCTATCTGAAGCCTGTTAATGTGCTGTTTTTGGGCATTCAGATAGAGGCTGTTGCAGTAATCCAGACGTGCCATAACAAGTACCGTGACCACCGTCCTGAGATTTCCTACCGAAAGATAAGGCTTTATTTTCCTTATAATTCTGAGTATCAGAAAACAGGCAGATACCACGGAGCTTATATGATCACTAAACGTGAGTCTGTTATCTACTGACACCCCCAGATTTTTGCTTTCAAGGTAGGGGTGGGGCAGATGTCCAAATCTGCTGGCCACCAGTCTGGTGTCCATAAATGTGGGTTATTTCTAAATATAATAACCTCTGTTTTGCTTGAATTTAATTTTAGGCAGTTAGTCGACATCCATTCTGATATGGCCTTCATACAATCATGAAAACGTACCCCTGTTTCCTTTTCCTCACCATCTCTAAGGGATAACACTATTTGAGTGTCATCCGCATAGGAGGTGAGTTGGAAACCAAAGGATCTTATCAGGCCAGCCAATGATATCACATATACATTAAAAAGTGTTGGGCTTAATGAGGATCCCTGGGGCACCCCGCAAGGAAGGCAAAACGCCTTGGACTTGTTGTTGTCCAAATCAACTGTTTGTGTTCTTTCAGATAAAAAGGACTGCAGGAGGTTCCAGGCAGCACCCTGTACCCCTACTTCAGTCAAACGGTCCATCAAAACTTCATGATGGACCGTGTCAAAGGCTGCTGACAGATCTAACATGATCAGTATTACCTTACCTCCACAATCCAATACCTCCCTTACTTCCTCTATGGATTTGATTAAGGCCAACTCCGTGCTATGTTCCGCTCTGAACCCATATTGAGACGGGTCGAGTATATTGTTAACTTGAAAAAAGCACTGAGCTGGGTGTTCATAGCTTTTTCTGTGATTTTTGCAGGGAGCGGAAGCCGCGAAATTGGCCTATAGCTACTTGGGTCCGTAGGATCCAGAGTTGGTTTTTTCAATAGGGGGAGGATAGAGGCCTTCTTCCAATCCTTGGGAAATATCCCAGTGGTAAATATGTTATTAAGCAGGGGGTTTAGGGCGGATCCTATGACTTCTGGAATGGATTTCAGAACCGAAGCCGGACATGGATCTGTAGGGGATCCTGATTGGATAGAGTTCAAAAGTTTTGTTATTTCTGATGCTTCTAACAGTGCAAACTAGTCTAGGTACCGTCTGCTGATGACAGCACACTGTGATGTTGCAGGGCCCGTGCCCATCATGCTGACACAATGACCACACGGACACACTTGCTCAGATGGTGTGAATGGCTACGGGCACGTGCGCATTGCCACATTTATTAGCAGGCACACATATCGAGTGACACCTGTGTTGGATGTGTGTGGGGTGTGTGCACACCAGCCAGCAAGGGCTGCCTGGTGCAGTCAGAAATCGACAACAGTGTACATCGTAAAGGACACAACCATTCAACCATAAAGGCCCCATGACTTGTGCTGCACAGAGTTAGTGGCCCCGGATGCACAGCGTCCTGCACGGGCCTACCGCCACGGGCCGCTGACTTGCAGGGCACTGGGGCACGGTCATGAGTGCAGAGCAGGTTTCTGTAGATGACAAAGGGGCTTGTCGCGGAGTGTCTCGGTGGACAGTGGAAGGTGTACCCCCAGGGCATGATGCAGAGGCCAGAACCACGCTGAAACAGTCACTATGGTGGAGATGAATGGAACAGACACATGTTGGACACCAAGTCCGGTCCAGCCAGATGAAGATGCAGAAAACCACCAGGCCATGGACTCAGATGCCACCAAGGTCCAACCAGATAGTGCCCATGACTCATTCCGCACAGAGTTAGTGGCACCAGTGCTGTTAGGGGATGCCGCCTGCGATGAGGTGTGTCCAATGGTGCGGACTCCTACACATCTTACCCAAGATACAGTTCCACATGTGTGACCTACTGGACCCCAGTATAGGCCTGAAGCAGCGGTCAGCAGGGGCCATTCACCGAGTGTCGCCGGCTTAGGTTGGATGGTCCCACTGGCCTGCGTAGTTCAGGTTCAGTGGCACCACGGGACGCAGACTTGCGGTGAACAGGGTTGATGGCACCACGTGTCACCGGCTTGCGTTGCACAGGGTTAGTGGCACCACGTGTCGCCGGCTGTCGTTGCACAGGGTTAGTGGCACCACGTGTCGCAGGCCTGCGATATGGAATTATGCCTCACTGATCGAAGGGAGTCTGGTGCTGTGGCCGCTGCCACGGACTTGGGGTCACTGCCATTCAGGATTCAGGACACAGTTCCACATGTGGGACCTACTGGGCCGAAGAGGACGCCGGTGGAGTATGTAAATGAGAAAGGAGTAATGTGGGCCAGCGTCGGGGGTCTAGCGATGGTCTGCGGAGGCTGCAGAGGTCGCGGGACTGGTGCTTGGAGCTTGCACCGGCACGTGGTGGGCCCTCTTTGACACATGCCGGTGTAGGCAGGTGAGCGGAGCCTCGTTGGTGCGCTGGGGCAGGCATGACAGTCTGGGGACCAGCGGCCCAGGGTGCAGCAGGCACACAGGGACGCAGGCCCCGCCGCGCTCGGCGCCGGACTTCTGGCGGGCTGAGAGGCGCCGCCCTGGCAGTTGCGTTGTCCATTCCGAATGAGAACCGCGCCCAGTGCGACGGGCTTTTTGTTCACACTCCTACGCAGGCCTGGCGTACGCAGGTCCAACCCACTACGCACGCGCATGCAGGGGGGGACGTAACGTGTGACATTTCCACGTTCTGCTCCACAGCCTGTGGGGACATGGTAGCGTCCACTGGCCACTACACTCCATGCACCAGCAGTTGGTCTCCACATAGCCATTTCCGTGGTTTGCACTCTGTGGTCTGTCCAGCACCTCCACGCCACACCTGGCATTGGGTAGGTTCACATTCCTTAGTCACTTGCCGCTCTCGCACATGCCTGCTCCATGCCTCTCCTCACAGCCTGCAATTGTGTGTATGTGGTGCCATGCCGTGGCTGGGCTGTGGGCATGGCAAGGCCAGATTCCCAATGGAGTCGTGTTGTCGTGTCTGGTCGGTTGGCATGTTGTGTGTCATGTTGTATGTAGTTGTGCTGCGTGCCCATTGCCAGTGTCGTGAGTTGCATGACTGTGGGCTGGAGGTGTGTGGTGTGTCCATTTTGGACTTGCCAACGGGCACTGCATTTCCATGGGTGCCATCCTGGGAGCGCTGGGTGATGATGGACCGTCGGGAGATGTGTGAATCATGCACTCTGCCTGGGGAGTTGGCCACGACATTGTTGAGGAGTCCCGGGTGGGCCACTATTGCCTGCACATTCATGGTATGCGTGTGCTTTCTGTTGTGGTAGTTGTGTGCAGTGTCGGCAGGGGGCACGGGGGGTACATGTGTGCAGTTGATTGGCCCTGACACGTGAGGGAATCTAGCTATGGCGTAGGGGCCTTGCTTGGTCTGCAGCTGCTCCTGCACAGTGTGGGTGACGTGGAGGTGCAGGGGTGCCAGGCTAATGTTGGCATCCAGGACAGGTGCGATGACCTTGGATGGGGCTGGCTGTGTGACTCCTCCGACTCTGGCAGTTGTGGGTTGGATGGTACCAGAGGCCGACATGCTGCGCAGCCGGCAGCTTTGTCTATGGAGGGATGTTGGTTGTCCGCTGGGTTGGTACCATCAGCAGGTGGGGGATGTGGGTCAGGATGCGGGGGATGGTTGTCCTTTGGGCCTGTAGTGGGCAATGTCCTCCTCTGGCGTTGGGTCTGGGCGGCAGGTGCGTTTCAGGTGGGTCTGCTGTCTTTGTGTACGCTGCCTCTGTGGTGTTCCCAGGGGGGGCGGCACGGGTCCTGGGGGTGGTGGCGGGCCTGGGGTGGGTGGGGGTGGGGGTGGGGGTTGTGGCCCTCATGGGTCTCGGAGCTGCATGATCATTGTCTCCATGGCATCTGTGGGTCTTCAGATGTGGCTCTTGGCTGGGCTCCATTTCATGCTGCAGGTAGTCGTCCTGCTTAACACCATCAAAAGGCAGGTGTTAAATCCCTGCTGCTACCGCGGCTTATCGCCTGTTTTTGGTTCGCATCGCAGATCTGGCAGTTCATTGTGAAAGTGGTGTTGTGGTTTTTTCCTGTGTTTTTGCACGGGTACGCCTACTCTGCATCTCATTAGGGTTAGTTGGTGGTGTCCACCGTGGAGATAAGTTTTGGGGCAGTTGTCGCGGGAATACTGGCGATGTCTGCAGTTTGCACCCGCTTGTGAATGGGGTGTTAAATCTATCTCCACTTTTGATGGGTTAAGGTGGAGATAAATCGGCGGTAGGTCCTTGTGAATATGCCCCTCAGTGTGTAATTTATAATGTTTATCGAAAATAATGTGAAATAAATGCTCATCAAGTACCGGTATACAATGCAAAAACATAGATTATCACAGAGAACATGTAATAGCAATGTATAGAAACAAACTCATATCAAATAAACAATGCATTGAAGGAGTGGACAGGCGAAGAGAGAAAAGCTTCAGAGATAAAATACATTTGTAAATGAAAATGCAAATTCAGGTTTATATCTATACTAACCCAAGTAAGAATCAGGGAAAATCTACCCTCTGGCCAAAGGGCAGTAAGGCCCCTCAAGGAGAGTTGAGTGGCAAAGATTAAGTCTGGAATCAGGAAACAGGTAGGCCTCTATCTGGAAACAGCAAACCGACGACAGCGACGATCTCCCGCTAGCTGACCAACACCTACTCCAACCCCCGCCCACCGGGCACCTCAATTATACCCTAAAAACCCAAATGTCCAACCCACATTTGTTTCAAACTGAGAATAAACTCCGTCTCTCATTGGCTAAGGATGGGGGTGTACTGTCACACCACTCTCAGCATGACCATTTTATTGAATATCCTTTTGTCTTAAACTTTCAGCATTACGACAGACTCTTCCCAGGAAACAACTTTGAACACAATCATAGTACATATTTCCTGCTGCATATCTCATGTAACAAGTCTTTACGCTTCCATTGTTTGCCTCTGCCATCTCATGAAGGAAGTTGTTCGCTTCCACTGTTAATCAGTTCTCTTTTCCGCAGCTTGGCAGTCATTCAGTACACCACGAAGGTCATGCATAACTTTTGCGTTCTCTCTTCTCTCCTGAAACCATCTTTTTATTTTTCTACCAAATATTAACCCCAGACTGGCATGCAGAAAAATAGGCCCCTGCTTTCTTTTCTACAGAAAACAAACACAAACATTTATTATTTTCATGAAATGCAATTTCATTGCACACCATCCCCGCATTGCAATATCCCATGCACAACCTGTGTTATTCCTAGCAAAATATTATTAACATGCACAAAAAGCACCATTAGGCTTTTTATCTACTTTAGCTAAAAGCATTTGCGGCCTAGTTCCATGCATTAGTACACGCATGCGCAAAAGCATTTCCCCTTATTTTAGCGTTCTTTAATAAAATTTTCACAGCACACTGCTAATGAAAGTTACTGAGGGTTCAATCCGAACAGGTTTTTATTTTCTCAAAACCCTGCTCCATCAATCCCCCTTTGATGGCGTTTTTGAGCCATCATCAAAATACCCAACAAATTACAAGTTACCACTTATTTAAAATACTATACTTCTTTCTCGTTTTATCATTCTTCCATCTAAATCCTTCATAATCTCATAATAATTTCCTCTCATGTCCTCTAATTCAATCTCTTCTCTTTCTTTTTCTAGCTCTACGTTTAAGATCTGATGTCTCTTTCTTTCTTTCTATATTTGCATTTGCAACATTTATAAATCATGATAATCATTAATATCACTGCAACTACTGAAGTAATAGGTATTACTATTTTTCCTAATAAGCTACTCCCTAAGGTAGAAAACCAATTTCCCACTGAGGAAAAACTCTTACCAAGTTTCTCCCATGCACCATCAACCTTCAATTCAGTCAAATCTTCATGAAGTTCTGTAATATTTTTACTATACCCCTCAAGATTTTTACTCTTATCAGGGATATAAGTACAACATTGTTGTGTTTTCAACATGCTACAGACTCCACCCTCTTTTGCCAATAATATATCAAGGGCAAGTCGATTTTGCAAAACCATTGATCTAATTGCAACCATTTTAGTATCAAACATCAAGAACCCACCAGCAGTATCTGTTGCTAAACGATCAACCACTGTGGACAATTTTCTAATTTTATGTGAATTCAAAATGACTCCAACTGAAGGTATCAGTGCTCCAAAAATATCCCCCATTATTTCAGAATAACTTGCTCCTCTTTTATTACGTGTTTGTCCTTGTTTCATTTCATTAACTCTGTTATTCTTGTCTATATGATACACTTTAGGGAGAACTATGCCTAAATAACAACATCCATACCAACCTGCAGGTAACCTATAATAAGCATTCTTACCACACACATAATAAATTCCTGGGAAAACAGGATCAGTTCCTCCTTTCAGTCCCCAATTTCCTTTTATCAGGAAAGTATGCTCACATTCACTAGAACCAATGAAGTAACTATTATGTTCAGTCTTTTCTCTAAACACACAAAGCTTTCCTCTATGTTGAAAATCTAGAGTCATTGCAGCGTATGTCTCACCCTTTTTATAATCACCTTCTCTGAAAGCCCATGGAGGTACATGAGACTTTTGCTCAGCAGCTTTCTTTTGAAATCTCGTCTTCTATCTTCTACCATATTCATAAATTCTATTTCTTCATGTTGTAATTTACAGGTTAAGTTATTTCTATGTGCATCTATTGTATCTATCGGTTTGTTACTAATGAAAAAATCTCCCATGTATGCTGCATAAACAGGACCATAAACAATTTTTATATCTCTCCTAATAGGAATTTCGTAAAATATTAAATCAAAATTAGAGTAATAATACTCTAATCCTTCCCTCTCATAGAATAAACTTGTTATAACACTACAAGTCACACCATAAGTTAAAGGTAGGTGATGGTATGTCACCCCTTCTGAGACAGACTATGGTAATTGCATGCACACATAACAATCTCTCGCATTTATTGTGTTAACATATTCATACAATAATTTAGTAAAAACATTTAACGAGAAATCATTAATTGATTCATCATGATGATAAATACTATCATCTTCTATCCTTTCTATCTTAGTGTTTGAATCTTCTTTAGTATTAGAATCCATTCTCTCACTTCCCACAATATTAGTGTTATTCTTGTGATTAGTCACCTTTAGAACAGGCACAATAACAATCAATGTTAACCACACCAACGTTAATGATAAAACACTACATAAGCAAGCATTAATACATCTACGTTTAAAACTATGATTTTGATATCCAGTCTCTGTTACCTTTGCCATTTTGGGCACTATATATATACAAAATTTAAAATCTAAGAAAAACCTAAAATTTGAAAAACAAAATTAACCAAAAACCATCTAGAGTAGTGTATCCTTACACTTTATGCCTCTCTTCTTTACCCCCTGTTTTTTTTATTTTTTTTTTATATCTTCTTCTTCTTCAAATCTTTTGGAACTTCATCAATTTTCTTCTTTGAAAAACTGTTGCACCTTAATTTTCACAGTTCCTTTTAAGGTGGTTTTAGTTTGCTTTGATCAGTACCAGCTTCTTCTTTGTTTTCATTTGTATTTTCAATTTCTTCCAACAGCACATACGTCCATTCTGGAGCTGTGTATTTCATGTTTGAAATTCTTATTCTTTTTATTTTCCGTACTTAATTTTCTTCTGAGTCACCTTGTTCAGTTTGACTTGATATTTCATTTATTTGATCTGGATTTTTCTTTTCTAGAGTGTATTTCAGTCTTTTCACTCCTTTTGGCCACACATCACCTTTTCTTGCTTTCTTAACTTGAACTGCTTCTTCACCTTCGTTGTCAAGTTAACAAATTCTTTTATTCAGTTCTTTTCTTTGTTGTACTTGCTCTTGATTTTCATCAATCACTTTCTCCTTTTCTTTCTCAACAGCAGTCTCTTGAGACCCAGTAGCTGGTGCCCACTTTATTCGACTTGTGCTTGGTTCTTCTTCTTCAGCCTTTTCAGAATCTGTAACACTAGATTCCATAGCTTCAATTTCTTCAGCTTCAGGTTCTTTTCTTTGCTTTACCAGTTGCTGCTCTTCTTCTCGTCTTTCAAGTGGACTTGGGACTCTTCTTGTATGACTTGCATGAATCCAATTTGGCAAGCCACCACACTTTACTGCTGTCGTTGTTACCAATATTATTTGGTAAGGTCCATTCCATCTGGGTTCTAAACACGACGTCCTCACGTGTTTCTTCACCAGAACCCACTCATCTGGACTCAAATCATGTGCTTGATCGGCTGTGTTGTGGTTGCAATTTCTTCAACCTGACGAGACACAGAACGCACCAGATCAGCCAATCCTTTGCAATAATCAAGCACTAGATCATCAGTAATATTCATCAGTCTGTTTGCTGGTACAATTGCTTGTCTCATTGCTCTTCCCATTAAAATTTCATGAGGACTTAATCCAGTCTTTTTATCAGGAATGCTTCTAAGACTCATAAATACCAGGGGTAAAGCGTTTGGCCATTTCAGTGTTGTAGACGCACACACTTTTGATAGTCTGGACTTAATAGTGCCATTGATTTGTTCGACCACTCCTGATGCTTCAGGTCGATAAGCACAATGCAGTTTTTGCTCAATTTGTAATGCTGCACAAATCATTCAAATTATTTCATTATTAAAATGAGTTCCTCTATCTGTTTCTAAAGAGACTGGAAATCCAAATCTGGGGATGATCTCCCTTAATAGCAATTTAGCAACGGTCAAGCTATCATTCCGTCTTGTTGGATATGCTTCTACCCAACAAGAAAACAAACAAACAACCACCAACACATATTTCAGTCCATTACAAGGGTAAGTTCAATGAAGTCTAGCTGTAGTCCGGTAAATGGTCCTGCTACTTTTCCAATTCGACCCCAACTAACAACTGTCTTTCTACCTGGATTTTGCTGCTGGCACACTATACACCTCTGGCATAGACTCTCTGCAATCACCCTAAACTTTGGATTGCACCATGACTGCTTAAAGAGTCTGATCATAGCATCTCTTCCCACATGTGCAATTCCATGGTACATCCTTGCCATCCGAGATAGTAAACTATCCGGCATTACTGGTCTTCCATCAACATACACCCACACTTCATCTTCTGCTCTCTTTTTACATCCTGATTTTATCCAAATTTCTTTCTCTTCTTCATTTGCTTCTTCCTGTAACTGTCTAATTTCTTCCCATGTTTCCAAAGAAGAAAACATCAAGTGGCAATTTGTATGTTTTTTCTCCATCCCCCTGTTGATTGAAATTGAATTTTGTGCACAGAAACGAGCCACTTGGTCTGCGTATCTGTTTCCATTTGTCACAAAGTCATTTCCTGACTTATGTGCTGAACATTTAACCACAGCAATCTTTTTGGGCATTTGTAATGCATTCAATAAATCCTTCACATTTTTACTGTTCCGGATTGGGGATCCTGAAGAAGTCAAAAATCCTCGTTGCATCCACAACTGACCAAAGTCATGCACCACCCCAAAACCATATTGACTGTCAGTGAATATGGTTACTCTCAGATTTTTGCCAATTATACATGCTCTAGTCAGAGCAATTAGCTCAGAAATTTGAGCAGAATTTATCCCCTTCAGACAGGATGCTTCAAAAACCATAGCCACTGTACATACTGCATAAGCAGCACTCAATGCACCTTTTTCATCTCTCAGGCAAGATCCATCCACAAACATTACACTATCTGACTCTTCTAGTGGTGTATCTTTTATGTCAGGTCTTGGTTTCGTGCACAATTCTGTCACATCCAAACAATCATGGTCTGCTTCATCCTTTACTTCTTCACAACTTGAACTCGGCAATAAAGTTGCTGGATTCAATGTTGTGCATCTCGTTACTGTCACATTTTCAGCACCCAAAATCACTCTTTCATATCTAGTCAGCCAACTATATGTCATATGCTGAGTCCGAGTCCTTGTTAATAGGATCTCAACAGAATGTGGTACATATACCTTCACGGGATGTCCCATAACAATTGCTTCACTCTGCTCTAGGCTCACACAAGTAGCAGCCACTGCTTTTAAACAGCCTGGTAATGCTGCAGCGACTGAATCCAAAGTAGCAGAAAAATATGCCACTGGGCGACGTGCCATTCCATGTTTTTGTGTTAGAACTGAAAGTGCACATCCATCTCTCTCACAACAGAATAATGCAAGATCTTTTGTATAATCTGGCATTCCCAATGCAGGTGCTCGGCAAAGACTATCTCGCAATTCAATAAAAGCTTTCATACACTCTTCATCCAAATCAATCGGATCAACCACATCTTTATGTGTCAACCTCTGTAAAGGTTTTGCGATCAGTGAAAACCCACTGATCCACTGTCTACAATATCCAACCATTCCCAAAAACATTCGAACTTCTTTTTGAGTCTTAGGAGGACCCATTTGCAAAATCACATTAATCCGGTCTTGCGTTACTTTTCTAACTCCTTTCTCAATTTTATGTCCCAAATATTGGACCTCTTATTGACAAAACTGTAATTTTGCTGGTGACACTTTATGCCCACCTTCTGCCAAATGGTTCAGTAAGGTATTTGTATCTGTCACACAGGCCTCTCGTGTTTTTGATGCCACTAGCAGGTCATCAATGTACTGCACTAACACTGAATTTTCCGGCATGGTCAATGACTCCAAACATTTCTTCAAAATCTGATTAAAAATCGAAGGACTCTCTGTATACCCTTGAGGAACTCGGCACCATGCCAAAACACGGTCTCCGAACCTGAAATCAAAAAGATATTGGCTATCCGGATGTAAAGGTATCGAGAAAAATGCTTGACACAAATCAATCACTGTGTACCATTCTGCATCACAAGGAATTTGATAAAGAATCACTGCTGGGTTTGGCACTATTGGACAGCAAGGTACCACGATCTTATAAATTTTTCTCAAATCTTGTACTATTCTGTATTTTCCACTTGGTTTCTTAATCCCCATAATAGGTGAATTACAAGGACTACCTAATATTTCTTTTAGAATACCTTACTCAATCATTTGATCAATTACAGGAATCACTCCTGCTGTGATCTCAGGACTCATCCTGTAATGAGGTGTGTTTGGATATACTGCACCTGGTTTAACTATAACCTGAATAGGATCCACACCCTTCATTAAACCAATGTCTTTTCCTGTAAAATCCCATACATCAGATCTTACTGCATTTCTCAACTCCGTAGGTAAATCCTCTTCTGTAAGCAATGAATACAAGTCATTCACTTCTGTCCCTTGCTTTGCTAACATCATTTTAAAAGCAATACATCAGATCTTACTGCATTTCTCAACTCCGTAGGTAAATCCTCTTCTGTAAGCAATGAATACAAGTCATTCACTTCTGTCCCTTACTTCGCTAACATCATTTTAAAAGCAACATCCTCATCTGGTGTTTGAAAAGCAATACCATCTGGCGTACAATAGATGGTGCAAATCATTTTGCATAACAAATCTCTACCTAAAAGGTTCACCGGACTTGTATCACATACCACAAACCGATGCATGTCTTTTGAATCTTCCAATATGAACTTCTATTGGTTTTGTTATCGGAGTCTTAATATATTTATTTGAGACTCCTACAACTTGGATAGTTTCTCCCAAGAGGGGTAAGTTTGGAATTTCTGCTGCTCTCACAGTAGAACGGGTAGCACCAGTGTCCACAAGGAATGTAACATCATTACCTTCCACTTTTCCATCAACAAAAGGACCTGATTGATCTACCTCTAGAGATGCGCCAAGCACGCACTCTTCCTCCCCCCTCAGGCACCGTCATTGAGATGAGTCTGATTCACTCTCTGAACATTGCAACAAATATTGTGAAACCACTTGTACGTTTTGATTCTTACCAACTTGTTCACCTGCGTGAAATCCAGTATTCGCACTGTATCTCTGCACTTGAGCATTCACATTATTTGGCATTGGAGCTTGTGGCACCTGTACTTGTTGTATCTGTGGTGGAATTACCTGCTGCTGTTGTTGTTGTTGTTGATTCACAACCACTTCATTCTGCATCTGCGAATTGAAATTTTGATTCATTCCATTATTTCTCAATAAGGATTTACACTCATTTCTCCAATGTCCAAACTTTCCGCATGCATGACAAGGAAATTTCTTTTTCAATTCTTCTCTATTCATCCTACCTCTACCTCTACCTCCATTTGGTACCTGAACATTCTGGGAATTTTGATTTTGTCCTTTCATTTGAAAACCTGTTTGAGAACCATTATTTCCATCTTTCTGTTCTGCCACTTTCACCTGGGCCCACATCATTTTCTCTTTCAGCTTTTTATGCCTTGATTCAATATCATAACTACAATATTTAGCATATCTCAAAATCTCATCAACTGTTTTACTCTGCCAACAAATCAAATGTTGCTGAATCATGTTACTAATCTCGGGTTTTAATCCAAAAACAAACCTATATACAAAATGTCCCATATCTTTGTCACCTATACTCTCAAAATCACTATACTGTTTAAACACCTGTAACAACCTTTCGTAATAAGCATGTACCGATTCTTTGGGTTCCTGTGTTGTCCTGTCAATTTTAACCCAATCTGTTTCTTTTGGAAAAATTTTACTTTTCAGGAAAGTAATTACTTGATTATATTTTTTCATCACTTCTTCTGAAGGTGCTCCTGTTTTCACATCTCTAGGATATTCTTCTTTTGGCCAATCAACAGAAATTTTACCCTCAGTCCATAAATCAGCTGGAACTACAATTTCAAACAAACCATCTAAATCTTTCAACAAAACTTTTGAAACTTTTACAAACCTCTCTACCTGTTTGTACCACTCAACAGGTTTCTCTCTCAACCTGGGAAAATCATTTGTAAAGGATAATATATCCTGTCTTGACCAGGGAACGGGAACATATCCACCACCTGGAACTTCTCTCATTGGGCATACCATTTCAGCTTGTTCTGTTTCCCTTAATGGAAATAAAGACGCATTTTTACTTGCAAGCATATCTTCCTTTTTTTTTCGCCCATCTACCTTTCCACCGTTCTAAATCACCCCATTTCTTCAAAGTATTCATTAGTTCTTTTATTTGCAATTGTTTGCAAGATGTGTTCAAACTCTCTAAATCTTTATCAGTAAAATCCAGTCTATACGTTTTTTGCAAAACTTTAGACTTCTCTATGTCTACTCCATATTCTTGTGCAGCTTCTGCCAACCTCTCATGTAGATACCTTACTTTCCATGTAATATTTTTACACAAAAATAACAACTCTTCATCTCGGTACTTACTCAATCTCTCTAGACTTATTGTACCAATAATCATTTCTTCTAGATCCACTCTCAATCTAGCTACATCTATACTCGATTGAGACTTATTCTTTTCCATTCCTCTTATCCAGTCATCTAACTCCTCTGGCGAAGGACCCACTGAACTCCCTGTCACTGGAGTTGTTCCTCTGACATTCTGCACAATTTTTCTAGGATCCATCTGTACGCTTCTCTTTGGTGTTTCAGTTACGTTTTCACTTACTGGAAGATCAATCAATGAAGTACTCATCTCAACTTGTCCCGATTCACTAACATTCCTGACATTATTCACGGGAATTGTCAATGCATGTACTCTCGATATATTTTGACTCTCCCCATACAATGGAACTATAGGGCCAATTGTTACTGGTACCGATAATGCTTCGGCATTCAGACTCATCTGACTAATTCTCTGAGTTAACTCCTCTCTTGTTTTATTCAAAATGTCAATCTCACTCTCCTGCAACACTCGAGTACCTAAGGAAACTTGTGAGGCTACCGGAACTTGTGTAACCTGTGAAACTTGTGGAGTTTGTGGAGCTTGTGGAATCTGAGGAATTTGTATTTCAATTAGTGGTGCATTTGGAATTGTTTCCCCTGAACTTTCCTGATATGGTGGAGGTCTCTTTAATAGTATTTCATCCATTAACTCATCATCAATTTCATCCGAGTCTATATCTAGTTCTGAAGTCTCTAGATTATTCTTTTTCTCTTTACTTTTGCCTCCAGCCTGATCTTCAGCAACTATTACTGGATATAATCCATCTGCAATTACATTTCTCCTCCATCTTTTCATTTGATCATCCCATCTTGCCTCAGAATACCTTGATATTATATTCCTGTATTTTATTCCATTCCTGTCTCTCTCTCGTTTATATGCCTCATGTTCCCATTCCTCAAGCGCTTCATATTGCATAGGTCTAGGATTTGGTTTCAATTAATTCATTCGTTCCCTCAAGTTTTCCAAAATCCTTACATTAAATGTACCATGCTCTGGGAAAGCTAAAACCCCATCATCTTCCGTATATCTCATCCAATTCTCTAACCATGTACACGTATGATACCCACATTCGAACATCATAAAAGAACCAGGCGTTCTTGGAGGAGGTACAGGAAGTCCCTCTCTAGTAACTATCGACTTGTCCTTTTTGAAGAAATCTTTTATTCTTTTTACCATCTTCATTTTTAAACACTCTTTTTCTCGCTAAATAAACCAAAAAACAAACAAGGGAAAACTTCCGTAAATCCTTTCACTCTATTCGCTATATCCCAACCAATACCAGCGCGGCTCACACCAACCAACCAATCAAAGCTCACTACGTATCCACTATCTCAACCAATGCCAGCGCGGCTCACAGCAACCAACCAATCACAGCTCACTACGTGCCCACTGCCTGACTAATGCCAGCGCAGCTTTTTATGACGTCAGTATTACTCCTGCTACTGACCCTCCCTTTACAAAAATAATACGGCAATGTATTTCTAGGTTTTCTTAACTAAATTCTTGTTAGAAACAACACAAAACAATGCTACTTTGTCTGCTCCACTAATAAAAAGAGATAGTTCGATCATTCAAAGAGTTTACTTTTACTTCTAGTAAAAATAACGACCAGCGCTACTCTACTCTCAATCAAGTTAAAGGAGGTCTTGGTACTCCTCTGGGGATACTAGCCAAAGTTTCGGAAGAGGACTTTCCTTTCAGAAAGAGGTCTTGGTCCTCCTTTGGGGATGTAAGGCCAGAGTTTCGGAAGCGGACCTTTCACTATTCCATGCAATCCTCTTTCACTCGAATAAATCCCTAAATAACATCAACAGCCTTTCGCTGTTCGATATTACAACAGACAAAGTACTTCTGCAGTGTGATACCTTTTTCCACACTATTCCTCTGCCACTTAGGCTAAATTAACATTATCCTAGGATCTTAGGTAACTCCGTACCCGTACTTCCAAACAACATAAATCAAAGACACTAACTTTTCATATTAATAACCAATAAATCAATAATCAATAATTATTGCCAAACTAATCAATAAGCAACCATATTCTGCTACCAAAACTGATCCAGCGATCAGGGATTGATAATTCTTCACAAACATAGGCCCATTTACTTTACCCAACAAATCACTAAATACCCAATAGTACCTGCATTTTTCCCTCTCTACAATATAAATGTGGCGACAGACCTTTTTAGGTGTTGAATAGTTGATGACAATAATATGTACTTATTCTATACTACTAAATAATAACAGACTCAGTGTGTAATTTATAATTTTATCAAAAATAATGTGAAATAAATGCTCATCAAGTACCGTTAAACAATGCAAAAACATAGATTATCACAGAGAACATGTAATAGCAATGTATAGAAACAAATTCATATCTAAGCCTGGGCGTAGTTCGCGAAGTAGCGCTACGCGAAGCTACGCAAAGTGCAGTTCGCACTACGCGAGCTACGCGTAGCACTACGCGAACTGCATAGTGCACTGTTCGCAATGATTGCACAGTGCCGAATGCTTGTCCGCACTGTGCAATCATTGAAAACGGCATCTTGCACAGTGCGAGCTGTCTTTTACTGCCGCTCGAGTAGATTTTTACTCGAGCGGCAGCTTCTCAACGCGGACTGGTAGTTTCTCATCGCGAGCGGTCGCGAGCATACGCGACCACTCGCAATGAGAAACCTGACCTCCCGCGTTGAGAATCTCGCCGGATGTCATTTTGCTTGCTCGCGGTCGCCAACTTGACGTTGAGGACCGCGAGCAAGCAAAATGACCGCTGCACTACGCTACGCTACGCGTGTTTGCACTGTGCTACGTGCAATTCGCGTTGTGCGAAGTAGCGCAAACTTCGCAAACTACGCGAGCGTAGCGTAGTGCTTTGCCCAGGGTTATTCATATCAAATAAACAATGCATTGAAGGAATGGCTAGGCGAAGAGAGAAAAGCTTCAGAGATAAAATACATTTGTAAATGAAAATGCAAATTCAGGTTTATATCTATACTAACCCAAGTAAGAATCAGGGAAAATCTACCCTCTGGCCAAAGGGCAGTAAGGCCCCTCAAGGAGAGTTGAGTGGCAAAGATTAAGTCTGGAATCAGGAAACAGGTAGGCCTCTATCTGGAAACAGCAAACCGACGACAGCGACGATCTCCCCCTAGCTGACCAACACCTACTCCAACCCCCGCCCACCGGGCACCTCAATTATACCCTAAAAACCCAAATGTCCAACCCACATTTGTTTCAAACTGAGTATAAACTCCATCTCTCATTAGCTAAGGATGGGGGTGTACTGTCACACCAATCTCCGCATTACCATTTTATTGAATATCCTTTTGTCTTAAACTTTCAGCATTACGACAGACTCTTCTCAGGAAACAATTTGAACACAATCATAGTACATATTTCCTGCTGCATATCTCATGTAACAAGTCTTTACACTTCCATTGTTTGCCTCTGCCATCTCGTGAAGAAAGTTGTTCGGTTCCACTGTTTATCAGTTTTCTTTTCCGCAGCTTGGCAGTCATTCAGTACATCACGAAGGTCATGCATAACTTTTGCGTTCTCTCTTCTCTCCCGAAACCATCTTTTTATTTTTCTACCAAATATTAACCCCAGACTGGCATGCAGAAAAACACAAACATTTATTATTTTCATGAAATGTAATTTCATTGCACACCATCCCAGCATTGCACTATCCCATGCACAACCCGTGTTATTCCTAGCAAAATATTATTAACATGCACAAAAAGCAGCATTAGTCTTTTTATCTACTTTAGCTAAAAGCATTTACGGCCTAGTTCCATGCATTAGTACACGCATCCTCAAAAGCATTTCCCCTTATTTTAGCATTCTTTAATAAAATTTTCACAGCACACTGTTAATGAATGTTACTGAGGGTTCAATCCAAGCAGGTTTTTATTTTCTCAAAACCCTGCTCCATCAGAATCATGGAGTATTAGAGTATACCTTGCCTTGGCAAACATTTTTTAAGCAGCCACAATATGAATAACGGTCAGGGACGCACAAGGTACCCAAGTGAATGTAGCGATCACTGGATTGTGAAGGGATTGTCCCATCCTATTGCTGCTTTATTGTATGCGCTTTACTGTTTATTGCACTTGTAATATTGCTTATTCACCTCGCTGCTATGTTGGACGCATTTTATTCTTCTGTATGTTTTAATGTTGTGTATCTTTTATGACCAATGTTGTGCCGAATAAAGTATACGGAACTGAACTGGAACTGAATATAAGACTGCTTATTTTGGGATGGGGTACTTAAGATTTCTTGGTTTCCAAACTTGGCAGACCAGATCTATAATCCAATCCTTTATTACCATGATCCTAATCTGGGCCAAACCTGCTTTTTATGGGCTCAGCTGGGCTGCAAGGAGGATACTGAATTGTGGAAAATAACATTAAGATCTCACACTTTATTCAGAACTGCTTTATTGAGCCTTGTCTTACTTTTGTACACATTTCAAGGCATAGATTTCTTCTGCTACGTTTCAGATTGATTACAGGGCACTTTTTGCTGAACTTCCTTCAATGTTGGGCATCCAAAGACGATTGCTCCTTGCTCTTGTGATTCAGTGTCTATCCAGTCAACCTTGCATTCCAATATGTTTTGTAGTCTCTTTATTGTTGCTTCATTTACTGTTCTGGGCCTTACTTGTTCTTGGAGGGAGTGATGTCCAATATTTTATTTTAAGCCTTCTATGAATGTGTTGTCTTTAAATCACAAGTCACACATAAATTAAAAGACAGATACCTAGGATGTCAGCAAGCACCATCCTTTTTGTATAGGACATAACATGCAGATTGCACTCTAAAAGCATAACTGGGTAGGCTGGCTTTGGCATGATGGCAATCAGTGGTATGGATGACAGGGAATGGGCATGGTGAACGTGAAAGAGCAGAAAAGGAAGTATAACTTCACATATCCTCACTCTATCACTAAGTTGCTCTACCACAGAGGGTCTTTTACTTATTATTGTATCTGCATCAAGAAATTATCTAGTTTCCACTATGGAAATTACTCCAAATTTAGTCAATCATCAATAATTGGTCATAAATGTGAAATGTAAACATGGAAAACCAAAGTTGGCCTCTCTGGTTGGGTAATTAGGAGTACTACAAACAGGCTCAGGACTTTTAAAAGGCAGCAATATTTAGGTAGAGTTAATTACATGTCACATGACTTGCCAAGACCTAGCAATATTTAAGATGCACATTCTTGGTAGAGGTCTCTAGATTTCCATTTAAACTGGTCCTCCTTTATGAGGACCAATGGGTATTTTGCAATGGGCCAAGAAGGATGCTCAGTAACATTCTCCAAGTTGGACAATTTTATCTGACACACAACACACTTGCTCATCAGTTGACAGAGAAAAGTAGCACCAGGAATAATATGATGGCCGCCATGTTGTGAAATTACAGCTGAAACATGTTCTAATCCTCAAGCTGTTTTGTAATTTGGAGCAAGTAGAGCCATACCATTCAGAGAGTAATTTACAAAATGCAGCCAGATACCCATACAGTGCACCATGTTTTCGCTGTCAATCATATGACAACAAATCAGCCAACAACTTAGGGGCATATTATCAGTACGGCGTTAAAATTATCGCCGGTTTAGCGGCAGAAAACTGCCGCTAAAGCGGCGATAATGGGCTTGATAATATGCCCTGGAGAATTCCAATAGAAGCCCATGTTCACACCAGAACATGGACTTCTATTGGAATTCTCAAGGGCATATTATCAAACCCATTATCGCCGCTTTAGCAGCAGTTTTCTGCCGCTAAACCGGCGAAAATGTTTAACGCCGTTCTTGATAATATGCCCCTTAGATCTTTGCTATATGATGGATTGCAACTTGGTTGAGGGTTGACAACTGGTATAACTTGGCTGCTTTTGTGAAGGCCTATGAGGCTTATGGATTCCTTAAAGTCCTGTGTATTTAAGATAGACCTAAATCGTGACCCTGTTTCTTCCCCCCTCAGACCTAGACGCACACTCATGGCAGCAGTAAAACCTTTTCTCAGACCCAAAGTTCGGACTTTTATCGTACCCATTCCAGCAACCCTAGCAATAGGCATTCCAGAATGATCCTTTGTTTCATAATGTCTCCTTGGGGTTTGGGATCAACTGTGACATCATTTATAGCATGGGCTCTTTAAGGATTAGGCCATCCAGTTAACCAGAAAGCTAAGCAGACAAGTTTAACTCTATCCTTTTAAGAAAAAAAGCGAAATCCAATGGTGTAAGGGAAAAATTGCTAACAGTTGGGGAGGCTCAAGATACACCAAATAAAGTTGTTCTTCTACATCTGCAGGCCATAGCTGTTGGTGAACACCCAAATACTATTGCCAGAGGGAACAGTTAGTATGCTTTTGACTTGCATGCTTTTTACCTAGTAGACTAATCAACGCCATCATGTTTAGTAGTAAAATTATCTATAAATGTGTTGATTCTACCCATATGACTTCTCCTTGTGGACAGAAGTGGAGCAAGTGAGGTTCTCAGTAAAATTCTCAACTTAGATAGGTTAAGGTCACAATTATTTCCATGCAATGGTTGTCAATTTGGATAATCTTTCTCGTTAAATTCTTAGGACCCATCTATGTTACATGGATTTGGTCAAGATTTTTCTAGCACTAATTTAACCACGACTGTCATATACTGGAAGACCAACTGCTCAAAGCAGTTAGCTGCTCGAGATATTAATATGGCATCAGCTGCGTTCAAAAGGAGCATAAGGCATCGCTCACATACTCTTGAGTACTAGTTGATTTTCTAAATGGATTATGTACAGTGTGGAGAAGAAAGGTGCTAGTACACACTTCTAGTGGGCTCCTGTGTCTCATTTAAAAGGCTTGCCACATTCTCCTTTTCAGTTGTTCCGGAGAATAATAAACAGAGATGTATCCACGCTCTGTAGATATACCACTATCTGCTCCTCGACCAACACGCACCTCATAATATTCCAGAGCTTCGACTCGTTCAACAACCCAAAGGCCAGGAAGAGATACATGAATTCCATATGGAATGTGCCCTTTCTGCCAACTGCTGATAACCAAACAAAGGTAAAGGCATTGCTCCCTAGTGCTCAGGCTTTTCCTAAACCCATACTGAACATCAGAATGGATCCACCGTTCAGCCAACAAACTACTATAATTTCCCATCTGACCAATGAGTCTATTAAGGAAATATGGGCCTATAGCGACAGGGGTCATCCTTATTCTATGTCTTTATTGTCAGAGCATGATTAACAGACTGTGTGATTCAGAGACCTTGTGCAATCAACAGGTGGCATACAAAGGCCTTATGTGGAGTTTGCCACAGATTTTCAAATTACACTTGAAAATAACAATTAGTGCTTGAGCTTTTGACAGTCTGAGCTTTATAGCTTTTACTATTTATTGCAATGATGAAAACAATCTTATTTACTGTCTATTGTTACCCCTACCACTTTGCTTAAGTCCTCACTCAAAGAACTATATAGCTGAACAAAATATATATCCATCAGTGTTGAAATTGGCACAATGAAATGAAAAGAGTGAAGAGCACCTTGGCCATTAAAAACTACAAAAATCGAAAAAGGTCAAGTCTAGATTATCTGAGTGTTTCTTGCAAATTTCCTGCATTCATTTTTGACAGTTTTTGCTTAGGTTTCCCGCTTGTGCCCTATTTCCTGTGTGTCAAGTTGTCTTCCATGCATGGTGATTGCGCCTTCTACAAGCAAGGTTAAACAAGCTTGAGCTTTGTCAGGAAAGTTCTTCATGAGGCATTGGAAGAGTGCTTTCTTATCACATGAAAACCTGCAATCACTAAGGAGTCATCTGTTTCTGGCAATGAAGCAACTGGTCTAGAGGAGGAATGATCACTGCTGTAATGAACTTGTTTGCATTTATCCTCTGTCTAGCTGTTGTTCTTCCTTGTGGCCTCAACCTGCATGCCAAATTGGTGATCCTTTCTGCCACATGAGCTCTGACTAATTTAATTCAGTACAGTAGCTGAGATCAATAAATGGCAGTAGTCCACAGACCACAAAAGTTGGGTAGGCAAGTATACCTAAAACAAATCTACCACTCATGTACCATAGAAGTGGCAATCAGAAAGTATAACAGAAATTTCCTTCTCCAGGCTAATGTTTGGTCTATTGCATGTTCCCTGAAAAACTGCTCTCACTGCTTCCAGATCAGGGTCAACCAGATCTGTATTATGTCCTATGACTAAGTTGGTATTGAAGTCACCTATAAGTATTATGCCAACCAGGTGAGTCTAACTGGCATATTGTTTGTCCGGCATCAGTTCAAGGAAGTCCAATAATTCCACTAAAAAGAGTGAAATATTACTGAAAATTTGCTGTAAAGATTACAAGCAAAGTCAGATCATCCAGGAACTTAAGTTACAGGTATTTCACCTAGTGCTATTGTATGCAGTAGTACAGGAAAACCAACCACTACCCAGATCATCAAACACCCTCTGGGTGACCTTTCTTGCCAGCGCAAGCTGATACATTTTAATATGTGGTAGTTATCAATATTGGATGTGTCAAATTTTTTTAAACATATTTTTTTGATTTTCTTATAACAGAAATTAGTACAGCATACATCATCAATTACTTGCATCAACTAACCCACCCCATGCTCAATTCCCTCCTTCTTTGCCTCCACTTCTCAGGACTACTCAATGCTTGGTAGAGAAGGTATGAACATCTGCGTCAAGTGACCAAGAGATCTGAGGGCATGGTTCCAGTCAAATACCTCAGTATTGGGCCCATTCACTCCATATGTTCTGGTGCTTATGTGCACATCCTCCTCCTCATAGAACTGCCTCTCTAGGCTGATATAGAAGTCCTACCCTTTCTTCCAACTCTCCAGCGACGGCGTAGCCTCTAGTTTCCATTTCTGCGCAATATCTCTTTTGGTTACGGTAGGCCAATCCATAACAATGCCATCTTGTATCTATTACTGTCAAGCTCCACTCCAATGTGTAACAATGTCACCTTTGGATCCCAGTGGAGGTCCACCCAAGCACCATCTCCAAGGCACTTAATACTCCATCCCAAAAAGGGGCAATAGCCTCATAGCTGCAGACCATGTGTATTAAATCGTCAATTTCTGCATTACATCTGAGGCAAAGCAATGAGGGTATCAGCCCCCTCGGCCACAGTTTTTTGTCTAGTGAAGTATGTACAATGTAAATATTTCAGTTGTATCAGCCTAAACCGAGAGGCAATGGCAGGTGCTGTGGGGAAGCCTCTAGACTCTCTATAATCATCTTCAGCCAGGGGTCCTAAATATCCTTCCCAAGCCTCTTTCAAGCCGAGGAACGAGTCAGAAGTATTGTTCACAAAGGAGCTATATGAGTGGTTCTTATCCTGGGGGTCCATGGACCCCTGGTAGTCCACAAAATCTACTCAGGTTGTCCACAACTGTTTAATTAATTAATTAATCAAGTATATATACACAGGAAAACGTAAATCTAAAACTGAAAATTTTAAAACGTTCTGTAAATGTGAAGAAATTTGAAACTGGAAGATAAAAATTACATTATTATCCGCCGCTCGATTTATAGGAGCAGCTTAAGTTTAGCAAACAGCAGAATGACCTCAATTAAAGCACTAGTATGCACTGTCAAAACAAGAGGTGAAAAAAAGACAAAGCAATGAGCTAGAGCTTGTTATATCACTTTGGGGCATATTCACAAGGAGCTATCGCCGAATTAACGGCACTTTATCGCAGCCAAAGTCATGATAAATTTACCTCCCCATTCACAAGCTGGTGTCAACAGCCCACAGCACCAGTTTACCCGCGATAGCAGCCGCAAAAAACATCGCCACGGTGGACCCCCGCAAATATCGCTAATGAGATGCAGAGTAGGCGTTCCCGTGCCAAAAGCAGAGACAACAGGGGGCGTGGCTTAGCAGCCGTCGAGAATGGCCGCAGCCTGAACGAGCTCCTTCCTTCCCAGCGCTTATCCTGTGCTATCTTGGGCCATCCACCAAAAATTATACATTGAAGCGTGAGTGCTCCACCCCCGGACCCCCTGGGCGACTCTGGGGCTCCTGGTGAAGAGTGCTTCTGGATACAGAGCGTGGTAGTCCGTGTCCTCTGGCCGAGGTGGGGACTGCGCACTGTGGGCCCGGAGGCCGCTGGCGAGGTGCTCCCGGCGCAGACGGAGTAAAAACGGGGGGGCCCGAGGCGGCGAAAAAAACGGAATCGGCCTGACAAAGCGGACAGAGAAGGGAAAGCCCCGGCGCGGGCCATTCTGCCGGGGGCCCCGGCTCTGAGGCCTGAACAACGAGCCGCGCTGTGCGGGCATCGGCGGACTGGAGGTGAGGAGGCTTGGGGGCCCACGAGGGGGTACGGAGTCGCAGCCGATGCGTCGGAAGTCCCAACTAACTGAGCTGGCTGAACGTGGACGCTGAAACGGGTGGTGAAGGCACGTGGCAGGGTAATCTGACGTGGCCCAGTGGACGCGACAGGGGCAAATCGAGGTCCCGGCCTGAGGCCTGTGAGTGGAGGAGGCCTCGCCCGGGCCTCTGACTTTTACTGGAGGGGCGGTCCCCGGAAAGACCTACTGCCTGCTGGTGCCAGGAGGAGGAAAGAAGGCAGAAGCCTCCGTCCTAGAGAAGGGCTGCCCGACTGCCCTGCTGTACCTGCGATCCGGGGGGCACAAGGGTAGACGAAACCTGGGCGAGACACTGGCCCCTGAGCAAGTATTTTACACTGCGGCCGAGACTGGTTGGGCCTTTCAAAGACGACCGGGAACAAGGGCCCTGTGGAAGACACCTGACGTGGGGGCGGGGCAGGAGTGGCCACGAGTGAGAGACTCTGGAGGTGCAGACCTGGAGCAGATGCGGTACACGCTGAGGTACTAATTGCAAGGGGCGTCCTGGATGGAGGGAGAGTGACCCTAAAAGATTCCCTATATCTGAACCGGAGAGGTGCAGAAGACGCAAGCCCTTTCTGTGTGACCACGGGAGCGGCAAAGTGTGTATTGCGGGGCTGCTACTGAGGTGGGGAGAAGCCCCAATCTGCCTGAAGGAAGACGACCTATCCGAGCGCAGGTGTGGGGGCCGGGGGAGCGTTTTGTCACTCCACATATATAGAGGAGGAAAAGGGTTGGACGCCGTCACTCATACACTAGTGAATGTTGAGCTCAGGTGGCATGGACAGTGGTCGAGGACGACGCGTGCAAGTGGCAGTGGTCTGCTTGGAGTAACACATGTGTTGAGGGTCGAGGTAAAGCAGCGGTTGCGCCCGAAACATTCAGTGCGGGCTTGGTCCATCTCGCCACAGGGTTGCCCTTGCGGGGCCACCTGGTGCTCTCACCCGGTGGACGATCAGGAGGTGTGCAGCATGGCGACGGGGGGGAGAGGTCCCAAGGCCAGCACCCAAAAGCAGCTAGCGAAATTCGCATGGTCCAAAAATGATGAAAGAGGTGAATCGCCGCAAGCGGAGAAGGATGGAGGGGCAGCCGCCTCTACAAAAGACCCGGAGCCGACTCTCCACGATGTCATGACGGCAATAAATGGTGTGCGTGCGTCAGTAGACACGGTCACCGTGGAGGTTTCCCTAATCAGAGCCGACCTCAAAAAGATGGACGAGAAGGTCAAAGAGCTCAAGATAGTAACAAGTGCCCTGCAGACAGATACTTCGGAACTTCAAATGCAAATGCTTGAAATGCAGAAGAAGCAGGACAGAATGTCGCAACAGCTTGATGATTACGAAGGCCGGGCCCGACGCAATAACATTCGTATCCTAGGGGTTCCGGAGAAAATGGAGGGGCCGGCTGCTGACCTGTACGTGGAAGATCTCATAACGACACACCTTAAACCTAAGACCTTGTCCAGCTATTTCTCTATTGAACGAGCCCACAGGGTACCAGGGGGTAGACCGAGACCAGGCGCGCCCCCGAGGCCCCTTATTGCTCGGGTGTTCAACTTTCGAGATAGAGACACTATCCTGCAGACGGCACATTCGAATCCCCCCCTGAAGATAGATAACTATGAAGTGGCTTTCTTTCCTGATTTTACGGCCAAGGTTCAAGCTCAACGTCGCAGCTTTCAGGCGGTGAAGAAGGAACTGCGAGATCGGGAGGTGAAATATGCGATGCTCTTTCCTGCGCGGCTGAGAGTGGAATCCGAGGGCAAGTCGTGGTTCTTTGACTCACCAGAGGCAGTCTGGGAATGGATGGAAGGCTGGAGTACAGTGGGAAGCCACAGGAGAGATCGACCTGGGGTCCGTGGCCAGCACAGAGGGGTCCGCACGGAGGGGATGGACTCTGGCTCTGCAGAAACGGACAGTCAGCTGCAGAAGCAGGACTGATGAACTGGGGCTATGAGACTGGAGAGTCCTGGAGCGGCTGGAAGTGCAAGTAGGGGGGACTGGGGGAGGGGTGGAAATACCCATCATTATGTGACAGTGTAACTGAGTGGACCTAAAGTACAGATACAGGCTGATGGGCTTCATTGAAGTGATCTGAAAGGAATAAGATATCATTAAGTGTGGATGGCTAAGAGACAAGTCAATTGTGATGTGTACCTGCGGGAAGGGGGATCAGTTTACCCCGTGCATTTTTTGCATTTCGGGGGGGGAGAGAGGCACTCTGCCATGTTTGGGGGTGGGTAGTTTTAAATCCACGGGCAGGGGGGCAGGGAGGGGATGGGAGTTGAGGGGTCGGGATGGGGGGATGGGGGAGGGGGTGTTCCAGAGTCCTTTATTGTTTGGCCGCAATACAAAGTGGGTGTGTGATCCTCAGGCATGAGGTGGACACGCTGACACGTAAGCGCTTCTGTGACACGTCAACCTATCAATGTAATGTGTGGCCATGCAGCAACTTTCAGGCTAGCTTCGAAAATGGCGGACATAGGTGGGAAAGTGTTACTTTTATCGGTGGGATGAGTCAGGATTTATTTGTTATAATGCAGACCTGTCAGATAGTAGATGAAACCGTACTATATGATGGGGGTGATAGGGAATCAGTGCTCTCTGTCCTGTCCTGGAATGTCCGCGGATTGGGGGATAAAATAAAGAGAGGGACTGTCCAACAATATCTGAAGAGACAGTCCCCGGATCTTGTTCTACTGCAAGAAACCCACTTAGTGGGAAACAAAAGCAGGGCTCTTAACAGGTGGGGATACCGGCTCCTGGTGCATGCCGATTATACCACTGGCTCCAGGGGAACGTGTATTCTTATTAAAAAAGGCATACCCTTGATAGTGCACAAGACATGGACCGACCCGGGGGGACGGTTTGCTGTGGCCGAAGCCCAGTGGGAAGGAAGGGCCCTTAATATAGTTTCTGTTTATCTGCCACCGGCATTGGGTAGAGCTGCCTTAGCGGATCTGGGCAAAGTATTGACAAGACTCCTGACGGCACCTTGATAATGGGCGGAGACTACAATATGACAATGGATGATACGGTTGACAGATACCCGCAGAGACAGGGGGCCAGACCAAACGAACTTATGGCGGAGTTCACCGCGGCTATGGGCCTCTCAGATGTGGGGCGGGAGTTGCAAGCAGCGGATTCCAAATATTCGTACTTTTCAAGTGTGTATGGTAGTCTTTCCCGAATTGATTATTTTCTAACATATACGGCCTCTATAGGCAATTTTAGGCTTCCCGGACGCTACCCAGAGGTATCTCGGATCACTCCCCTGTTGGGGTAGAATTTACTTACGGGGATCGACAGCTGAGACATACTATAGTGATTAACCCGTGGCTGTTGAAAATACCTGATATCAAGGAAGAGCTCTGTGTGCAAACGGGAAATTTTTTCACCGAGAATCTGGGATCGGTGGACTCGGCCCAAACGATATGGGAAGCATATAAGGTGGTCCTAAAGGGGTATGCTCTCTCACTGAAAACGAAATATATTGCAAATAGGCGCAAGCTCCTAGTCCACTAAGAGGAGGAGCTTCGTGGACTTGAGGCGGAACATGCACGTACTCCCTCAGAAGATACACTACATAGTTTGATGCTGAAACAAGAGGAGTATAGACTTAAGGCGCGTGAACACATGATGGCTAAGCTTGGGGCCGCCCAACACAGGTTGTACGAGCTGGGAGATAGGGCAGGGAAGACATTAGCTTGGCTGGAAAGGAGAGAACAGGGGACGAGGTGGGTGCCCCGCCTAATATTGTCTAGTGGAGAGGTGCTTTGTCATCCCAAGGATATAGCGGAAGCATTTGCAGGCTACTTTGAAGGGGTATATTCTCCCTCCACTAGGTATACGGTAGAGGACTCGCGCCAGCTCTTGGAAGAAAGTGACATTCCGACTCTCTCGAAGCTGGACAGGGATGCGCTGGAGGAAGATCTGACAAACGGAGAAATCCAGAAAGCTATTGGCCAAATTAAGTCGGGGAAGGCGATGGGGCCAAATGGCACCCCCGTTGAGTTCCTTAAGGTTATGGCCTCTCAGGTTGTCCCACATCTGCGGGCAATGTATGAGGAAAGTTGTGAGAAGGGTGTCTTGCCAGTAGACCAGCGTCTGGCTAGTATAGTTGTTATTCATAAAACAGGAAAGCCTGTGGAAGATTGTAGCTCGTACAGGCCCATCTCGCTGATAAATGTAGAGGCGAAGATCTTAGCCAAAGTACTTGCCACACGCCTAGGAACTGTAATTTCCTCCTTAGTGCACCCAGATCAATCTGGCTTCATGCCCAGGAGAAATACGGCTCTTAATATACGCCGATTGCACAATGTGATGGCCCGACGGGAATTTTTGAGAGAAGATGCTGCTATATTGTCCTTGGATGCCTCAATGTCATTCGATTCGATTGAGTGGCCATACCTCTTCGAAGTGCTGGTGAGGGTTGGGTTGGGCCCTAAATTTATAAGCTGGGTGAAGCTGCTATATACCGACATCCAGGGGCAGGTGAGAGTCAACAACTACACGTCACATACGTTTACGCTACGAAGGGGCACCAGACAGGGATGTCCACTGTCCCCGGTGCTGTTCTCCCTGATGTTGGAGCCCCTCGCGGCATGGATCCGCCGGGATGTGAGGGTGCGAGGTCTTAGATGGTCGTTGGAGTGTGAGGACAGAATATCCCTATATGCGGACGACATCTTGCTTTACCTGGCCTCCCCATACGAGTCTATACACACTGTTCTGAATATCTTCACAAACTTTGGGAAATACTCAGGATATGCAATAAACTGGAATAAATCTGTATTGTTTGTTTTACATGGGAAAACTCCCCGTCTCCCAAGAGACTGTGTGTTAGTGGTAGCGGAAGAGGGCTTTAAGTATCTAGGAGTCTTTATCACGTCTGACCCAGCTCTCTTTTACAGCCGCAACCTGGAGCCCCCGTTAGCCAGACTGAGAACGGATGTTAAGCATTGGCGGTCGCTGCCTCTGTCTTTGGTGGGCCGCGCTGCTCTTTTCAAAATGCTGGCGCTCCCGCGATTCTTGTATATTCTCCAGAACTGCCCACACCGAATTCCAGACGCGTATTTCGTAGCGGTTGAAGGGGAGGTACGCACTCTGTTATGGGATGGCAAGGCCCCTAGAATTTAGTTTCAAAAGCTAATGAAGGGGTGGTATGATGGGGGTATAGCGCTGCCTGACATCAGGCTGTATTACTGGGCAATTGGTGGTCGTAAACTCTTGGATGTATGCCCCGCCAACGGATCCGGCCTTTGCCTTAGACAGGTACCAGATGGATCGTTCGGGCTATTTGGGTGCCCTATATTCCCGCACACAGAAACAAAGCTATATTGGCCCAACACTGCACACGGTGCAAATCTGGCGTTTGGTGACTTTGCGGCTGGGATGGGCGGGCGTCCTCACTCAGGCAACGCCACTATGGTATGCGCAGAAATTAGGCATGCTGTGCTATCAACCAGGATTTGACAGATGGGATGTCATTGGTATTTCGACAGTGAAAGATCTGGTTAAAAAGGGCGCAATACTCAAATTTGAGGAGCTCCAGAAGAGCTATCAGTTGGCGCCGGGAGAGGTTTTCAGATATCTGCAAATCAGGCATGCCCTGCGGGCGGCCTTCCCGAGCTGCGAAAATATACCGGACTCCTCGCCTCTGGAGGATCGCCTGCTGGATGGGCCACTGCAGCCTAAGGCGATATCTTTGACTTATAAAAAACTTAGTAATAATTTGCCAGATGCCTTCGGCAAGCTTAAGGAGCAATGGGAGGAAGACCTGGGACCGATCGATGAGGAGGATTGGCGACAGGCTCTTATGTCACCTAGAGAGGCGGCCATAGTGCTTAGATTTAGACTAATACAGCTCAGGATTCTGCATCGCTCCTATATGACGGGGATAACGCTGGCCAAGATAGGGTCTAGGCCGGATAACCAGTGTTTGAAGGGATGTAGGCAGCCAGCGACTTTCTATCATATACTGTGGGAATGCCCGCTGGTGCGCGATCTCTGGGAGATGGCCACGAAGCATATGCAATCTGCATTCGGGAAGAAAATGCACCTGACACCCAGATTGGGTTTGCTCAATATATGGGAGGACACGGACCTGACTGACATAGAACAACAACTGGCGACGCTGGGATACACACTAGTAAAAAGGGAACTGGCGAAGGGATGGGGTGGAGTGGCACCGCCTGCGGTGTCGGTGTGGCTAAAAGAGCTTGACAGGTGCATGATAGCGGAGAAAGCGGTCTTCATAGCTAGAGGATGCCCAAAGAAGTGGGATAAGAAATGGATGAAATGGAATAAGCACAGAGGAGAGATCTGTGAATCACCCATGGTGGAATTGGACATGCGGAGAAATACGGACAGAGATGTAACTGTTTAAAGTATCTGTTGCCTCACCCTATGTAGCAGGTATGGAGATGTTTCCCAACGAAATAGCAAGTCCATAGGCCTCTCATACCCTGAGTGCAGGGGTAGAATTGTCTGCACACACATCATTTGGCCTGTATTGCAAGTTGCAGGATAAAGTTTTCCTTACGTGACTCTGGTGGGAGGGGGGTAGGGTGATGGGCAAGTTAAAGTTATGATGTTATGTGTTTTGTTGTTTTTTTAACAAGACTGACCTATTTACATCCCAGTACACTACTGTATGTATCAATACAAATGTTTAGGATGTGCTAGTATCTCTTGACAGGACGGTAGTATATCCTTGAGGAGCTGCCTCTCATATATATTTGCCAACGAAATGTAATGCTGGCCTAAAGTATAGTGCTATGTTTGCACGGATATAAATAAATAAAAACATATTAAAAAAAAAAGCCGAGACAACAGCACACCTCAACATTCTCAACGACCAGCCACATCGGCAATAAAAACACAAAACAGGCGATAAGGCGCGTTAGCACCAGGAAATCTACACCTGCTCTGACCTGGTGTAAAGTCGGACGGCAGCCTGCAAACCAAAAGGGAGCACAGCCCAGGGCTACATCGGAAGGGCAACAGATGCCATGGAGCCACCCATCATGCGGCCCGGACACCCAGGAGGGCCACAACACCCACCGCCACCACCCCCAGGACCACCCCTCCCTGGCACCCCCCGACCAAAGACATGCCACATCAGCCACACCTAAACATGTACAAAATATTCTGCTTGATGTCCCACAATCACAACTGGTGACATGCATGTGTCGTCACAGAAATGAGCGGCACACATTCACTTTCGAAGCAACAAATGAAACTTTATTAAAATGAACACCGAAATGAAATGAAGACACATGGCCGCTCCCCTCCGGACAATACGTAGGTCACAGCCTGTAAGACAAAAAACATGATGAGAAGGACAGAGAGAGAGCTAAGGAGAGAGAGAGGAAGAGAGGAAGAGAGAGAGAGAGAGAGAAGAGGAGAGAGAGAGGAAGAGAGGGAGAGAGAGAGAGAGTGCCGCCCCTGCGCACCCAGGCCACACTGCTCACCTGCTGCCACCGGTGTGTCTCCAACCACGTGCCGGTGTGTATAGCAGGACACCAGGTCACACATCTGAGTCAGAGCCGTCAGCTGAAACAGAGCCCAGATACATGACTGGCACAGTACACACACTTGCACAAGACAACATCGCCTGCCCGCCCATGCACACCCAGGCAGAGGCACCCCAACCCCTCCCGCCGCCCATCGGAGCATGCCCGCCCATGCACACCCAGGCCTCAATGCTCACCTTCCGCCACCGGCGCGTAGACAGGAGGTCCCACCACGTGCCGCTGCAAGCCACAAGCCCGGGGCCCGCGGACATGGCACCCTCCACATCATGCAGCCCCGCTCCGCAGGCCACCAGGTCTCACGTTTGGTGCTGGGTCTTGATTACTCCATGGCAGAGGACATACCAGTGCACCCGGCACCATCACAGGCTGCACACTCGCTCAGCCCAATGGGTGCCACGAACTCTGGGATCCCGGAAGTGATGCCACGTGGCGGTAGGCCTACGCTGCCCGCTGGCTCTGGCCTACATTGCGGTCCAAAGCAATACCAAAGGGGATGATGGACGGAGCGTTAGAGCAAATCAAACACTCACCCCCAGTCAACTGATCTGGGTTTAATCCATCATCATTCTTTAGCTCACTCCACCACCCCAGTTCAGACATGGCCATATGCAAATCAGTCTGACCCTGTGCCTCATGGGAACAGTCCAGCCCGAACTGCCAAGCCATGTCTTCCCTGGACCGGAAACAAGCATCCTGGGACCGGTTTCGGGTTCAAAACCCTCATCAGCCAGGCTATCTTGAATCCAGTGGCAAAGTGAGCAAGGGACCCACGTCTGGGCATACCCTGCCAACTTAGGGCGAACAAAGCAATACCAAAGGGGATGATGGACGGAGCGTTAGAGCAAATCAAACACTCACCCCCAGTCAACTGATCTGGGTTTAATCCATCATCATTCTTTAGCTCACTCCACCACCCCAGTTCAGACATGGCCATATGCAAATCAGTCTGACCCTGTGCCTCATGGGAACAGTCCAGCCCGAACTGCCAAGCCATGTCTTCCCTGGACCGGAAACAAGCATCCTGGGACCGGTTTCGGGTTCAAAACCCTCATCAGCCAGGCTATCTTGAATCCAGTGGCAAAGTGAGCAAGGGACCCACGTCTGGGCATACCCTGCCAACTTAGGGCGAACAAAGCAATACCAAAGGGGATGATGGACGGAGCGTTAGAGCAAATCAAACACTCACCCCCAGTCAACTGATCTGGGTTTAATCCATCATCATTCTTTAGCTCACTCCACCACCCCAGTTCAGACATGGCCATATGCAAATCAGTCTGACCCTGTGCCTCATGGGAACAGTCCAGCCCGAACTGCCAAGCCATGTCTTCCCTGGACCGGAAACAAGCATCCTGGGACCGGTTTCGGGTTCAAAACCCTCATCAGCCAGGCTATCTTGAATCCAGTGGCAAAGTGAGCAAGGGACCCACGTCTGGGCATACCCTGCCAACTTAGGGCGAACAAAGCAATACCAAAGGGGATGATGGACGGAGCGTTAGAGCAAATCAAACACTCACCCCCAGTCAACTGATCTGGGTTTAATCCATCATCATTCTTTAGCTCACTCCACCACCCCAGTTCAGACATGGCCATATGCAAATCAGTCTGACCCTGTGCCTCATGGGAACAGTCCAGCCCGAACTGCCAAGCCATGTCTTCCCTGGACCGGAAACAAGCATCCTGGGACCGGTTTCGGGTTCAAAACCCTCATCAGCCAGGCTATCTTGAATCCAGTGGCAAAGTGAGCAAGGGACCCACGTCTGGGCATACCCTGCCAACTTAGGGCGAACAAAGCAATACCAAAGGGGATGATGGACGGAGCGTTAGAGCAAATCAAACACTCACCCCCAGTCAACTGATCTGGGTTTAATCCATCATCATTCTTTAGCTCACTCCACCACCCCAGTTCAGACATGGCCATATGCAAATCAGTCTGACCCTGTGCCTCATGGGAACAGTCCAGCCCGAACTGCCAAGCCATGTCTTCCCTGGACCGGAAACAAGCATCCTGGGACCGGTTTCGGGTTCAAAACCCTCATCAGCCAGGCTATCTTGAATCCAGTGGCAAAGTGAGCAAGGGACCCACGTCTGGGCATACCCTGCCAACTTAGGGCGAACAAAGCAATACCAAAGGGGATGATGGACGGAGCGTTAGAGCAAATCAAACACTCACCCCCAGTCAACTGATCTGGGTTTAATCCATCATCATTCTTTAGCTCACTCCACCACCCCAGTTCAGACATGGCCATATGCAAATCAGTCTGACCCTGTGCCTCATGGGAACAGTCCAGCCCGAACTGCCAAGCCATGTCTTCCCTGGACCGGAAACAAGCATCCTGGGACCGGTTTCGGGTTCAAAACCCTCATCAGCCAGGCTATCTTGAATCCAGTGGCAAAGTGAGCAAGGGACCCACGTCTGGGCATACCCTGCCAACTTAGGGCGAACAAAGCAATACCAAAGGGGATGATGGACGGAGCGTTAGAGCAAATCAAACACTCACCCCCAGTCAACTGATCTGGGTTTAATCCATCATCATTCTTTAGCTCACTCCACCACCCCAGTTCAGACATGGCCATATGCAAATCAGTCTGACCCTGTGCCTCATGGGAACAGTCCAGCCCGAACTGCCAAGCCATGTCTTCCCTGGACCGGAAACAAGCATCCTGGGACCGGTTTCGGGTTCAAAACCCTCATCAGCCAGGCTATCTTGAATCCAGTGGCAAAGTGAGCAAGGGACCCACGTCTGGGCATACCCTGCCAACTTAGGGCGAACAAAGCAATACCAAAGGGGATGATGGACGGAGCGTTAGAGCAAATCAAACACTCACCCCCAGTCAACTGATCTGGGTTTAATCCATCATCATTCTTTAGCTCACTCCACCACCCCAGTTCAGACATGGCCATATGCAAATCAGTCTGACCCTGTGCCTCATGGGAACAGTCCAGCCCGAACTGCCAAGCCATGTCTTCCCTGGACCGGAAACAAGCATCCTGGGACCGGTTTCGGGTTCAAAACCCTCATCAGCCAGGCTATCTTGAATCCAGTGGCAAAGTGAGCAAGGGACCCACGTCTGGGCATACCCTGCCAACTTAGGGCGAACAAAGCAATACCAAAGGGGATGATGGACGGAGCGTTAGAGCAAATCAAACACTCACCCCCAGTCAACTGATCTGGGTTTAATCCATCATCATTCTTTAGCTCACTCCACCACCCCAGTTCAGACATGGCCATATGCAAATCAGTCTGACCCTGTGCCTCATGGGAACAGTCCAGCCCGAACTGCCAAGCCATGTCTTCCCTGGACCGGAAACAAGCATCCTGGGACCGGTTTCGGGTTCAAAACCCTCATCAGCCAGGCTATCTTGAATCCAGTGGCAAAGTGAGCAAGGGACCCACGTCTGGGCATACCCTGCCAACTTAGGGCGAACAAAGCAATACCAAAGGGGATGATGGACGGAGCGTTAGAGCAAATCAAACACTCACCCCCAGTCAACTGATCTGGGTTTAATCCATCATCATTCTTTAGCTCACTCCACCACCCCAGTTCAGACATGGCCATATGCAAATCAGTCTGACCCTGTGCCTCATGGGAACAGTCCAGCCCGAACTGCCAAGCCATGTCTTCCCTGGACCGGAAACAAGCATCCTGGGACCGGTTTCGGGTTCAAAACCCTCATCAGCCAGGCTATCTTGAATCCAGTGGCAAAGTGAGCAAGGGACCCACGTCTGGGCATACCCTGCCAACTTAGGGCGAACAAAGCAATACCAAAGGGGATGATGGACGGAGCGTTAGAGCAAATCAAACACTCACCCCCAGTCAACTGATCTGGGTTTAATCCATCATCATTCTTTAGCTCACTCCACCACCCCAGTTCAGACATGGCCATATGCAAATCAGTCTGACCCTGTGCCTCATGGGAACAGTCCAGCCCGAACTGCCAAGCCATGTCTTCCCTGGACCGGAAACAAGCATCCTGGGACCGGTTTCGGGTTCAAAACCCTCATCAGCCAGGCTATCTTGAATCCAGTGGCAAAGTGAGCAAGGGACCCACGTCTGGGCATACCCTGCCAACTTAGGGCGAACAAAGCAATACCAAAGGGGATGATGGACGGAGCGTTAGAGCAAATCAAACACTCACCCCCAGTCAACTGATCTGGGTTTAATCCATCATCATTCTTTAGCTCACTCCACCACCCCAGTTCAGACATGGCCATATGCAAATCAGTCTGACCCTGTGCCTCATGGGAACAGTCCAGCCCGAACTGCCAAGCCATGTCTTCCCTGGACCGGAAACAAGCATCCTGGGACCGGTTTCGGGTTCAAAACCCTCATCAGCCAGGCTATCTTGAATCCAGTGGCAAAGTGAGCAAGGGACCCACGTCTGGGCATACCCTGCCAACTTAGGGCGAACAAAGCAATACCAAAGGGGATGATGGACGGAGCGTTAGAGCAAATCAAACACTCACCCCCAGTCAACTGATCTGGGTTTAATCCATCATCATTCTTTAGCTCACTCCACCACCCCAGTTCAGACATGGCCATATGCAAATCAGTCTGACCCTGTGCCTCATGGGAACAGTCCAGCCCGAACTGCCAAGCCATGTCTTCCCTGGACCGGAAACAAGCATCCTGGGACCGGTTTCGGGTTCAAAACCCTCATCAGCCAGGCTATCTTGAATCCAGTGGCAAAGTGAGCAAGGGACCCACGTCTGGGCATACCCTGCCAACTTAGGGCGAACAAAGCAATACCAAAGGGGATGATGGACGGAGCGTTAGAGCAAATCAAACACTCACCCCCAGTCAACTGATCTGGGTTTAATCCATCATCATTCTTTAGCTCACTCCACCACCCCAGTTCAGACATGGCCATATGCAAATCAGTCTGACCCTGTGCCTCATGGGAACAGTCCAGCCCGAACTGCCAAGCCATGTCTTCCCTGGACCGGAAACAAGCATCCTGGGACCGGTTTCGGGTTCAAAACCCTCATCAGCCAGGCTATCTTGAATCCAGTGGCAAAGTGAGCAAGGGACCCACGTCTGGGCATACCCTGCCAACTTAGGGCGAACAAAGCAATACCAAAGGGGATGATGGACGGAGCGTTAGAGCAAATCAAACACTCACCCCCAGTCAACTGATCTGGGTTTAATCCATCATCATTCTTTAGCTCACTCCACCACCCCAGTTCAGACATGGCCATATGCAAATCAGTCTGACCCTGTGCCTCATGGGAACAGTCCAGCCCGAACTGCCAAGCCATGTCTTCCCTGGACCGGAAACAAGCATCCTGGGACCGGTTTCGGGTTCAAAACCCTCATCAGCCAGGCTATCTTGAATCCAGTGGCAAAGTGAGCAAGGGACCCACGTCTGGGCATACCCTGCCAACTTAGGGCGAACAAAGCAATACCAAAGGGGATGATGGACGGAGCGTTAGAGCAAATCAAACACTCACCCCCAGTCAACTGATCTGGGTTTAATCCATCATCATTCTTTAGCTCACTCCACCACCCCAGTTCAGACATGGCCATATGCAAATCAGTCTGACCCTGTGCCTCATGGGAACAGTCCAGCCCGAACTGCCAAGCCATGTCTTCCCTGGACCGGAAACAAGCATCCTGGGACCGGTTTCGGGTTCAAAACCCTCATCAGCCAGGCTATCTTGAATCCAGTGGCAAAGTGAGCAAGGGACCCACGTCTGGGCATACCCTGCCAACTTAGGGCGAACAAAGCAATACCAAAGGGGATGATGGACGGAGCGTTAGAGCAAATCAAACACTCACCCCCAGTCAACTGATCTGGGTTTAATCCATCATCATTCTTTAGCTCACTCCACCACCCCAGTTCAGACATGGCCATATGCAAATCAGTCTGACCCTGTGCCTCATGGGAACAGTCCAGCCCGAACTGCCAAGCCATGTCTTCCCTGGACCGGAAACAAGCATCCTGGGACCGGTTTCGGGTTCAAAACCCTCATCAGCCAGGCTATCTTGAATCCAGTGGCAAAGTGAGCAAGGGACCCACGTCTGGGCATACCCTGCCAACTTAGGGCGAACAAAGCAATACCAAAGGGGATGATGGACGGAGCGTTAGAGCAAATCAAACACTCACCCCCAGTCAACTGATCTGGGTTTAATCCATCATCATTCTTTAGCTCACTCCACCACCCCAGTTCAGACATGGCCATATGCAAATCAGTCTGACCCTGTGCCTCATGGGAACAGTCCAGCCCGAACTGCCAAGCCATGTCTTCCCTGGACCGGAAACAAGCATCCTGGGACCGGTTTCGGGTTCAAAACCCTCATCAGCCAGGCTATCTTGAATCCAGTGGCAAAGTGAGCAAGGGACCCACGTCTGGGCATACCCTGCCAACTTAGGGCGAACAAAGCAATACCAAAGGGGATGATGGACGGAGCGTTAGAGCAAATCAAACACTCACCCCCAGTCAACTGATCTGGGTTTAATCCATCATCATTCTTTAGCTCACTCCACCACCCCAGTTCAGACATGGCCATATGCAAATCAGTCTGACCCTGTGCCTCATGGGAACAGTCCAGCCCGAACTGCCAAGCCATGTCTTCCCTGGACCGGAAACAAGCATCCTGGGACCGGTTTCGGGTTCAAAACCCTCATCAGCCAGGCTATCTTGAATCCAGTGGCAAAGTGAGCAAGGGACCCACGTCTGGGCATACCCTGCCAACTTAGGGCGAACAAAGCAATACCAAAGGGGATGATGGACGGAGCGTTAGAGCAAATCAAACACTCACCCCCAGTCAACTGATCTGGGTTTAATCCATCATCATTCTTTAGCTCACTCCACCACCCCAGTTCAGACATGGCCATATGCAAATCAGTCTGACCCTGTGCCTCATGGGAACAGTCCAGCCCGAACTGCCAAGCCATGTCTTCCCTGGACCGGAAACAAGCATCCTGGGACCGGTTTCGGGTTCAAAACCCTCATCAGCCAGGCTATCTTGAATCCAGTGGCAAAGTGAGCAAGGGACCCACGTCTGGGCATACCCTGCCAACTTAGGGCGAACAAAGCAATACCAAAGGGGATGATGGACGGAGCGTTAGAGCAAATCAAACACTCACCCCCAGTCAACTGATCTGGGTTTAATCCATCATCATTCTTTAGCTCACTCCACCACCCCAGTTCAGACATGGCCATATGCAAATCAGTCTGACCCTGTGCCTCATGGGAACAGTCCAGCCCGAACTGCCAAGCCATGTCTTCCCTGGACCGGAAACAAGCATCCTGGGACCGGTTTCGGGTTCAAAACCCTCATCAGCCAGGCTATCTTGAATCCAGTGGCAAAGTGAGCAAGGGACCCACGTCTGGGCATACCCTGCCAACTTAGGGCGAACAAAGCAATACCAAAGGGGATGATGGACGGAGCGTTAGAGCAAATCAAACACTCACCCCCAGTCAACTGATCTGGGTTTAATCCATCATCATTCTTTAGCTCACTCCACCACCCCAGTTCAGACATGGCCATATGCAAATCAGTCTGACCCTGTGCCTCATGGGAACAGTCCAGCCCGAACTGCCAAGCCATGTCTTCCCTGGACCGGAAACAAGCATCCTGGGACCGGTTTCGGGTTCAAAACCCTCATCAGCCAGGCTATCTTGAATCCAGTGGCAAAGTGAGCAAGGGACCCACGTCTGGGCATACCCTGCCAACTTAGGGCGAACAAAGCAATACCAAAGGGGATGATGGACGGAGCGTTAGAGCAAATCAAACACTCACCCCCAGTCAACTGATCTGGGTTTAATCCATCATCATTCTTTAGCTCACTCCACCACCCCAGTTCAGACATGGCCATATGCAAATCAGTCTGACCCTGTGCCTCATGGGAACAGTCCAGCCCGAACTGCCAAGCCATGTCTTCCCTGGACCGGAAACAAGCATCCTGGGACCGGTTTCGGGTTCAAAACCCTCATCAGCCAGGCTATCTTGAATCCAGTGGCAAAGTGAGCAAGGGACCCACGTCTGGGCATACCCTGCCAACTTAGGGCGAACAAAGCAATACCAAAGGGGATGATGGACGGAGCGTTAGAGCAAATCAAACACTCACCCCCAGTCAACTGATCTGGGTTTAATCCATCATCATTCTTTAGCTCACTCCACCACCCCAGTTCAGACATGGCCATATGCAAATCAGTCTGACCCTGTGCCTCATGGGAACAGTCCAGCCCGAACTGCCAAGCCATGTCTTCCCTGGACCGGAAACAAGCATCCTGGGACCGGTTTCGGGTTCAAAACCCTCATCAGCCAGGCTATCTTGAATCCAGTGGCAAAGTGAGCAAGGGACCCACGTCTGGGCATACCCTGCCAACTTAGGGCGAACAAAGCAATACCAAAGGGGATGATGGACGGAGCGTTAGAGCAAATCAAACACTCACCCCCAGTCAACTGATCTGGGTTTAATCCATCATCATTCTTTAGCTCACTCCACCACCCCAGTTCAGACATGGCCATATGCAAATCAGTCTGACCCTGTGCCTCATGGGAACAGTCCAGCCCGAACTGCCAAGCCATGTCTTCCCTGGACCGGAAACAAGCATCCTGGGACCGGTTTCGGGTTCAAAACCCTCATCAGCCAGGCTATCTTGAATCCAGTGGCAAAGTGAGCAAGGGACCCACGTCTGGGCATACCCTGCCAACTTAGGGCGAACAAAGCAATACCAAAGGGGATGATGGACGGAGCGTTAGAGCAAATCAAACACTCACCCCCAGTCAACTGATCTGGGTTTAATCCATCATCATTCTTTAGCTCACTCCACCACCCCAGTTCAGACATGGCCATATGCAAATCAGTCTGACCCTGTGCCTCATGGGAACAGTCCAGCCCGAACTGCCAAGCCATGTCTTCCCTGGACCGGAAACAAGCATCCTGGGACCGGTTTCGGGTTCAAAACCCTCATCAGCCAGGCTATCTTGAATCCAGTGGCAAAGTGAGCAAGGGACCCACGTCTGGGCATACCCTGCCAACTTAGGGCGAACAAAGCAATACCAAAGGGGATGATGGACGGAGCGTTAGAGCAAATCAAACACTCACCCCCAGTCAACTGATCTGGGTTTAATCCATCATCATTCTTTAGCTCACTCCACCACCCCAGTTCAGACATGGCCATATGCAAATCAGTCTGACCCTGTGCCTCATGGGAACAGTCCAGCCCGAACTGCCAAGCCATGTCTTCCCTGGACCGGAAACAAGCATCCTGGGACCGGTTTCGGGTTCAAAACCCTCATCAGCCAGGCTATCTTGAATCCAGTGGCAAAGTGAGCAAGGGACCCACGTCTGGGCATACCCTGCCAACTTAGGGCGAACAAAGCAATACCAAAGGGGATGATGGACGGAGCGTTAGAGCAAATCAAACACTCACCCCCAGTCAACTGATCTGGGTTTAATCCATCATCATTCTTTAGCTCACTCCACCACCCCAGTTCAGACATGGCCATATGCAAATCAGTCTGACCCTGTGCCTCATGGGAACAGTCCAGCCCGAACTGCCAAGCCATGTCTTCCCTGGACCGGAAACAAGCATCCTGGGACCGGTTTCGGGTTCAAAACCCTCATCAGCCAGGCTATCTTGAATCCAGTGGCAAAGTGAGCAAGGGACCCACGTCTGGGCATACCCTGCCAACTTAGGGCGAACAAAGCAATACCAAAGGGGATGATGGACGGAGCGTTAGAGCAAATCAAACACTCACCCCCAGTCAACTGATCTGGGTTTAATCCATCATCATTCTTTAGCTCACTCCACCACCCCAGTTCAGACATGGCCATATGCAAATCAGTCTGACCCTGTGCCTCATGGGAACAGTCCAGCCCGAACTGCCAAGCCATGTCTTCCCTGGACCGGAAACAAGCATCCTGGGACCGGTTTCGGGTTCAAAACCCTCATCAGCCAGGCTATCTTGAATCCAGTGGCAAAGTGAGCAAGGGACCCACGTCTGGGCATACCCTGCCAACTTAGGGCGAACAAAGCAATACCAAAGGGGATGATGGACGGAGCGTTAGAGCAAATCAAACACTCACCCCCAGTCAACTGATCTGGGTTTAATCCATCATCATTCTTTAGCTCACTCCACCACCCCAGTTCAGACATGGCCATATGCAAATCAGTCTGACCCTGTGCCTCATGGGAACAGTCCAGCCCGAACTGCCAAGCCATGTCTTCCCTGGACCGGAAACAAGCATCCTGGGACCGGTTTCGGGTTCAAAACCCTCATCAGCCAGGCTATCTTGAATCCAGTGGCAAAGTGAGCAAGGGACCCACGTCTGGGCATACCCTGCCAACTTAGGGCGAACAAAGCAATACCAAAGGGGATGATGGACGGAGCGTTAGAGCAAATCAAACACTCACCCCCAGTCAACTGATCTGGGTTTAATCCATCATCATTCTTTAGCTCACTCCACCACCCCAGTTCAGACATGGCCATATGCAAATCAGTCTGACCCTGTGCCTCATGGGAACAGTCCAGCCCGAACTGCCAAGCCATGTCTTCCCTGGACCGGAAACAAGCATCCTGGGACCGGTTTCGGGTTCAAAACCCTCATCAGCCAGGCTATCTTGAATCCAGTGGCAAAGTGAGCAAGGGACCCACGTCTGGGCATACCCTGCCAACTTAGGGCGAACAAAGCAATACCAAAGGGGATGATGGACGGAGCGTTAGAGCAAATCAAACACTCACCCCCAGTCAACTGATCTGGGTTTAATCCATCATCATTCTTTAGCTCACTCCACCACCCCAGTTCAGACATGGCCATATGCAAATCAGTCTGACCCTGTGCCTCATGGGAACAGTCCAGCCCGAACTGCCAAGCCATGTCTTCCCTGGACCGGAAACAAGCATCCTGGGACCGGTTTCGGGTTCAAAACCCTCATCAGCCAGGCTATCTTGAATCCAGTGGCAAAGTGAGCAAGGGACCCACGTCTGGGCATACCCTGCCAACTTAGGGCGAACAAAGCAATACCAAAGGGGATGATGGACGGAGCGTTAGAGCAAATCAAACACTCACCCCCAGTCAACTGATCTGGGTTTAATCCATCATCATTCTTTAGCTCACTCCACCACCCCAGTTCAGACATGGCCATATGCAAATCAGTCTGACCCTGTGCCTCATGGGAACAGTCCAGCCCGAACTGCCAAGCCATGTCTTCCCTGGACCGGAAACAAGCATCCTGGGACCGGTTTCGGGTTCAAAACCCTCATCAGCCAGGCTATCTTGAATCCAGTGGCAAAGTGAGCAAGGGACCCACGTCTGGGCATACCCTGCCAACTTAGGGCGAACAAAGCAATACCAAAGGGGATGATGGACGGAGCGTTAGAGCAAATCAAACACTCACCCCCAGTCAACTGATCTGGGTTTAATCCATCATCATTCTTTAGCTCACTCCACCACCCCAGTTCAGACATGGCCATATGCAAATCAGTCTGACCCTGTGCCTCATGGGAACAGTCCAGCCCGAACTGCCAAGCCATGTCTTCCCTGGACCGGAAACAAGCATCCTGGGACCGGTTTCGGGTTCAAAACCCTCATCAGCCAGGCTATCTTGAATCCAGTGGCAAAGTGAGCAAGGGACCCACGTCTGGGCATACCCTGCCAACTTAGGGCGAACAAAGCAATACCAAAGGGGATGATGGACGGAGCGTTAGAGCAAATCAAACACTCACCCCCAGTCAACTGATCTGGGTTTAATCCATCATCATTCTTTAGCTCACTCCACCACCCCAGTTCAGACATGGCCATATGCAAATCAGTCTGACCCTGTGCCTCATGGGAACAGTCCAGCCCGAACTGCCAAGCCATGTCTTCCCTGGACCGGAAACAAGCATCCTGGGACCGGTTTCGGGTTCAAAACCCTCATCAGCCAGGCTATCTTGAATCCAGTGGCAAAGTGAGCAAGGGACCCACGTCTGGGCATACCCTGCCAACTTAGGGCGAACAAAGCAATACCAAAGGGGATGATGGACGGAGCGTTAGAGCAAATCAAACACTCACCCCCAGTCAACTGATCTGGGTTTAATCCATCATCATTCTTTAGCTCACTCCACCACCCCAGTTCAGACATGGCCATATGCAAATCAGTCTGACCCTGTGCCTCATGGGAACAGTCCAGCCCGAACTGCCAAGCCATGTCTTCCCTGGACCGGAAACAAGCATCCTGGGACCGGTTTCGGGTTCAAAACCCTCATCAGCCAGGCTATCTTGAATCCAGTGGCAAAGTGAGCAAGGGACCCACGTCTGGGCATACCCTGCCAACTTAGGGCGAACAAAGCAATACCAAAGGGGATGATGGACGGAGCGTTAGAGCAAATCAAACACTCACCCCCAGTCAACTGATCTGGGTTTAATCCATCATCATTCTTTAGCTCACTCCACCACCCCAGTTCAGACATGGCCATATGCAAATCAGTCTGACCCTGTGCCTCATGGGAACAGTCCAGCCCGAACTGCCAAGCCATGTCTTCCCTGGACCGGAAACAAGCATCCTGGGACCGGTTTCGGGTTCAAAACCCTCATCAGCCAGGCTATCTTGAATCCAGTGGCAAAGTGAGCAAGGGACCCACGTCTGGGCATACCCTGCCAACTTAGGGCGAACAAAGCAATACCAAAGGGGATGATGGACGGAGCGTTAGAGCAAATCAAACACTCACCCCCAGTCAACTGATCTGGGTTTAATCCATCATCATTCTTTAGCTCACTCCACCACCCCAGTTCAGACATGGCCATATGCAAATCAGTCTGACCCTGTGCCTCATGGGAACAGTCCAGCCCGAACTGCCAAGCCATGTCTTCCCTGGACCGGAAACAAGCATCCTGGGACCGGTTTCGGGTTCAAAACCCTCATCAGCCAGGCTATCTTGAATCCAGTGGCAAAGTGAGCAAGGGACCCACGTCTGGGCATACCCTGCCAACTTAGGGCGAACAAAGCAATACCAAAGGGGATGATGGACGGAGCGTTAGAGCAAATCAAACACTCACCCCCAGTCAACTGATCTGGGTTTAATCCATCATCATTCTTTAGCTCACTCCACCACCCCAGTTCAGACATGGCCATATGCAAATCAGTCTGACCCTGTGCCTCATGGGAACAGTCCAGCCCGAACTGCCAAGCCATGTCTTCCCTGGACCGGAAACAAGCATCCTGGGACCGGTTTCGGGTTCAAAACCCTCATCAGCCAGGCTATCTTGAATCCAGTGGCAAAGTGAGCAAGGGACCCACGTCTGGGCATACCCTGCCAACTTAGGGCGAACAAAGCAATACCAAAGGGGATGATGGACGGAGCGTTAGAGCAAATCAAACACTCACCCCCAGTCAACTGATCTGGGTTTAATCCATCATCATTCTTTAGCTCACTCCACCACCCCAGTTCAGACATGGCCATATGCAAATCAGTCTGACCCTGTGCCTCATGGGAACAGTCCAGCCCGAACTGCCAAGCCATGTCTTCCCTGGACCGGAAACAAGCATCCTGGGACCGGTTTCGGGTTCAAAACCCTCATCAGCCAGGCTATCTTGAATCCAGTGGCAAAGTGAGCAAGGGACCCACGTCTGGGCATACCCTGCCAACTTAGGGCGAACAAAGCAATACCAAAGGGGATGATGGACGGAGCGTTAGAGCAAATCAAACACTCACCCCCAGTCAACTGATCTGGGTTTAATCCATCATCATTCTTTAGCTCACTCCACCACCCCAGTTCAGACATGGCCATATGCAAATCAGTCTGACCCTGTGCCTCATGGGAACAGTCCAGCCCGAACTGCCAAGCCATGTCTTCCCTGGACCGGAAACAAGCATCCTGGGACCGGTTTCGGGTTCAAAACCCTCATCAGCCAGGCTATCTTGAATCCAGTGGCAAAGTGAGCAAGGGACCCACGTCTGGGCATACCCTGCCAACTTAGGGCGAACAAAGCAATACCAAAGGGGATGATGGACGGAGCGTTAGAGCAAATCAAACACTCACCCCCAGTCAACTGATCTGGGTTTAATCCATCATCATTCTTTAGCTCACTCCACCACCCCAGTTCAGACATGGCCATATGCAAATCAGTCTGACCCTGTGCCTCATGGGAACAGTCCAGCCCGAACTGCCAAGCCATGTCTTCCCTGGACCGGAAACAAGCATCCTGGGACCGGTTTCGGGTTCAAAACCCTCATCAGCCAGGCTATCTTGAATCCAGTGGCAAAGTGAGCAAGGGACCCACGTCTGGGCATACCCTGCCAACTTAGGGCGAACAAAGCAATACCAAAGGGGATGATGGACGGAGCGTTAGAGCAAATCAAACACTCACCCCCAGTCAACTGATCTGGGTTTAATCCATCATCATTCTTTAGCTCACTCCACCACCCCAGTTCAGACATGGCCATATGCAAATCAGTCTGACCCTGTGCCTCATGGGAACAGTCCAGCCCGAACTGCCAAGCCATGTCTTCCCTGGACCGGAAACAAGCATCCTGGGACCGGTTTCGGGTTCAAAACCCTCATCAGCCAGGCTATCTTGAATCCAGTGGCAAAGTGAGCAAGGGACCCACGTCTGGGCATACCCTGCCAACTTAGGGCGAACAAAGCAATACCAAAGGGGATGATGGACGGAGCGTTAGAGCAAATCAAACACTCACCCCCAGTCAACTGATCTGGGTTTAATCCATCATCATTCTTTAGCTCACTCCACCACCCCAGTTCAGACATGGCCATATGCAAATCAGTCTGACCCTGTGCCTCATGGGAACAGTCCAGCCCGAACTGCCAAGCCATGTCTTCCCTGGACCGGAAACAAGCATCCTGGGACCGGTTTCGGGTTCAAAACCCTCATCAGCCAGGCTATCTTGAATCCAGTGGCAAAGTGAGCAAGGGACCCACGTCTGGGCATACCCTGCCAACTTAGGGCGAACAAAGCAATACCAAAGGGGATGATGGACGGAGCGTTAGAGCAAATCAAACACTCACCCCCAGTCAACTGATCTGGGTTTAATCCATCATCATTCTTTAGCTCACTCCACCACCCCAGTTCAGACATGGCCATATGCAAATCAGTCTGACCCTGTGCCTCATGGGAACAGTCCAGCCCGAACTGCCAAGCCATGTCTTCCCTGGACCGGAAACAAGCATCCTGGGACCGGTTTCGGGTTCAAAACCCTCATCAGCCAGGCTATCTTGAATCCAGTGGCAAAGTGAGCAAGGGACCCACGTCTGGGCATACCCTGCCAACTTAGGGCGAACAAAGCAATACCAAAGGGGATGATGGACGGAGCGTTAGAGCAAATCAAACACTCACCCCCAGTCAACTGATCTGGGTTTAATCCATCATCATTCTTTAGCTCACTCCACCACCCCAGTTCAGACATGGCCATATGCAAATCAGTCTGACCCTGTGCCTCATGGGAACAGTCCAGCCCGAACTGCCAAGCCATGTCTTCCCTGGACCGGAAACAAGCATCCTGGGACCGGTTTCGGGTTCAAAACCCTCATCAGCCAGGCTATCTTGAATCCAGTGGCAAAGTGAGCAAGGGACCCACGTCTGGGCATACCCTGCCAACTTAGGGCGAACAAAGCAATACCAAAGGGGATGATGGACGGAGCGTTAGAGCAAATCAAACACTCACCCCCAGTCAACTGATCTGGGTTTAATCCATCATCATTCTTTAGCTCACTCCACCACCCCAGTTCAGACATGGCCATATGCAAATCAGTCTGACCCTGTGCCTCATGGGAACAGTCCAGCCCGAACTGCCAAGCCATGTCTTCCCTGGACCGGAAACAAGCATCCTGGGACCGGTTTCGGGTTCAAAACCCTCATCAGCCAGGCTATCTTGAATCCAGTGGCAAAGTGAGCAAGGGACCCACGTCTGGGCATACCCTGCCAACTTAGGGCGAACAAAGCAATACCAAAGGGGATGATGGACGGAGCGTTAGAGCAAATCAAACACTCACCCCCAGTCAACTGATCTGGGTTTAATCCATCATCATTCTTTAGCTCACTCCACCACCCCAGTTCAGACATGGCCATATGCAAATCAGTCTGACCCTGTGCCTCATGGGAACAGTCCAGCCCGAACTGCCAAGCCATGTCTTCCCTGGACCGGAAACAAGCATCCTGGGACCGGTTTCGGGTTCAAAACCCTCATCAGCCAGGCTATCTTGAATCCAGTGGCAAAGTGAGCAAGGGACCCACGTCTGGGCATACCCTGCCAACTTAGGGCGAACAAAGCAATACCAAAGGGGATGATGGACGGAGCGTTAGAGCAAATCAAACACTCACCCCCAGTCAACTGATCTGGGTTTAATCCATCATCATTCTTTAGCTCACTCCACCACCCCAGTTCAGACATGGCCATATGCAAATCAGTCTGACCCTGTGCCTCATGGGAACAGTCCAGCCCGAACTGCCAAGCCATGTCTTCCCTGGACCGGAAACAAGCATCCTGGGACCGGTTTCGGGTTCAAAACCCTCATCAGCCAGGCTATCTTGAATCCAGTGGCAAAGTGAGCAAGGGACCCACGTCTGGGCATACCCTGCCAACTTAGGGCGAACAAAGCAATACCAAAGGGGATGATGGACGGAGCGTTAGAGCAAATCAAACACTCACCCCCAGTCAACTGATCTGGGTTTAATCCATCATCATTCTTTAGCTCACTCCACCACCCCAGTTCAGACATGGCCATATGCAAATCAGTCTGACCCTGTGCCTCATGGGAACAGTCCAGCCCGAACTGCCAAGCCATGTCTTCCCTGGACCGGAAACAAGCATCCTGGGACCGGTTTCGGGTTCAAAACCCTCATCAGCCAGGCTATCTTGAATCCAGTGGCAAAGTGAGCAAGGGACCCACGTCTGGGCATACCCTGCCAACTTAGGGCGAACAAAGCAATACCAAAGGGGATGATGGACGGAGCGTTAGAGCAAATCAAACACTCACCCCCAGTCAACTGATCTGGGTTTAATCCATCATCATTCTTTAGCTCACTCCACCACCCCAGTTCAGACATGGCCATATGCAAATCAGTCTGACCCTGTGCCTCATGGGAACAGTCCAGCCCGAACTGCCAAGCCATGTCTTCCCTGGACCGGAAACAAGCATCCTGGGACCGGTTTCGGGTTCAAAACCCTCATCAGCCAGGCTATCTTGAATCCAGTGGCAAAGTGAGCAAGGGACCCACGTCTGGGCATACCCTGCCAACTTAGGGCGAACAAAGCAATACCAAAGGGGATGATGGACGGAGCGTTAGAGCAAATCAAACACTCACCCCCAGTCAACTGATCTGGGTTTAATCCATCATCATTCTTTAGCTCACTCCACCACCCCAGTTCAGACATGGCCATATGCAAATCAGTCTGACCCTGTGCCTCATGGGAACAGTCCAGCCCGAACTGCCAAGCCATGTCTTCCCTGGACCGGAAACAAGCATCCTGGGACCGGTTTCGGGTTCAAAACCCTCATCAGCCAGGCTATCTTGAATCCAGTGGCAAAGTGAGCAAGGGACCCACGTCTGGGCATACCCTGCCAACTTAGGGCGAACAAAGCAATACCAAAGGGGATGATGGACGGAGCGTTAGAGCAAATCAAACACTCACCCCCAGTCAACTGATCTGGGTTTAATCCATCATCATTCTTTAGCTCACTCCACCACCCCAGTTCAGACATGGCCATATGCAAATCAGTCTGACCCTGTGCCTCATGGGAACAGTCCAGCCCGAACTGCCAAGCCATGTCTTCCCTGGACCGGAAACAAGCATCCTGGGACCGGTTTCGGGTTCAAAACCCTCATCAGCCAGGCTATCTTGAATCCAGTGGCAAAGTGAGCAAGGGACCCACGTCTGGGCATACCCTGCCAACTTAGGGCGAACAAAGCAATACCAAAGGGGATGATGGACGGAGCGTTAGAGCAAATCAAACACTCACCCCCAGTCAACTGATCTGGGTTTAATCCATCATCATTCTTTAGCTCACTCCACCACCCCAGTTCAGACATGGCCATATGCAAATCAGTCTGACCCTGTGCCTCATGGGAACAGTCCAGCCCGAACTGCCAAGCCATGTCTTCCCTGGACCGGAAACAAGCATCCTGGGACCGGTTTCGGGTTCAAAACCCTCATCAGCCAGGCTATCTTGAATCCAGTGGCAAAGTGAGCAAGGGACCCACGTCTGGGCATACCCTGCCAACTTAGGGCGAACAAAGCAATACCAAAGGGGATGATGGACGGAGCGTTAGAGCAAATCAAACACTCACCCCCAGTCAACTGATCTGGGTTTAATCCATCATCATTCTTTAGCTCACTCCACCACCCCAGTTCAGACATGGCCATATGCAAATCAGTCTGACCCTGTGCCTCATGGGAACAGTCCAGCCCGAACTGCCAAGCCATGTCTTCCCTGGACCGGAAACAAGCATCCTGGGACCGGTTTCGGGTTCAAAACCCTCATCAGCCAGGCTATCTTGAATCCAGTGGCAAAGTGAGCAAGGGACCCACGTCTGGGCATACCCTGCCAACTTAGGGCGAACAAAGCAATACCAAAGGGGATGATGGACGGAGCGTTAGAGCAAATCAAACACTCACCCCCAGTCAACTGATCTGGGTTTAATCCATCATCATTCTTTAGCTCACTCCACCACCCCAGTTCAGACATGGCCATATGCAAATCAGTCTGACCCTGTGCCTCATGGGAACAGTCCAGCCCGAACTGCCAAGCCATGTCTTCCCTGGACCGGAAACAAGCATCCTGGGACCGGTTTCGGGTTCAAAACCCTCATCAGCCAGGCTATCTTGAATCCAGTGGCAAAGTGAGCAAGGGACCCACGTCTGGGCATACCCTGCCAACTTAGGGCGAACAAAGCAATACCAAAGGGGATGATGGACGGAGCGTTAGAGCAAATCAAACACTCACCCCCAGTCAACTGATCTGGGTTTAATCCATCATCATTCTTTAGCTCACTCCACCACCCCAGTTCAGACATGGCCATATGCAAATCAGTCTGACCCTGTGCCTCATGGGAACAGTCCAGCCCGAACTGCCAAGCCATGTCTTCCCTGGACCGGAAACAAGCATCCTGGGACCGGTTTCGGGTTCAAAACCCTCATCAGCCAGGCTATCTTGAATCCAGTGGCAAAGTGAGCAAGGGACCCACGTCTGGGCATACCCTGCCAACTTAGGGCGAACAAAGCAATACCAAAGGGGATGATGGACGGAGCGTTAGAGCAAATCAAACACTCACCCCCAGTCAACTGATCTGGGTTTAATCCATCATCATTCTTTAGCTCACTCCACCACCCCAGTTCAGACATGGCCATATGCAAATCAGTCTGACCCTGTGCCTCATGGGAACAGTCCAGCCCGAACTGCCAAGCCATGTCTTCCCTGGACCGGAAACAAGCATCCTGGGACCGGTTTCGGGTTCAAAACCCTCATCAGCCAGGCTATCTTGAATCCAGTGGCAAAGTGAGCAAGGGACCCACGTCTGGGCATACCCTGCCAACTTAGGGCGAACAAAGCAATACCAAAGGGGATGATGGACGGAGCGTTAGAGCAAATCAAACACTCACCCCCAGTCAACTGATCTGGGTTTAATCCATCATCATTCTTTAGCTCACTCCACCACCCCAGTTCAGACATGGCCATATGCAAATCAGTCTGACCCTGTGCCTCATGGGAACAGTCCAGCCCGAACTGCCAAGCCATGTCTTCCCTGGACCGGAAACAAGCATCCTGGGACCGGTTTCGGGTTCAAAACCCTCATCAGCCAGGCTATCTTGAATCCAGTGGCAAAGTGAGCAAGGGACCCACGTCTGGGCATACCCTGCCAACTTAGGGCGAACAAAGCAATACCAAAGGGGATGATGGACGGAGCGTTAGAGCAAATCAAACACTCACCCCCAGTCAACTGATCTGGGTTTAATCCATCATCATTCTTTAGCTCACTCCACCACCCCAGTTCAGACATGGCCATATGCAAATCAGTCTGACCCTGTGCCTCATGGGAACAGTCCAGCCCGAACTGCCAAGCCATGTCTTCCCTGGACCGGAAACAAGCATCCTGGGACCGGTTTCGGGTTCAAAACCCTCATCAGCCAGGCTATCTTGAATCCAGTGGCAAAGTGAGCAAGGGACCCACGTCTGGGCATACCCTGCCAACTTAGGGCGAACAAAGCAATACCAAAGGGGATGATGGACGGAGCGTTAGAGCAAATCAAACACTCACCCCCAGTCAACTGATCTGGGTTTAATCCATCATCATTCTTTAGCTCACTCCACCACCCCAGTTCAGACATGGCCATATGCAAATCAGTCTGACCCTGTGCCTCATGGGAACAGTCCAGCCCGAACTGCCAAGCCATGTCTTCCCTGGACCGGAAACAAGCATCCTGGGACCGGTTTCGGGTTCAAAACCCTCATCAGCCAGGCTATCTTGAATCCAGTGGCAAAGTGAGCAAGGGACCCACGTCTGGGCATACCCTGCCAACTTAGGGCGAACAAAGCAATACCAAAGGGGATGATGGACGGAGCGTTAGAGCAAATCAAACACTCACCCCCAGTCAACTGATCTGGGTTTAATCCATCATCATTCTTTAGCTCACTCCACCACCCCAGTTCAGACATGGCCATATGCAAATCAGTCTGACCCTGTGCCTCATGGGAACAGTCCAGCCCGAACTGCCAAGCCATGTCTTCCCTGGACCGGAAACAAGCATCCTGGGACCGGTTTCGGGTTCAAAACCCTCATCAGCCAGGCTATCTTGAATCCAGTGGCAAAGTGAGCAAGGGACCCACGTCTGGGCATACCCTGCCAACTTAGGGCGAACAAAGCAATACCAAAGGGGATGATGGACGGAGCGTTAGAGCAAATCAAACACTCACCCCCAGTCAACTGATCTGGGTTTAATCCATCATCATTCTTTAGCTCACTCCACCACCCCAGTTCAGACATGGCCATATGCAAATCAGTCTGACCCTGTGCCTCATGGGAACAGTCCAGCCCGAACTGCCAAGCCATGTCTTCCCTGGACCGGAAACAAGCATCCTGGGACCGGTTTCGGGTTCAAAACCCTCATCAGCCAGGCTATCTTGAATCCAGTGGCAAAGTGAGCAAGGGACCCACGTCTGGGCATACCCTGCCAACTTAGGGCGAACAAAGCAATACCAAAGGGGATGATGGACGGAGCGTTAGAGCAAATCAAACACTCACCCCCAGTCAACTGATCTGGGTTTAATCCATCATCATTCTTTAGCTCACTCCACCACCCCAGTTCAGACATGGCCATATGCAAATCAGTCTGACCCTGTGCCTCATGGGAACAGTCCAGCCCGAACTGCCAAGCCATGTCTTCCCTGGACCGGAAACAAGCATCCTGGGACCGGTTTCGGGTTCAAAACCCTCATCAGCCAGGCTATCTTGAATCCAGTGGCAAAGTGAGCAAGGGACCCACGTCTGGGCATACCCTGCCAACTTAGGGCGAACAAAGCAATACCAAAGGGGATGATGGACGGAGCGTTAGAGCAAATCAAACACTCACCCCCAGTCAACTGATCTGGGTTTAATCCATCATCATTCTTTAGCTCACTCCACCACCCCAGTTCAGACATGGCCATATGCAAATCAGTCTGACCCTGTGCCTCATGGGAACAGTCCAGCCCGAACTGCCAAGCCATGTCTTCCCTGGACCGGAAACAAGCATCCTGGGACCGGTTTCGGGTTCAAAACCCTCATCAGCCAGGCTATCTTGAATCCAGTGGCAAAGTGAGCAAGGGACCCACGTCTGGGCATACCCTGCCAACTTAGGGCGAACAAAGCAATACCAAAGGGGATGATGGACGGAGCGTTAGAGCAAATCAAACACTCACCCCCAGTCAACTGATCTGGGTTTAATCCATCATCATTCTTTAGCTCACTCCACCACCCCAGTTCAGACATGGCCATATGCAAATCAGTCTGACCCTGTGCCTCATGGGAACAGTCCAGCCCGAACTGCCAAGCCATGTCTTCCCTGGACCGGAAACAAGCATCCTGGGACCGGTTTCGGGTTCAAAACCCTCATCAGCCAGGCTATCTTGAATCCAGTGGCAAAGTGAGCAAGGGACCCACGTCTGGGCATACCCTGCCAACTTAGGGCGAACAAAGCAATACCAAAGGGGATGATGGACGGAGCGTTAGAGCAAATCAAACACTCACCCCCAGTCAACTGATCTGGGTTTAATCCATCATCATTCTTTAGCTCACTCCACCACCCCAGTTCAGACATGGCCATATGCAAATCAGTCTGACCCTGTGCCTCATGGGAACAGTCCAGCCCGAACTGCCAAGCCATGTCTTCCCTGGACCGGAAACAAGCATCCTGGGACCGGTTTCGGGTTCAAAACCCTCATCAGCCAGGCTATCTTGAATCCAGTGGCAAAGTGAGCAAGGGACCCACGTCTGGGCATACCCTGCCAACTTAGGGCGAACAAAGCAATACCAAAGGGGATGATGGACGGAGCGTTAGAGCAAATCAAACACTCACCCCCAGTCAACTGATCTGGGTTTAATCCATCATCATTCTTTAGCTCACTCCACCACCCCAGTTCAGACATGGCCATATGCAAATCAGTCTGACCCTGTGCCTCATGGGAACAGTCCAGCCCGAACTGCCAAGCCATGTCTTCCCTGGACCGGAAACAAGCATCCTGGGACCGGTTTCGGGTTCAAAACCCTCATCAGCCAGGCTATCTTGAATCCAGTGGCAAAGTGAGCAAGGGACCCACGTCTGGGCATACCCTGCCAACTTAGGGCGAACAAAGCAATACCAAAGGGGATGATGGACGGAGCGTTAGAGCAAATCAAACACTCACCCCCAGTCAACTGATCTGGGTTTAATCCATCATCATTCTTTAGCTCACTCCACCACCCCAGTTCAGACATGGCCATATGCAAATCAGTCTGACCCTGTGCCTCATGGGAACAGTCCAGCCCGAACTGCCAAGCCATGTCTTCCCTGGACCGGAAACAAGCATCCTGGGACCGGTTTCGGGTTCAAAACCCTCATCAGCCAGGCTATCTTGAATCCAGTGGCAAAGTGAGCAAGGGACCCACGTCTGGGCATACCCTGCCAACTTAGGGCGAACAAAGCAATACCAAAGGGGATGATGGACGGAGCGTTAGAGCAAATCAAACACTCACCCCCAGTCAACTGATCTGGGTTTAATCCATCATCATTCTTTAGCTCACTCCACCACCCCAGTTCAGACATGGCCATATGCAAATCAGTCTGACCCTGTGCCTCATGGGAACAGTCCAGCCCGAACTGCCAAGCCATGTCTTCCCTGGACCGGAAACAAGCATCCTGGGACCGGTTTCGGGTTCAAAACCCTCATCAGCCAGGCTATCTTGAATCCAGTGGCAAAGTGAGCAAGGGACCCACGTCTGGGCATACCCTGCCAACTTAGGGCGAACAAAGCAATACCAAAGGGGATGATGGACGGAGCGTTAGAGCAAATCAAACACTCACCCCCAGTCAACTGATCTGGGTTTAATCCATCATCATTCTTTAGCTCACTCCACCACCCCAGTTCAGACATGGCCATATGCAAATCAGTCTGACCCTGTGCCTCATGGGAACAGTCCAGCCCGAACTGCCAAGCCATGTCTTCCCTGGACCGGAAACAAGCATCCTGGGACCGGTTTCGGGTTCAAAACCCTCATCAGCCAGGCTATCTTGAATCCAGTGGCAAAGTGAGCAAGGGACCCACGTCTGGGCATACCCTGCCAACTTAGGGCGAACAAAGCAATACCAAAGGGGATGATGGACGGAGCGTTAGAGCAAATCAAACACTCACCCCCAGTCAACTGATCTGGGTTTAATCCATCATCATTCTTTAGCTCACTCCACCACCCCAGTTCAGACATGGCCATATGCAAATCAGTCTGACCCTGTGCCTCATGGGAACAGTCCAGCCCGAACTGCCAAGCCATGTCTTCCCTGGACCGGAAACAAGCATCCTGGGACCGGTTTCGGGTTCAAAACCCTCATCAGCCAGGCTATCTTGAATCCAGTGGCAAAGTGAGCAAGGGACCCACGTCTGGGCATACCCTGCCAACTTAGGGCGAACAAAGCAATACCAAAGGGGATGATGGACGGAGCGTTAGAGCAAATCAAACACTCACCCCCAGTCAACTGATCTGGGTTTAATCCATCATCATTCTTTAGCTCACTCCACCACCCCAGTTCAGACATGGCCATATGCAAATCAGTCTGACCCTGTGCCTCATGGGAACAGTCCAGCCCGAACTGCCAAGCCATGTCTTCCCTGGACCGGAAACAAGCATCCTGGGACCGGTTTCGGGTTCAAAACCCTCATCAGCCAGGCTATCTTGAATCCAGTGGCAAAGTGAGCAAGGGACCCACGTCTGGGCATACCCTGCCAACTTAGGGCGAACAAAGCAATACCAAAGGGGATGATGGACGGAGCGTTAGAGCAAATCAAACACTCACCCCCAGTCAACTGATCTGGGTTTAATCCATCATCATTCTTTAGCTCACTCCACCACCCCAGTTCAGACATGGCCATATGCAAATCAGTCTGACCCTGTGCCTCATGGGAACAGTCCAGCCCGAACTGCCAAGCCATGTCTTCCCTGGACCGGAAACAAGCATCCTGGGACCGGTTTCGGGTTCAAAACCCTCATCAGCCAGGCTATCTTGAATCCAGTGGCAAAGTGAGCAAGGGACCCACGTCTGGGCATACCCTGCCAACTTAGGGCGAACAAAGCAATACCAAAGGGGATGATGGACGGAGCGTTAGAGCAAATCAAACACTCACCCCCAGTCAACTGATCTGGGTTTAATCCATCATCATTCTTTAGCTCACTCCACCACCCCAGTTCAGACATGGCCATATGCAAATCAGTCTGACCCTGTGCCTCATGGGAACAGTCCAGCCCGAACTGCCAAGCCATGTCTTCCCTGGACCGGAAACAAGCATCCTGGGACCGGTTTCGGGTTCAAAACCCTCATCAGCCAGGCTATCTTGAATCCAGTGGCAAAGTGAGCAAGGGACCCACGTCTGGGCATACCCTGCCAACTTAGGGCGAACAAAGCAATACCAAAGGGGATGATGGACGGAGCGTTAGAGCAAATCAAACACTCACCCCCAGTCAACTGATCTGGGTTTAATCCATCATCATTCTTTAGCTCACTCCACCACCCCAGTTCAGACATGGCCATATGCAAATCAGTCTGACCCTGTGCCTCATGGGAACAGTCCAGCCCGAACTGCCAAGCCATGTCTTCCCTGGACCGGAAACAAGCATCCTGGGACCGGTTTCGGGTTCAAAACCCTCATCAGCCAGGCTATCTTGAATCCAGTGGCAAAGTGAGCAAGGGACCCACGTCTGGGCATACCCTGCCAACTTAGGGCGAACAAAGCAATACCAAAGGGGATGATGGACGGAGCGTTAGAGCAAATCAAACACTCACCCCCAGTCAACTGATCTGGGTTTAATCCATCATCATTCTTTAGCTCACTCCACCACCCCAGTTCAGACATGGCCATATGCAAATCAGTCTGACCCTGTGCCTCATGGGAACAGTCCAGCCCGAACTGCCAAGCCATGTCTTCCCTGGACCGGAAACAAGCATCCTGGGACCGGTTTCGGGTTCAAAACCCTCATCAGCCAGGCTATCTTGAATCCAGTGGCAAAGTGAGCAAGGGACCCACGTCTGGGCATACCCTGCCAACTTAGGGCGAACAAAGCAATACCAAAGGGGATGATGGACGGAGCGTTAGAGCAAATCAAACACTCACCCCCAGTCAACTGATCTGGGTTTAATCCATCATCATTCTTTAGCTCACTCCACCACCCCAGTTCAGACATGGCCATATGCAAATCAGTCTGACCCTGTGCCTCATGGGAACAGTCCAGCCCGAACTGCCAAGCCATGTCTTCCCTGGACCGGAAACAAGCATCCTGGGACCGGTTTCGGGTTCAAAACCCTCATCAGCCAGGCTATCTTGAATCCAGTGGCAAAGTGAGCAAGGGACCCACGTCTGGGCATACCCTGCCAACTTAGGGCGAACAAAGCAATACCAAAGGGGATGATGGACGGAGCGTTAGAGCAAATCAAACACTCACCCCCAGTCAACTGATCTGGGTTTAATCCATCATCATTCTTTAGCTCACTCCACCACCCCAGTTCAGACATGGCCATATGCAAATCAGTCTGACCCTGTGCCTCATGGGAACAGTCCAGCCCGAACTGCCAAGCCATGTCTTCCCTGGACCGGAAACAAGCATCCTGGGACCGGTTTCGGGTTCAAAACCCTCATCAGCCAGGCTATCTTGAATCCAGTGGCAAAGTGAGCAAGGGACCCACGTCTGGGCATACCCTGCCAACTTAGGGCGAACAAAGCAATACCAAAGGGGATGATGGACGGAGCGTTAGAGCAAATCAAACACTCACCCCCAGTCAACTGATCTGGGTTTAATCCATCATCATTCTTTAGCTCACTCCACCACCCCAGTTCAGACATGGCCATATGCAAATCAGTCTGACCCTGTGCCTCATGGGAACAGTCCAGCCCGAACTGCCAAGCCATGTCTTCCCTGGACCGGAAACAAGCATCCTGGGACCGGTTTCGGGTTCAAAACCCTCATCAGCCAGGCTATCTTGAATCCAGTGGCAAAGTGAGCAAGGGACCCACGTCTGGGCATACCCTGCCAACTTAGGGCGAACAAAGCAATACCAAAGGGGATGATGGACGGAGCGTTAGAGCAAATCAAACACTCACCCCCAGTCAACTGATCTGGGTTTAATCCATCATCATTCTTTAGCTCACTCCACCACCCCAGTTCAGACATGGCCATATGCAAATCAGTCTGACCCTGTGCCTCATGGGAACAGTCCAGCCCGAACTGCCAAGCCATGTCTTCCCTGGACCGGAAACAAGCATCCTGGGACCGGTTTCGGGTTCAAAACCCTCATCAGCCAGGCTATCTTGAATCCAGTGGCAAAGTGAGCAAGGGACCCACGTCTGGGCATACCCTGCCAACTTAGGGCGAACAAAGCAATACCAAAGGGGATGATGGACGGAGCGTTAGAGCAAATCAAACACTCACCCCCAGTCAACTGATCTGGGTTTAATCCATCATCATTCTTTAGCTCACTCCACCACCCCAGTTCAGACATGGCCATATGCAAATCAGTCTGACCCTGTGCCTCATGGGAACAGTCCAGCCCGAACTGCCAAGCCATGTCTTCCCTGGACCGGAAACAAGCATCCTGGGACCGGTTTCGGGTTCAAAACCCTCATCAGCCAGGCTATCTTGAATCCAGTGGCAAAGTGAGCAAGGGACCCACGTCTGGGCATACCCTGCCAACTTAGGGCGAACAAAGCAATACCAAAGGGGATGATGGACGGAGCGTTAGAGCAAATCAAACACTCACCCCCAGTCAACTGATCTGGGTTTAATCCATCATCATTCTTTAGCTCACTCCACCACCCCAGTTCAGACATGGCCATATGCAAATCAGTCTGACCCTGTGCCTCATGGGAACAGTCCAGCCCGAACTGCCAAGCCATGTCTTCCCTGGACCGGAAACAAGCATCCTGGGACCGGTTTCGGGTTCAAAACCCTCATCAGCCAGGCTATCTTGAATCCAGTGGCAAAGTGAGCAAGGGACCCACGTCTGGGCATACCCTGCCAACTTAGGGCGAACAAAGCAATACCAAAGGGGATGATGGACGGAGCGTTAGAGCAAATCAAACACTCACCCCCAGTCAACTGATCTGGGTTTAATCCATCATCATTCTTTAGCTCACTCCACCACCCCAGTTCAGACATGGCCATATGCAAATCAGTCTGACCCTGTGCCTCATGGGAACAGTCCAGCCCGAACTGCCAAGCCATGTCTTCCCTGGACCGGAAACAAGCATCCTGGGACCGGTTTCGGGTTCAAAACCCTCATCAGCCAGGCTATCTTGAATCCAGTGGCAAAGTGAGCAAGGGACCCACGTCTGGGCATACCCTGCCAACTTAGGGCGAACAAAGCAATACCAAAGGGGATGATGGACGGAGCGTTAGAGCAAATCAAACACTCACCCCCAGTCAACTGATCTGGGTTTAATCCATCATCATTCTTTAGCTCACTCCACCACCCCAGTTCAGACATGGCCATATGCAAATCAGTCTGACCCTGTGCCTCATGGGAACAGTCCAGCCCGAACTGCCAAGCCATGTCTTCCCTGGACCGGAAACAAGCATCCTGGGACCGGTTTCGGGTTCAAAACCCTCATCAGCCAGGCTATCTTGAATCCAGTGGCAAAGTGAGCAAGGGACCCACGTCTGGGCATACCCTGCCAACTTAGGGCGAACAAAGCAATACCAAAGGGGATGATGGACGGAGCGTTAGAGCAAATCAAACACTCACCCCCAGTCAACTGATCTGGGTTTAATCCATCATCATTCTTTAGCTCACTCCACCACCCCAGTTCAGACATGGCCATATGCAAATCAGTCTGACCCTGTGCCTCATGGGAACAGTCCAGCCCGAACTGCCAAGCCATGTCTTCCCTGGACCGGAAACAAGCATCCTGGGACCGGTTTCGGGTTCAAAACCCTCATCAGCCAGGCTATCTTGAATCCAGTGGCAAAGTGAGCAAGGGACCCACGTCTGGGCATACCCTGCCAACTTAGGGCGAACAAAGCAATACCAAAGGGGATGATGGACGGAGCGTTAGAGCAAATCAAACACTCACCCCCAGTCAACTGATCTGGGTTTAATCCATCATCATTCTTTAGCTCACTCCACCACCCCAGTTCAGACATGGCCATATGCAAATCAGTCTGACCCTGTGCCTCATGGGAACAGTCCAGCCCGAACTGCCAAGCCATGTCTTCCCTGGACCGGAAACAAGCATCCTGGGACCGGTTTCGGGTTCAAAACCCTCATCAGCCAGGCTATCTTGAATCCAGTGGCAAAGTGAGCAAGGGACCCACGTCTGGGCATACCCTGCCAACTTAGGGCGAACAAAGCAATACCAAAGGGGATGATGGACGGAGCGTTAGAGCAAATCAAACACTCACCCCCAGTCAACTGATCTGGGTTTAATCCATCATCATTCTTTAGCTCACTCCACCACCCCAGTTCAGACATGGCCATATGCAAATCAGTCTGACCCTGTGCCTCATGGGAACAGTCCAGCCCGAACTGCCAAGCCATGTCTTCCCTGGACCGGAAACAAGCATCCTGGGACCGGTTTCGGGTTCAAAACCCTCATCAGCCAGGCTATCTTGAATCCAGTGGCAAAGTGAGCAAGGGACCCACGTCTGGGCATACCCTGCCAACTTAGGGCGAACAAAGCAATACCAAAGGGGATGATGGACGGAGCGTTAGAGCAAATCAAACACTCACCCCCAGTCAACTGATCTGGGTTTAATCCATCATCATTCTTTAGCTCACTCCACCACCCCAGTTCAGACATGGCCATATGCAAATCAGTCTGACCCTGTGCCTCATGGGAACAGTCCAGCCCGAACTGCCAAGCCATGTCTTCCCTGGACCGGAAACAAGCATCCTGGGACCGGTTTCGGGTTCAAAACCCTCATCAGCCAGGCTATCTTGAATCCAGTGGCAAAGTGAGCAAGGGACCCACGTCTGGGCATACCCTGCCAACTTAGGGCGAACAAAGCAATACCAAAGGGGATGATGGACGGAGCGTTAGAGCAAATCAAACACTCACCCCCAGTCAACTGATCTGGGTTTAATCCATCATCATTCTTTAGCTCACTCCACCACCCCAGTTCAGACATGGCCATATGCAAATCAGTCTGACCCTGTGCCTCATGGGAACAGTCCAGCCCGAACTGCCAAGCCATGTCTTCCCTGGACCGGAAACAAGCATCCTGGGACCGGTTTCGGGTTCAAAACCCTCATCAGCCAGGCTATCTTGAATCCAGTGGCAAAGTGAGCAAGGGACCCACGTCTGGGCATACCCTGCCAACTTAGGGCGAACAAAGCAATACCAAAGGGGATGATGGACGGAGCGTTAGAGCAAATCAAACACTCACCCCCAGTCAACTGATCTGGGTTTAATCCATCATCATTCTTTAGCTCACTCCACCACCCCAGTTCAGACATGGCCATATGCAAATCAGTCTGACCCTGTGCCTCATGGGAACAGTCCAGCCCGAACTGCCAAGCCATGTCTTCCCTGGACCGGAAACAAGCATCCTGGGACCGGTTTCGGGTTCAAAACCCTCATCAGCCAGGCTATCTTGAATCCAGTGGCAAAGTGAGCAAGGGACCCACGTCTGGGCATACCCTGCCAACTTAGGGCGAACAAAGCAATACCAAAGGGGATGATGGACGGAGCGTTAGAGCAAATCAAACACTCACCCCCAGTCAACTGATCTGGGTTTAATCCATCATCATTCTTTAGCTCACTCCACCACCCCAGTTCAGACATGGCCATATGCAAATCAGTCTGACCCTGTGCCTCATGGGAACAGTCCAGCCCGAACTGCCAAGCCATGTCTTCCCTGGACCGGAAACAAGCATCCTGGGACCGGTTTCGGGTTCAAAACCCTCATCAGCCAGGCTATCTTGAATCCAGTGGCAAAGTGAGCAAGGGACCCACGTCTGGGCATACCCTGCCAACTTAGGGCGAACAAAGCAATACCAAAGGGGATGATGGACGGAGCGTTAGAGCAAATCAAACACTCACCCCCAGTCAACTGATCTGGGTTTAATCCATCATCATTCTTTAGCTCACTCCACCACCCCAGTTCAGACATGGCCATATGCAAATCAGTCTGACCCTGTGCCTCATGGGAACAGTCCAGCCCGAACTGCCAAGCCATGTCTTCCCTGGACCGGAAACAAGCATCCTGGGACCGGTTTCGGGTTCAAAACCCTCATCAGCCAGGCTATCTTGAATCCAGTGGCAAAGTGAGCAAGGGACCCACGTCTGGGCATACCCTGCCAACTTAGGGCGAACAAAGCAATACCAAAGGGGATGATGGACGGAGCGTTAGAGCAAATCAAACACTCACCCCCAGTCAACTGATCTGGGTTTAATCCATCATCATTCTTTAGCTCACTCCACCACCCCAGTTCAGACATGGCCATATGCAAATCAGTCTGACCCTGTGCCTCATGGGAACAGTCCAGCCCGAACTGCCAAGCCATGTCTTCCCTGGACCGGAAACAAGCATCCTGGGACCGGTTTCGGGTTCAAAACCCTCATCAGCCAGGCTATCTTGAATCCAGTGGCAAAGTGAGCAAGGGACCCACGTCTGGGCATACCCTGCCAACTTAGGGCGAACAAAGCAATACCAAAGGGGATGATGGACGGAGCGTTAGAGCAAATCAAACACTCACCCCCAGTCAACTGATCTGGGTTTAATCCATCATCATTCTTTAGCTCACTCCACCACCCCAGTTCAGACATGGCCATATGCAAATCAGTCTGACCCTGTGCCTCATGGGAACAGTCCAGCCCGAACTGCCAAGCCATGTCTTCCCTGGACCGGAAACAAGCATCCTGGGACCGGTTTCGGGTTCAAAACCCTCATCAGCCAGGCTATCTTGAATCCAGTGGCAAAGTGAGCAAGGGACCCACGTCTGGGCATACCCTGCCAACTTAGGGCGAACAAAGCAATACCAAAGGGGATGATGGACGGAGCGTTAGAGCAAATCAAACACTCACCCCCAGTCAACTGATCTGGGTTTAATCCATCATCATTCTTTAGCTCACTCCACCACCCCAGTTCAGACATGGCCATATGCAAATCAGTCTGACCCTGTGCCTCATGGGAACAGTCCAGCCCGAACTGCCAAGCCATGTCTTCCCTGGACCGGAAACAAGCATCCTGGGACCGGTTTCGGGTTCAAAACCCTCATCAGCCAGGCTATCTTGAATCCAGTGGCAAAGTGAGCAAGGGACCCACGTCTGGGCATACCCTGCCAACTTAGGGCGAACAAAGCAATACCAAAGGGGATGATGGACGGAGCGTTAGAGCAAATCAAACACTCACCCCCAGTCAACTGATCTGGGTTTAATCCATCATCATTCTTTAGCTCACTCCACCACCCCAGTTCAGACATGGCCATATGCAAATCAGTCTGACCCTGTGCCTCATGGGAACAGTCCAGCCCGAACTGCCAAGCCATGTCTTCCCTGGACCGGAAACAAGCATCCTGGGACCGGTTTCGGGTTCAAAACCCTCATCAGCCAGGCTATCTTGAATCCAGTGGCAAAGTGAGCAAGGGACCCACGTCTGGGCATACCCTGCCAACTTAGGGCGAACAAAGCAATACCAAAGGGGATGATGGACGGAGCGTTAGAGCAAATCAAACACTCACCCCCAGTCAACTGATCTGGGTTTAATCCATCATCATTCTTTAGCTCACTCCACCACCCCAGTTCAGACATGGCCATATGCAAATCAGTCTGACCCTGTGCCTCATGGGAACAGTCCAGCCCGAACTGCCAAGCCATGTCTTCCCTGGACCGGAAACAAGCATCCTGGGACCGGTTTCGGGTTCAAAACCCTCATCAGCCAGGCTATCTTGAATCCAGTGGCAAAGTGAGCAAGGGACCCACGTCTGGGCATACCCTGCCAACTTAGGGCGAACAAAGCAATACCAAAGGGGATGATGGACGGAGCGTTAGAGCAAATCAAACACTCACCCCCAGTCAACTGATCTGGGTTTAATCCATCATCATTCTTTAGCTCACTCCACCACCCCAGTTCAGACATGGCCATATGCAAATCAGTCTGACCCTGTGCCTCATGGGAACAGTCCAGCCCGAACTGCCAAGCCATGTCTTCCCTGGACCGGAAACAAGCATCCTGGGACCGGTTTCGGGTTCAAAACCCTCATCAGCCAGGCTATCTTGAATCCAGTGGCAAAGTGAGCAAGGGACCCACGTCTGGGCATACCCTGCCAACTTAGGGCGAACAAAGCAATACCAAAGGGGATGATGGACGGAGCGTTAGAGCAAATCAAACACTCACCCCCAGTCAACTGATCTGGGTTTAATCCATCATCATTCTTTAGCTCACTCCACCACCCCAGTTCAGACATGGCCATATGCAAATCAGTCTGACCCTGTGCCTCATGGGAACAGTCCAGCCCGAACTGCCAAGCCATGTCTTCCCTGGACCGGAAACAAGCATCCTGGGACCGGTTTCGGGTTCAAAACCCTCATCAGCCAGGCTATCTTGAATCCAGTGGCAAAGTGAGCAAGGGACCCACGTCTGGGCATACCCTGCCAACTTAGGGCGAACAAAGCAATACCAAAGGGGATGATGGACGGAGCGTTAGAGCAAATCAAACACTCACCCCCAGTCAACTGATCTGGGTTTAATCCATCATCATTCTTTAGCTCACTCCACCACCCCAGTTCAGACATGGCCATATGCAAATCAGTCTGACCCTGTGCCTCATGGGAACAGTCCAGCCCGAACTGCCAAGCCATGTCTTCCCTGGACCGGAAACAAGCATCCTGGGACCGGTTTCGGGTTCAAAACCCTCATCAGCCAGGCTATCTTGAATCCAGTGGCAAAGTGAGCAAGGGACCCACGTCTGGGCATACCCTGCCAACTTAGGGCGAACAAAGCAATACCAAAGGGGATGATGGACGGAGCGTTAGAGCAAATCAAACACTCACCCCCAGTCAACTGATCTGGGTTTAATCCATCATCATTCTTTAGCTCACTCCACCACCCCAGTTCAGACATGGCCATATGCAAATCAGTCTGACCCTGTGCCTCATGGGAACAGTCCAGCCCGAACTGCCAAGCCATGTCTTCCCTGGACCGGAAACAAGCATCCTGGGACCGGTTTCGGGTTCAAAACCCTCATCAGCCAGGCTATCTTGAATCCAGTGGCAAAGTGAGCAAGGGACCCACGTCTGGGCATACCCTGCCAACTTAGGGCGAACAAAGCAATACCAAAGGGGATGATGGACGGAGCGTTAGAGCAAATCAAACACTCACCCCCAGTCAACTGATCTGGGTTTAATCCATCATCATTCTTTAGCTCACTCCACCACCCCAGTTCAGACATGGCCATATGCAAATCAGTCTGACCCTGTGCCTCATGGGAACAGTCCAGCCCGAACTGCCAAGCCATGTCTTCCCTGGACCGGAAACAAGCATCCTGGGACCGGTTTCGGGTTCAAAACCCTCATCAGCCAGGCTATCTTGAATCCAGTGGCAAAGTGAGCAAGGGACCCACGTCTGGGCATACCCTGCCAACTTAGGGCGAACAAAGCAATACCAAAGGGGATGATGGACGGAGCGTTAGAGCAAATCAAACACTCACCCCCAGTCAACTGATCTGGGTTTAATCCATCATCATTCTTTAGCTCACTCCACCACCCCAGTTCAGACATGGCCATATGCAAATCAGTCTGACCCTGTGCCTCATGGGAACAGTCCAGCCCGAACTGCCAAGCCATGTCTTCCCTGGACCGGAAACAAGCATCCTGGGACCGGTTTCGGGTTCAAAACCCTCATCAGCCAGGCTATCTTGAATCCAGTGGCAAAGTGAGCAAGGGACCCACGTCTGGGCATACCCTGCCAACTTAGGGCGAACAAAGCAATACCAAAGGGGATGATGGACGGAGCGTTAGAGCAAATCAAACACTCACCCCCAGTCAACTGATCTGGGTTTAATCCATCATCATTCTTTAGCTCACTCCACCACCCCAGTTCAGACATGGCCATATGCAAATCAGTCTGACCCTGTGCCTCATGGGAACAGTCCAGCCCGAACTGCCAAGCCATGTCTTCCCTGGACCGGAAACAAGCATCCTGGGACCGGTTTCGGGTTCAAAACCCTCATCAGCCAGGCTATCTTGAATCCAGTGGCAAAGTGAGCAAGGGACCCACGTCTGGGCATACCCTGCCAACTTAGGGCGAACAAAGCAATACCAAAGGGGATGATGGACGGAGCGTTAGAGCAAATCAAACACTCACCCCCAGTCAACTGATCTGGGTTTAATCCATCATCATTCTTTAGCTCACTCCACCACCCCAGTTCAGACATGGCCATATGCAAATCAGTCTGACCCTGTGCCTCATGGGAACAGTCCAGCCCGAACTGCCAAGCCATGTCTTCCCTGGACCGGAAACAAGCATCCTGGGACCGGTTTCGGGTTCAAAACCCTCATCAGCCAGGCTATCTTGAATCCAGTGGCAAAGTGAGCAAGGGACCCACGTCTGGGCATACCCTGCCAACTTAGGGCGAACAAAGCAATACCAAAGGGGATGATGGACGGAGCGTTAGAGCAAATCAAACACTCACCCCCAGTCAACTGATCTGGGTTTAATCCATCATCATTCTTTAGCTCACTCCACCACCCCAGTTCAGACATGGCCATATGCAAATCAGTCTGACCCTGTGCCTCATGGGAACAGTCCAGCCCGAACTGCCAAGCCATGTCTTCCCTGGACCGGAAACAAGCATCCTGGGACCGGTTTCGGGTTCAAAACCCTCATCAGCCAGGCTATCTTGAATCCAGTGGCAAAGTGAGCAAGGGACCCACGTCTGGGCATACCCTGCCAACTTAGGGCGAACAAAGCAATACCAAAGGGGATGATGGACGGAGCGTTAGAGCAAATCAAACACTCACCCCCAGTCAACTGATCTGGGTTTAATCCATCATCATTCTTTAGCTCACTCCACCACCCCAGTTCAGACATGGCCATATGCAAATCAGTCTGACCCTGTGCCTCATGGGAACAGTCCAGCCCGAACTGCCAAGCCATGTCTTCCCTGGACCGGAAACAAGCATCCTGGGACCGGTTTCGGGTTCAAAACCCTCATCAGCCAGGCTATCTTGAATCCAGTGGCAAAGTGAGCAAGGGACCCACGTCTGGGCATACCCTGCCAACTTAGGGCGAACAAAGCAATACCAAAGGGGATGATGGACGGAGCGTTAGAGCAAATCAAACACTCACCCCCAGTCAACTGATCTGGGTTTAATCCATCATCATTCTTTAGCTCACTCCACCACCCCAGTTCAGACATGGCCATATGCAAATCAGTCTGACCCTGTGCCTCATGGGAACAGTCCAGCCCGAACTGCCAAGCCATGTCTTCCCTGGACCGGAAACAAGCATCCTGGGACCGGTTTCGGGTTCAAAACCCTCATCAGCCAGGCTATCTTGAATCCAGTGGCAAAGTGAGCAAGGGACCCACGTCTGGGCATACCCTGCCAACTTAGGGCGAACAAAGCAATACCAAAGGGGATGATGGACGGAGCGTTAGAGCAAATCAAACACTCACCCCCAGTCAACTGATCTGGGTTTAATCCATCATCATTCTTTAGCTCACTCCACCACCCCAGTTCAGACATGGCCATATGCAAATCAGTCTGACCCTGTGCCTCATGGGAACAGTCCAGCCCGAACTGCCAAGCCATGTCTTCCCTGGACCGGAAACAAGCATCCTGGGACCGGTTTCGGGTTCAAAACCCTCATCAGCCAGGCTATCTTGAATCCAGTGGCAAAGTGAGCAAGGGACCCACGTCTGGGCATACCCTGCCAACTTAGGGCGAACAAAGCAATACCAAAGGGGATGATGGACGGAGCGTTAGAGCAAATCAAACACTCACCCCCAGTCAACTGATCTGGGTTTAATCCATCATCATTCTTTAGCTCACTCCACCACCCCAGTTCAGACATGGCCATATGCAAATCAGTCTGACCCTGTGCCTCATGGGAACAGTCCAGCCCGAACTGCCAAGCCATGTCTTCCCTGGACCGGAAACAAGCATCCTGGGACCGGTTTCGGGTTCAAAACCCTCATCAGCCAGGCTATCTTGAATCCAGTGGCAAAGTGAGCAAGGGACCCACGTCTGGGCATACCCTGCCAACTTAGGGCGAACAAAGCAATACCAAAGGGGATGATGGACGGAGCGTTAGAGCAAATCAAACACTCACCCCCAGTCAACTGATCTGGGTTTAATCCATCATCATTCTTTAGCTCACTCCACCACCCCAGTTCAGACATGGCCATATGCAAATCAGTCTGACCCTGTGCCTCATGGGAACAGTCCAGCCCGAACTGCCAAGCCATGTCTTCCCTGGACCGGAAACAAGCATCCTGGGACCGGTTTCGGGTTCAAAACCCTCATCAGCCAGGCTATCTTGAATCCAGTGGCAAAGTGAGCAAGGGACCCACGTCTGGGCATACCCTGCCAACTTAGGGCGAACAAAGCAATACCAAAGGGGATGATGGACGGAGCGTTAGAGCAAATCAAACACTCACCCCCAGTCAACTGATCTGGGTTTAATCCATCATCATTCTTTAGCTCACTCCACCACCCCAGTTCAGACATGGCCATATGCAAATCAGTCTGACCCTGTGCCTCATGGGAACAGTCCAGCCCGAACTGCCAAGCCATGTCTTCCCTGGACCGGAAACAAGCATCCTGGGACCGGTTTCGGGTTCAAAACCCTCATCAGCCAGGCTATCTTGAATCCAGTGGCAAAGTGAGCAAGGGACCCACGTCTGGGCATACCCTGCCAACTTAGGGCGAACAAAGCAATACCAAAGGGGATGATGGACGGAGCGTTAGAGCAAATCAAACACTCACCCCCAGTCAACTGATCTGGGTTTAATCCATCATCATTCTTTAGCTCACTCCACCACCCCAGTTCAGACATGGCCATATGCAAATCAGTCTGACCCTGTGCCTCATGGGAACAGTCCAGCCCGAACTGCCAAGCCATGTCTTCCCTGGACCGGAAACAAGCATCCTGGGACCGGTTTCGGGTTCAAAACCCTCATCAGCCAGGCTATCTTGAATCCAGTGGCAAAGTGAGCAAGGGACCCACGTCTGGGCATACCCTGCCAACTTAGGGCGAACAAAGCAATACCAAAGGGGATGATGGACGGAGCGTTAGAGCAAATCAAACACTCACCCCCAGTCAACTGATCTGGGTTTAATCCATCATCATTCTTTAGCTCACTCCACCACCCCAGTTCAGACATGGCCATATGCAAATCAGTCTGACCCTGTGCCTCATGGGAACAGTCCAGCCCGAACTGCCAAGCCATGTCTTCCCTGGACCGGAAACAAGCATCCTGGGACCGGTTTCGGGTTCAAAACCCTCATCAGCCAGGCTATCTTGAATCCAGTGGCAAAGTGAGCAAGGGACCCACGTCTGGGCATACCCTGCCAACTTAGGGCGAACAAAGCAATACCAAAGGGGATGATGGACGGAGCGTTAGAGCAAATCAAACACTCACCCCCAGTCAACTGATCTGGGTTTAATCCATCATCATTCTTTAGCTCACTCCACCACCCCAGTTCAGACATGGCCATATGCAAATCAGTCTGACCCTGTGCCTCATGGGAACAGTCCAGCCCGAACTGCCAAGCCATGTCTTCCCTGGACCGGAAACAAGCATCCTGGGACCGGTTTCGGGTTCAAAACCCTCATCAGCCAGGCTATCTTGAATCCAGTGGCAAAGTGAGCAAGGGACCCACGTCTGGGCATACCCTGCCAACTTAGGGCGAACAAAGCAATACCAAAGGGGATGATGGACGGAGCGTTAGAGCAAATCAAACACTCACCCCCAGTCAACTGATCTGGGTTTAATCCATCATCATTCTTTAGCTCACTCCACCACCCCAGTTCAGACATGGCCATATGCAAATCAGTCTGACCCTGTGCCTCATGGGAACAGTCCAGCCCGAACTGCCAAGCCATGTCTTCCCTGGACCGGAAACAAGCATCCTGGGACCGGTTTCGGGTTCAAAACCCTCATCAGCCAGGCTATCTTGAATCCAGTGGCAAAGTGAGCAAGGGACCCACGTCTGGGCATACCCTGCCAACTTAGGGCGAACAAAGCAATACCAAAGGGGATGATGGACGGAGCGTTAGAGCAAATCAAACACTCACCCCCAGTCAACTGATCTGGGTTTAATCCATCATCATTCTTTAGCTCACTCCACCACCCCAGTTCAGACATGGCCATATGCAAATCAGTCTGACCCTGTGCCTCATGGGAACAGTCCAGCCCGAACTGCCAAGCCATGTCTTCCCTGGACCGGAAACAAGCATCCTGGGACCGGTTTCGGGTTCAAAACCCTCATCAGCCAGGCTATCTTGAATCCAGTGGCAAAGTGAGCAAGGGACCCACGTCTGGGCATACCCTGCCAACTTAGGGCGAACAAAGCAATACCAAAGGGGATGATGGACGGAGCGTTAGAGCAAATCAAACACTCACCCCCAGTCAACTGATCTGGGTTTAATCCATCATCATTCTTTAGCTCACTCCACCACCCCAGTTCAGACATGGCCATATGCAAATCAGTCTGACCCTGTGCCTCATGGGAACAGTCCAGCCCGAACTGCCAAGCCATGTCTTCCCTGGACCGGAAACAAGCATCCTGGGACCGGTTTCGGGTTCAAAACCCTCATCAGCCAGGCTATCTTGAATCCAGTGGCAAAGTGAGCAAGGGACCCACGTCTGGGCATACCCTGCCAACTTAGGGCGAACAAAGCAATACCAAAGGGGATGATGGACGGAGCGTTAGAGCAAATCAAACACTCACCCCCAGTCAACTGATCTGGGTTTAATCCATCATCATTCTTTAGCTCACTCCACCACCCCAGTTCAGACATGGCCATATGCAAATCAGTCTGACCCTGTGCCTCATGGGAACAGTCCAGCCCGAACTGCCAAGCCATGTCTTCCCTGGACCGGAAACAAGCATCCTGGGACCGGTTTCGGGTTCAAAACCCTCATCAGCCAGGCTATCTTGAATCCAGTGGCAAAGTGAGCAAGGGACCCACGTCTGGGCATACCCTGCCAACTTAGGGCGAACAAAGCAATACCAAAGGGGATGATGGACGGAGCGTTAGAGCAAATCAAACACTCACCCCCAGTCAACTGATCTGGGTTTAATCCATCATCATTCTTTAGCTCACTCCACCACCCCAGTTCAGACATGGCCATATGCAAATCAGTCTGACCCTGTGCCTCATGGGAACAGTCCAGCCCGAACTGCCAAGCCATGTCTTCCCTGGACCGGAAACAAGCATCCTGGGACCGGTTTCGGGTTCAAAACCCTCATCAGCCAGGCTATCTTGAATCCAGTGGCAAAGTGAGCAAGGGACCCACGTCTGGGCATACCCTGCCAACTTAGGGCGAACAAAGCAATACCAAAGGGGATGATGGACGGAGCGTTAGAGCAAATCAAACACTCACCCCCAGTCAACTGATCTGGGTTTAATCCATCATCATTCTTTAGCTCACTCCACCACCCCAGTTCAGACATGGCCATATGCAAATCAGTCTGACCCTGTGCCTCATGGGAACAGTCCAGCCCGAACTGCCAAGCCATGTCTTCCCTGGACCGGAAACAAGCATCCTGGGACCGGTTTCGGGTTCAAAACCCTCATCAGCCAGGCTATCTTGAATCCAGTGGCAAAGTGAGCAAGGGACCCACGTCTGGGCATACCCTGCCAACTTAGGGCGAACAAAGCAATACCAAAGGGGATGATGGACGGAGCGTTAGAGCAAATCAAACACTCACCCCCAGTCAACTGATCTGGGTTTAATCCATCATCATTCTTTAGCTCACTCCACCACCCCAGTTCAGACATGGCCATATGCAAATCAGTCTGACCCTGTGCCTCATGGGAACAGTCCAGCCCGAACTGCCAAGCCATGTCTTCCCTGGACCGGAAACAAGCATCCTGGGACCGGTTTCGGGTTCAAAACCCTCATCAGCCAGGCTATCTTGAATCCAGTGGCAAAGTGAGCAAGGGACCCACGTCTGGGCATACCCTGCCAACTTAGGGCGAACAAAGCAATACCAAAGGGGATGATGGACGGAGCGTTAGAGCAAATCAAACACTCACCCCCAGTCAACTGATCTGGGTTTAATCCATCATCATTCTTTAGCTCACTCCACCACCCCAGTTCAGACATGGCCATATGCAAATCAGTCTGACCCTGTGCCTCATGGGAACAGTCCAGCCCGAACTGCCAAGCCATGTCTTCCCTGGACCGGAAACAAGCATCCTGGGACCGGTTTCGGGTTCAAAACCCTCATCAGCCAGGCTATCTTGAATCCAGTGGCAAAGTGAGCAAGGGACCCACGTCTGGGCATACCCTGCCAACTTAGGGCGAACAAAGCAATACCAAAGGGGATGATGGACGGAGCGTTAGAGCAAATCAAACACTCACCCCCAGTCAACTGATCTGGGTTTAATCCATCATCATTCTTTAGCTCACTCCACCACCCCAGTTCAGACATGGCCATATGCAAATCAGTCTGACCCTGTGCCTCATGGGAACAGTCCAGCCCGAACTGCCAAGCCATGTCTTCCCTGGACCGGAAACAAGCATCCTGGGACCGGTTTCGGGTTCAAAACCCTCATCAGCCAGGCTATCTTGAATCCAGTGGCAAAGTGAGCAAGGGACCCACGTCTGGGCATACCCTGCCAACTTAGGGCGAACAAAGCAATACCAAAGGGGATGATGGACGGAGCGTTAGAGCAAATCAAACACTCACCCCCAGTCAACTGATCTGGGTTTAATCCATCATCATTCTTTAGCTCACTCCACCACCCCAGTTCAGACATGGCCATATGCAAATCAGTCTGACCCTGTGCCTCATGGGAACAGTCCAGCCCGAACTGCCAAGCCATGTCTTCCCTGGACCGGAAACAAGCATCCTGGGACCGGTTTCGGGTTCAAAACCCTCATCAGCCAGGCTATCTTGAATCCAGTGGCAAAGTGAGCAAGGGACCCACGTCTGGGCATACCCTGCCAACTTAGGGCGAACAAAGCAATACCAAAGGGGATGATGGACGGAGCGTTAGAGCAAATCAAACACTCACCCCCAGTCAACTGATCTGGGTTTAATCCATCATCATTCTTTAGCTCACTCCACCACCCCAGTTCAGACATGGCCATATGCAAATCAGTCTGACCCTGTGCCTCATGGGAACAGTCCAGCCCGAACTGCCAAGCCATGTCTTCCCTGGACCGGAAACAAGCATCCTGGGACCGGTTTCGGGTTCAAAACCCTCATCAGCCAGGCTATCTTGAATCCAGTGGCAAAGTGAGCAAGGGACCCACGTCTGGGCATACCCTGCCAACTTAGGGCGAACAAAGCAATACCAAAGGGGATGATGGACGGAGCGTTAGAGCAAATCAAACACTCACCCCCAGTCAACTGATCTGGGTTTAATCCATCATCATTCTTTAGCTCACTCCACCACCCCAGTTCAGACATGGCCATATGCAAATCAGTCTGACCCTGTGCCTCATGGGAACAGTCCAGCCCGAACTGCCAAGCCATGTCTTCCCTGGACCGGAAACAAGCATCCTGGGACCGGTTTCGGGTTCAAAACCCTCATCAGCCAGGCTATCTTGAATCCAGTGGCAAAGTGAGCAAGGGACCCACGTCTGGGCATACCCTGCCAACTTAGGGCGAACAAAGCAATACCAAAGGGGATGATGGACGGAGCGTTAGAGCAAATCAAACACTCACCCCCAGTCAACTGATCTGGGTTTAATCCATCATCATTCTTTAGCTCACTCCACCACCCCAGTTCAGACATGGCCATATGCAAATCAGTCTGACCCTGTGCCTCATGGGAACAGTCCAGCCCGAACTGCCAAGCCATGTCTTCCCTGGACCGGAAACAAGCATCCTGGGACCGGTTTCGGGTTCAAAACCCTCATCAGCCAGGCTATCTTGAATCCAGTGGCAAAGTGAGCAAGGGACCCACGTCTGGGCATACCCTGCCAACTTAGGGCGAACAAAGCAATACCAAAGGGGATGATGGACGGAGCGTTAGAGCAAATCAAACACTCACCCCCAGTCAACTGATCTGGGTTTAATCCATCATCATTCTTTAGCTCACTCCACCACCCCAGTTCAGACATGGCCATATGCAAATCAGTCTGACCCTGTGCCTCATGGGAACAGTCCAGCCCGAACTGCCAAGCCATGTCTTCCCTGGACCGGAAACAAGCATCCTGGGACCGGTTTCGGGTTCAAAACCCTCATCAGCCAGGCTATCTTGAATCCAGTGGCAAAGTGAGCAAGGGACCCACGTCTGGGCATACCCTGCCAACTTAGGGCGAACAAAGCAATACCAAAGGGGATGATGGACGGAGCGTTAGAGCAAATCAAACACTCACCCCCAGTCAACTGATCTGGGTTTAATCCATCATCATTCTTTAGCTCACTCCACCACCCCAGTTCAGACATGGCCATATGCAAATCAGTCTGACCCTGTGCCTCATGGGAACAGTCCAGCCCGAACTGCCAAGCCATGTCTTCCCTGGACCGGAAACAAGCATCCTGGGACCGGTTTCGGGTTCAAAACCCTCATCAGCCAGGCTATCTTGAATCCAGTGGCAAAGTGAGCAAGGGACCCACGTCTGGGCATACCCTGCCAACTTAGGGCGAACAAAGCAATACCAAAGGGGATGATGGACGGAGCGTTAGAGCAAATCAAACACTCACCCCCAGTCAACTGATCTGGGTTTAATCCATCATCATTCTTTAGCTCACTCCACCACCCCAGTTCAGACATGGCCATATGCAAATCAGTCTGACCCTGTGCCTCATGGGAACAGTCCAGCCCGAACTGCCAAGCCATGTCTTCCCTGGACCGGAAACAAGCATCCTGGGACCGGTTTCGGGTTCAAAACCCTCATCAGCCAGGCTATCTTGAATCCAGTGGCAAAGTGAGCAAGGGACCCACGTCTGGGCATACCCTGCCAACTTAGGGCGAACAAAGCAATACCAAAGGGGATGATGGACGGAGCGTTAGAGCAAATCAAACACTCACCCCCAGTCAACTGATCTGGGTTTAATCCATCATCATTCTTTAGCTCACTCCACCACCCCAGTTCAGACATGGCCATATGCAAATCAGTCTGACCCTGTGCCTCATGGGAACAGTCCAGCCCGAACTGCCAAGCCATGTCTTCCCTGGACCGGAAACAAGCATCCTGGGACCGGTTTCGGGTTCAAAACCCTCATCAGCCAGGCTATCTTGAATCCAGTGGCAAAGTGAGCAAGGGACCCACGTCTGGGCATACCCTGCCAACTTAGGGCGAACAAAGCAATACCAAAGGGGATGATGGACGGAGCGTTAGAGCAAATCAAACACTCACCCCCAGTCAACTGATCTGGGTTTAATCCATCATCATTCTTTAGCTCACTCCACCACCCCAGTTCAGACATGGCCATATGCAAATCAGTCTGACCCTGTGCCTCATGGGAACAGTCCAGCCCGAACTGCCAAGCCATGTCTTCCCTGGACCGGAAACAAGCATCCTGGGACCGGTTTCGGGTTCAAAACCCTCATCAGCCAGGCTATCTTGAATCCAGTGGCAAAGTGAGCAAGGGACCCACGTCTGGGCATACCCTGCCAACTTAGGGCGAACAAAGCAATACCAAAGGGGATGATGGACGGAGCGTTAGAGCAAATCAAACACTCACCCCCAGTCAACTGATCTGGGTTTAATCCATCATCATTCTTTAGCTCACTCCACCACCCCAGTTCAGACATGGCCATATGCAAATCAGTCTGACCCTGTGCCTCATGGGAACAGTCCAGCCCGAACTGCCAAGCCATGTCTTCCCTGGACCGGAAACAAGCATCCTGGGACCGGTTTCGGGTTCAAAACCCTCATCAGCCAGGCTATCTTGAATCCAGTGGCAAAGTGAGCAAGGGACCCACGTCTGGGCATACCCTGCCAACTTAGGGCGAACAAAGCAATACCAAAGGGGATGATGGACGGAGCGTTAGAGCAAATCAAACACTCACCCCCAGTCAACTGATCTGGGTTTAATCCATCATCATTCTTTAGCTCACTCCACCACCCCAGTTCAGACATGGCCATATGCAAATCAGTCTGACCCTGTGCCTCATGGGAACAGTCCAGCCCGAACTGCCAAGCCATGTCTTCCCTGGACCGGAAACAAGCATCCTGGGACCGGTTTCGGGTTCAAAACCCTCATCAGCCAGGCTATCTTGAATCCAGTGGCAAAGTGAGCAAGGGACCCACGTCTGGGCATACCCTGCCAACTTAGGGCGAACAAAGCAATACCAAAGGGGATGATGGACGGAGCGTTAGAGCAAATCAAACACTCACCCCCAGTCAACTGATCTGGGTTTAATCCATCATCATTCTTTAGCTCACTCCACCACCCCAGTTCAGACATGGCCATATGCAAATCAGTCTGACCCTGTGCCTCATGGGAACAGTCCAGCCCGAACTGCCAAGCCATGTCTTCCCTGGACCGGAAACAAGCATCCTGGGACCGGTTTCGGGTTCAAAACCCTCATCAGCCAGGCTATCTTGAATCCAGTGGCAAAGTGAGCAAGGGACCCACGTCTGGGCATACCCTGCCAACTTAGGGCGAACAAAGCAATACCAAAGGGGATGATGGACGGAGCGTTAGAGCAAATCAAACACTCACCCCCAGTCAACTGATCTGGGTTTAATCCATCATCATTCTTTAGCTCACTCCACCACCCCAGTTCAGACATGGCCATATGCAAATCAGTCTGACCCTGTGCCTCATGGGAACAGTCCAGCCCGAACTGCCAAGCCATGTCTTCCCTGGACCGGAAACAAGCATCCTGGGACCGGTTTCGGGTTCAAAACCCTCATCAGCCAGGCTATCTTGAATCCAGTGGCAAAGTGAGCAAGGGACCCACGTCTGGGCATACCCTGCCAACTTAGGGCGAACAAAGCAATACCAAAGGGGATGATGGACGGAGCGTTAGAGCAAATCAAACACTCACCCCCAGTCAACTGATCTGGGTTTAATCCATCATCATTCTTTAGCTCACTCCACCACCCCAGTTCAGACATGGCCATATGCAAATCAGTCTGACCCTGTGCCTCATGGGAACAGTCCAGCCCGAACTGCCAAGCCATGTCTTCCCTGGACCGGAAACAAGCATCCTGGGACCGGTTTCGGGTTCAAAACCCTCATCAGCCAGGCTATCTTGAATCCAGTGGCAAAGTGAGCAAGGGACCCACGTCTGGGCATACCCTGCCAACTTAGGGCGAACAAAGCAATACCAAAGGGGATGATGGACGGAGCGTTAGAGCAAATCAAACACTCACCCCCAGTCAACTGATCTGGGTTTAATCCATCATCATTCTTTAGCTCACTCCACCACCCCAGTTCAGACATGGCCATATGCAAATCAGTCTGACCCTGTGCCTCATGGGAACAGTCCAGCCCGAACTGCCAAGCCATGTCTTCCCTGGACCGGAAACAAGCATCCTGGGACCGGTTTCGGGTTCAAAACCCTCATCAGCCAGGCTATCTTGAATCCAGTGGCAAAGTGAGCAAGGGACCCACGTCTGGGCATACCCTGCCAACTTAGGGCGAACAAAGCAATACCAAAGGGGATGATGGACGGAGCGTTAGAGCAAATCAAACACTCACCCCCAGTCAACTGATCTGGGTTTAATCCATCATCATTCTTTAGCTCACTCCACCACCCCAGTTCAGACATGGCCATATGCAAATCAGTCTGACCCTGTGCCTCATGGGAACAGTCCAGCCCGAACTGCCAAGCCATGTCTTCCCTGGACCGGAAACAAGCATCCTGGGACCGGTTTCGGGTTCAAAACCCTCATCAGCCAGGCTATCTTGAATCCAGTGGCAAAGTGAGCAAGGGACCCACGTCTGGGCATACCCTGCCAACTTAGGGCGAACAAAGCAATACCAAAGGGGATGATGGACGGAGCGTTAGAGCAAATCAAACACTCACCCCCAGTCAACTGATCTGGGTTTAATCCATCATCATTCTTTAGCTCACTCCACCACCCCAGTTCAGACATGGCCATATGCAAATCAGTCTGACCCTGTGCCTCATGGGAACAGTCCAGCCCGAACTGCCAAGCCATGTCTTCCCTGGACCGGAAACAAGCATCCTGGGACCGGTTTCGGGTTCAAAACCCTCATCAGCCAGGCTATCTTGAATCCAGTGGCAAAGTGAGCAAGGGACCCACGTCTGGGCATACCCTGCCAACTTAGGGCGAACAAAGCAATACCAAAGGGGATGATGGACGGAGCGTTAGAGCAAATCAAACACTCACCCCCAGTCAACTGATCTGGGTTTAATCCATCATCATTCTTTAGCTCACTCCACCACCCCAGTTCAGACATGGCCATATGCAAATCAGTCTGACCCTGTGCCTCATGGGAACAGTCCAGCCCGAACTGCCAAGCCATGTCTTCCCTGGACCGGAAACAAGCATCCTGGGACCGGTTTCGGGTTCAAAACCCTCATCAGCCAGGCTATCTTGAATCCAGTGGCAAAGTGAGCAAGGGACCCACGTCTGGGCATACCCTGCCAACTTAGGGCGAACAAAGCAATACCAAAGGGGATGATGGACGGAGCGTTAGAGCAAATCAAACACTCACCCCCAGTCAACTGATCTGGGTTTAATCCATCATCATTCTTTAGCTCACTCCACCACCCCAGTTCAGACATGGCCATATGCAAATCAGTCTGACCCTGTGCCTCATGGGAACAGTCCAGCCCGAACTGCCAAGCCATGTCTTCCCTGGACCGGAAACAAGCATCCTGGGACCGGTTTCGGGTTCAAAACCCTCATCAGCCAGGCTATCTTGAATCCAGTGGCAAAGTGAGCAAGGGACCCACGTCTGGGCATACCCTGCCAACTTAGGGCGAACAAAGCAATACCAAAGGGGATGATGGACGGAGCGTTAGAGCAAATCAAACACTCACCCCCAGTCAACTGATCTGGGTTTAATCCATCATCATTCTTTAGCTCACTCCACCACCCCAGTTCAGACATGGCCATATGCAAATCAGTCTGACCCTGTGCCTCATGGGAACAGTCCAGCCCGAACTGCCAAGCCATGTCTTCCCTGGACCGGAAACAAGCATCCTGGGACCGGTTTCGGGTTCAAAACCCTCATCAGCCAGGCTATCTTGAATCCAGTGGCAAAGTGAGCAAGGGACCCACGTCTGGGCATACCCTGCCAACTTAGGGCGAACAAAGCAATACCAAAGGGGATGATGGACGGAGCGTTAGAGCAAATCAAACACTCACCCCCAGTCAACTGATCTGGGTTTAATCCATCATCATTCTTTAGCTCACTCCACCACCCCAGTTCAGACATGGCCATATGCAAATCAGTCTGACCCTGTGCCTCATGGGAACAGTCCAGCCCGAACTGCCAAGCCATGTCTTCCCTGGACCGGAAACAAGCATCCTGGGACCGGTTTCGGGTTCAAAACCCTCATCAGCCAGGCTATCTTGAATCCAGTGGCAAAGTGAGCAAGGGACCCACGTCTGGGCATACCCTGCCAACTTAGGGCGAACAAAGCAATACCAAAGGGGATGATGGACGGAGCGTTAGAGCAAATCAAACACTCACCCCCAGTCAACTGATCTGGGTTTAATCCATCATCATTCTTTAGCTCACTCCACCACCCCAGTTCAGACATGGCCATATGCAAATCAGTCTGACCCTGTGCCTCATGGGAACAGTCCAGCCCGAACTGCCAAGCCATGTCTTCCCTGGACCGGAAACAAGCATCCTGGGACCGGTTTCGGGTTCAAAACCCTCATCAGCCAGGCTATCTTGAATCCAGTGGCAAAGTGAGCAAGGGACCCACGTCTGGGCATACCCTGCCAACTTAGGGCGAACAAAGCAATACCAAAGGGGATGATGGACGGAGCGTTAGAGCAAATCAAACACTCACCCCCAGTCAACTGATCTGGGTTTAATCCATCATCATTCTTTAGCTCACTCCACCACCCCAGTTCAGACATGGCCATATGCAAATCAGTCTGACCCTGTGCCTCATGAGAACAGTCCAGCCCGAACTGCCAAGCCATGTCTTCCCTGGACCGGAAACAAGCATCCTGGGACCGGTTTCGGGTTCAAAACCCTCATCAGCCAGGCTATCTTGAATCCAGTGGCAAAGTGAGCAAGGGACCCACGTCTGGGCATACCCTGCCAACTTAGGGCGAACAAAGCAATACCAAAGGGGATGATGGACGGAGCGTTAGAGCAAATCAAACACTCACCCCCAGTCAACTGATCTGGGTTTAATCCATCATCATTCTTTAGCTCACTCCACCACCCCAGTTCAGACATGGCCATATGCAAATCAGTCTGACCCTGTGCCTCATGGGAACAGTCCAGCCCGAACTGCCAAGCCATGTCTTCCCTGGACCGGAAACAAGCATCCTGGGACCGGTTTCGGGTTCAAAACCCTCATCAGCCAGGCTATCTTGAATCCAGTGGCAAAGTGAGCAAGGGACCCACGTCTGGGCATACCCTGCCAACTTAGAGGCGAACAAAGCAATACCAAAGGGGATGATGGACGGAGCGTTAGAGGCAAATCAAACACTCACCCCCAGTCAACTGATCTGGGTTTAATCCATCATCATTCTTTAGCTCACTCCACCACCCCAGTTCAGACATGGCCATATGCAAATCAGTCTGACCCTGTGCCTCATGGGAACAGTCCAGCCCGAACTGCCAAGCCATGTCTTCCCTGGACCGGAAACAAGCATCCTGGGACCGGTTTCGGGTTCAAAACCCTCATCAGCCAGGCTATCTTGAATCCAGTGGCAAAGTGAGCAAGGGACCCACGTCTGGGCATACCCTGCCAACTTAGGGCGAACAAAGCAATACCAAAGGGGATGATGGACGGAGCGTTAGAGGCAAATCAAACACTCACCCCCAGTCAACTGATCTGGGTTTAATCCATCATCATTCTTTAGCTCACTCCACCACCCCAGTTCAGACATGGCCATATGCAAATCAGTCCTGACCCTGTGCCTCATGGGAACAGTCCAGCCCGAACTGCCAAGCCATGTCTTCCCTGGACCGGAAACAAGCATCCTGGGACCGGTTTCGGGTTCAAAACCCTCATCAGCCAGGCTATCTTGAATCCAGTGGCAAAGTGAGCAAGGGACCCACGTCTGGGCATACCCTGCCAACTTAGGGCGAACAAAGCAATACCAAAGGGGATGATGGACGGAGCGTTAGAGGCAAATCAAACACTCACCCCCAGTCAACTGATCTGGGTTTAATCCATCATCATTCTTTAGCTCACTCCACCACCCCAGTTCAGACATGGCCATATGCAAATCAGTCTGACCCTGTGCCTCATGGGAACAGTCCAGCCCGAACTGCCAAGCCATGTCTTCCCTGGACCGGAAACAAGCATCCTGGGACCGGTTTCGGGTTCAAAACCCTCATCAGCCAGGCTATCTTGAATCCAGTGGCAAAGTGAGCAAGGGACCCACGTCTGGGCATACCCCTGCCAACTTAGGGCGAACAAAGCAATACCAAAGGG